>JAZKJV010000020.1:0-366298 GCA_037367405.1 Ottelia alismoides
TTTTTCGAAAAATAGTGATCTTATTCGTAAAACTAGCAGTTTTAATACTGAAAAACTTCATTTTCATTCAAGAATTTCTCATGTTATTTATGAGTATAAACACCATCTTTATAAAATACACGTCTAATTAACTAGTTTTATTCTTTATATTGACACTTATTCGTAATTTTAAATTTCACGTGTCTCCAAATGGTACGTGGTATGCATCTAAAATTCTATAAGATTATCTTTTATTTGCCAAGTCAGAAAATTGGGACAATTTCTTTGCTGCTGGCATTTAGAATAGTGTAACTTTGTAAGGATCGATGGAGCCATTCTTGGAAGCATCCCAAGTAATTGTGAAGGTTTTTTTTCGTGAAGATCTTTTTTCGAATCTCTTCATTCTTTTCATTTTTCTTTAAAAGTCAGAAAATTCTTATAATATGTCTAATCTTAAATTCGAAACACACCATTTTATCTTTTATTAATTTTTGAAAGTTTTTCACCATTTTATCTTCTTTTATCACTTGTTACTTTCTAATTTTTATATTGCTTGCTTCAACATTACGATCCACGAGATTGTTAGTAACTTCTAATGCAGTGAAAGATATAATCACACCAGAATTGAACTATAGTAACACTTTTTTTTCAAAATCTATCACTAAATGAACCGTTATTAAATATATAATAACGGCACAATTTGTTGCAAACTAATTTTTTTATACTTAATTAGTAATGAATATTCTATTTGTCACCATTTCTCAAAATTTTAACAAATCATCGCTAATTTTTTAGTTCAAAAATTTAGCGACACTGAATTAAAATTTTGAAAATAGCAATGATCACCAATCAAATAGTCACTAATAATATAACGATGAATATGGTATACGTCGCTAATTTTAATTATAAAAATATCTCATAATGAATAATATAACCGTTATATATTTAACAACGACAATTTTAGTGACAAATTTTGAAAAAAAACATCATTATAGTCCAAATTTGCTGTGCTATCTTTCTGCTATGGCTGTAACTTTGAATCTCCAAATCTTTGTGAGGGAGCAAATGAATTTGTCAACTTTATCACCACTTAAGTACTCTTTTTAAGTCCGTTGAGTGCAAGACTTTGATACTCTCCTTTTTTTACTGTGGACTCATAATCACCAGTAAGAAGTCCAATCATATGACACTTCTAATTGTCTCCAAAATGTCATAGGACATTTCCAATTACGACACTCTATTAGATTTTCATGTTCCAGATTACAGGACAGTCTAAATATTGAAATTTAAAGTAATGTAATGTCCCCTTGTTTATGCATCAAATTGCACGAATGATGTGATATAAATGGATGTGCTGCAATGAAATATGGTGGGAGATAACTGCAAAAGGGCTATGATGCAAATGAATGGTTAGAATATGAGGAGTCTCATACACTCTGAGGACTCTAGTTGATTGCATGGTGATGAGGCGGGCAAAATACAAGCCACACCAATATGTGAGCTACATATCATGAGGCTCCATACATAGTTGAGTATGTTGGGAAAGCACAAGAATGAGGCACAAGACAATGACATTCTCCAGTGTATGGACATTAACCTTAGCACCTCATGATCGTGGCGAATAGTCCATGTAAATTATGATACTTATCCCTCCCTTTGCTTAATCCCAAGAGAAGGCGGCATAAGTGATGGGAACACGGAAGCGGTACCAACTCTGATTTGATACTAATTGATGGGACACGACCAACCGTCAGTATCGTCTCCTTTCGGATACCAGACCCCTGGACACGGAGCGGATGTGGATGCGCAATCGATCACCACCACAGAAGCACACGAAAAAGAACAACAAGATATAACGATGGTCGGTCATCTCTCGCGACCATCGGAGAAGAAAGATCACTAAAAGAAGAACGATTACAAGTCACTCCGTTCCCTCGCTCTCTTCCTCTCTTCTCTCCCTCCCCCTTTCTCTCTAGGGGTTATATTGTTCTTGTGGTGGTGTTCCCACTTGCTGTGGTGTAGAGGCAATGCTTCCACCCCCCTCTTTATATAGCCCAAATACAACCTCATAGTCCTATTCCCATAGGACAAGTAGAATACAACTCAATAACTATTAGGATTAAGAGTCCAACCCCATTAGGATTCATAATCCTAATTTGACTCTAATCCCTAACAGTAAGTTTGCACCTACAAATGGACTAATTCAGTCCGACTGACATTCCAAGTAGCATCTCTTCGACAGCGCAAAGGACCTGCAAAAAGGATATACAACCCATTTCCGTTCATTATATCGACAGTCTATCCGAAAAGAGTCCTTCCCATTCAATGCCAATAAAATATTTCAATAAACTTGATATATTCCAGTTGATAGCAAAGTTCTCGGAGAAATGGGATGATCTAAGGAATAGAATTTACCATTGCCTCTTACTGTTTGTCAATCTGGTATCACGCAGATAGGAGTATCTCAACAATTAAACTTTCTGATAAAATAATACTGAAAATTCATACATTTGCAGAATATAAAATCAGGACTGCCGTTAAAAGAAACATAAATAAATAAGACACAAATGCTCCACTGCAGAATCTACAAAATGATGGCAGATTCTTATGGTGATGCCCTAAAAACAACAGCTCATTGGGGTTTGCAAAGCTTAGTTTCTACAAGATAGGATACAAATGGCAACAACTTGATCTTGCTATGGCAAAAAACTGACCAAAAACTTCTGAGCCTAAATGTACCTCTCCTTTATATGTTGATTGTTGCCTCCCACAGCCGAAGAAGTCCATTACGACCGCCGCTGCATATCTTTTCCGGTCAAGATCAGATGACACGCACCGCACCTGAACCAGTGTAGTCCAACGTTAGTGCCCCTCTTTAGCATCTACGATCTCGAAAATGTGTTCAACAAAACAAAGAAACTGCAAAATTCACATTGATAAATAATCACGACTGCATAAAAATCACTCGAACACCACAAAAAATGAGAGCTCCTTTAGGATTTCATATTGTTGAACACATGTAGATTTTTTCTCATTCATTGTAGAAGGTCTATAGGATGTTTATATAGAGTCCTACAACAAAAATTTAAGACTTACAGTAATCGAAATAAAATCATAACTAAAGATGACAATTGCTGATCACTTGTTCCAATTCATATTATAAATTAATCCTACACTATTCCTCAAGCTGAAGCGTAAATATCTTGCATGCTCATCTCACAAACACATCTATCAAATGGCATATGGGAAGTGGCTTGGTGAGGACATTGGGTTTAGCCATCATAAGATGTGTAAGGTGGCTATGAATCTCTTTTGAATCATATTCCTCAAAGAGTGGAATCAATCTCAAGGTATGAATCTCTTTTGAATCATATTCCTCAAAGAGTGGCAATCAATCTCGAAGTCAATTAAAAGGCTGGACGGTTAGCTATAGATAATGGATCATGGTTGTCAAATCTCACCTGCATTGGGAGATGCAACTGTACTAGAATGTCTACTGTTAGAAACTAGGAAATGCGGAAGCTAATCAACAACAACAACAAAGCCTTTTATCACTTTTAAATGCGGAAGCTAATATCAGAGAAAAATAATAAACATGAAGGAACTCCGGGATTTTACATGGAACTCTACTCTCTAGGGAGCAGGATGAAACCATGGGAGAATGCCTCAAAGGACTAATTCATTCACTGAACTTTCTCAACTGTTACAAGATGGTGAGGGGCTTCTTATATAACCCTCACCGAGTCTCCACATCCCATAGACAGTCGATGTGGGACTAAACAATTGGATGTTGTAAATGGATCTTGTACGGATCCATTTACCCATCTACCACATAAGTGATGCACAACACATATACTCCAACATCTACCATGACCAATTCAACCCATACGACCTTGACAGTGGGTTGTGTCATTGTCCTAAATTCGGACTTGATAGTGGAGAGAGCAACATGTTTCCACTTATGAATATACATCATATTAGCACACTCTTGAGTTTGTCCATGAACTATTGATCCTGCACACTGCTAGAGGTGTCCATTATTTGGGTTTACCAAAACCCAAATAACACAGTCAAATTGTTGAACATGGGTCAAACGAATTAGCTTATTTGGGTTTTGGGTCATGTTGAATACAAACCACATTCCTTCAGTGGATAGTGGATTGGTTAGTAGGTCTAATGTATTCTACATAACCCACACAAACAATCAAACTATAACTATTGACATCTACTCCTAAATTACAAGGTTGGAATTTTTGCGTTGGGACTTACTTTTTCATCAATATACTATTTCCAACAATTTTCAAACAAAACAACTCAAAGTAAAAAATATATATTAATAATAAATTAATCAATATAACAATAAGCAAATACCACATCAAATCACATTTAACCATCCAACCACCAACTCCTTACATAAGGGTTATCATTCCAACTAATTCTCTCAGAGAAGTTTACTTCAACTCCAACCCACCCTCACATAAGGGTCGGACCAACCTAACTCAACAAATGTATACTTATATAATGTTTACTGTTAGAATAGTTATGTTATTTATTTCTATCATCTTATTTATGTAATTTACCCATAGAGCTTTTCTCCTATATAAGAGAGCTCTAGGGTTAGATGGAATATAATTCTTTTCATTCTCTCCAACATGGTACTAGAGCGACGGTCCTAGACCGTAACCTGTGCCCTAATTCCTCGTCACCATCAAAAGCCTCAAACGTCACCACACGCCGCCGCCGTACGCTCCGCCATCTTGCGTGATCGCCTCCACGCTCCCGCGTGATCGCGCGATCTCGTGCCCTAGCGCACCCTCGCATCCTCGCGCGCTCTCGGGCTCTTGCGTTCCCTCGTGCGCCTGTGCCCTCGCGTATCCTCACGTGCTCTCGGGCTCTCGCGTGCCATCATGCGCCTGTGCCATCTCGCACCTACGACGCACCTGTGCCCTCACACGCCCTCGTGCGTCTGCACATTCTCTGCAAGGCCTGTGAGTCCTAGCGCATCGGAGTACCTTCTGTGCGGTACGTTGTAGAGCGCCCTGCATGCCCTCGCATCCTGCGCCCTACTGCTGTACGCATACCTGTGAATCTTCAAGGCATGGAAAGGGTTGTGGTATGAGTCTACGCCCACAACCGCCTCCATATATGTCCGCGTAGACAGTCTTGTCTAAGTTTCTAACCCCAGTTGACAACAAGGCCGATATTCCATCCCTGGGTGCCTTCAAAGGTCCAGCACCCATCGTGAAGATGGATGTAACGAACTATGAACCGTGGGCCATGCAGTTCATGAGTCTGATGCAGTGAAATGGCAAGAATCATATCCTCACACAAGAGGAACCTGTTGATAAGACTGGGGTTAATGCCTCATGGGAGGCAGACGATACCTATGCACGTGTGTGGTTATCTGGCACGGTTTCCATAGAGATTGCAAAAGACATTCTGAGTCAGCCTACGACGAAAGATATGTGGGATATCCTTGCTGCTACATACTCTCTTGCGAAGAATGAGTCAAAGATTCTGCAGCTTCAGCACGACATCTTTACTTCGAAGCAGAATGGTCGTCCTCTCCATAACTTGTATACCTCTCTAAGGGGTATGTTTGAGAGGTTACATGGTTATATTCCTCTGACAGCTACACAAGAACAACTCAAGGCATCTAGGGATTCAGTGATGACCGGAGTATTTTTAGCAGCACTTGATCATGAGTATGATGCAGCCAGAGCACAGATTCCTGCAGATGCTACCATACCTCCAATGGAGGAGGCATATCGTAGATTGAGCAGACTCTCCATATCTCCTGGTGGACCGCACCTGTCCCCGACGTCCTCAACCATGGCAGCATCCCGTGGAAGGAGAGGATCTCCACAGTTTCGAGGTTGAGGTGGCCGTGGCAGGGGAGTGGGTAGTCGACCCCCTCGGCAGCCGTGTACTTACTGTCGCAGAACAGGTCAAACCGAGGAAACATGCTATTCCAAGCATGGGTTTCCTACTACTACAGCTCGTGTTGCATAGCAGACTCATCAAGAAAGGGGTCCTTCCCATGTTTCTGATTGGAGGTTTGATGATCTGGTGATGCGAATTAGAGAGATTATGCCTACCCAGGGGTCAGCAGGTTCTTCAGGATCTTCGAAGGTGGCTGCATCAGCTTCAACATCCTCGTCACGTACAACATATGCTCTTACTAGTTGTTAAAGGGCAGATTTATCAGAGTGGACCATGGATTCAGGAACATCTCACCATCAATGTGGTGACAGAAGTCAGTTGAATGATTTTCATCCGTCTCAGACTGGACGATCTGTTTTGATAGCTGATGGGACATATTCTCCCATTACTAGTCAGGGGGAGGTGCAGTTGACTCCTGCGATACGACTTCAGAATGTCCTTTATGCTCCTGAATCAATGAATTTACTTTAAATTAGTCAAATCACTAAATATTTACATTGTCGTGCCATATTTGATCCATCTGCTCTTGTGTTTCAGGGCATCCTCACGGACAGAGTGATTGGAACTGGCCGTGAGCACAGGGGTCTCTATAGACTGGTGCAATCTCCGTATGCTGGTGTCTCTTCTCCTCATGCTGGATATGTTTCTCCCTACACATGGCATCTTCGGTTTGGTCATCTTCCTCTGCAGAAGATGGTTCATGTTCTTCCACAGATTTCTCCTCGCTCCACGTTTCAATGCGAGGCCTGCCAACTTGGAAACATCATCGATCTTCTTTTCATAGTCGTCAGGGTCCTAGTCGTCATGGTCTGTTTGAGTTGCTTCATTTTGATAGGTCCTAGTCATGTCCCTGATCTCCAAGGACACATATTTTATCTTGTTGCTGTGGATGAGTTCTCTAGGTTGTCTTGGGTTTTCCTTCTTAAGAATAAGTCTGATGCTGGTCATGTTATTCAGTCTTTTATTAATGAAATAAAGAATATTTTTTCTGCTAGAGTCAAGTACATACGGTCTGATAATGCTCTAGAATTTTGCAGTACTCAACTCTCTCAATTCCTTAAGTCTGATGGGATTGTGCATCAGACGTCTTGTGCATAAACCTCCCAACAGAATGGTGTGGCTGAAGGAAACATCACCATTTGTTGGATGTTACCAAAACCCTCTTGATCCAGAGCCATGCTCCTCACACCTATTGGGGAGATGCGGTTCTCACTACTTGTTATCTGGTAAATCGTATGCCTTCATCAGTGTTAGGGGAGAAGATCCCGTTCTTGACTGCGTTTCCCGAGATGGATCTCTTCTCTCTTACGCCATGTGTCTTTGGTTCAGTTGCGTTTGTTCATCACTTCTCTCCTGGTCTTGACAAGCTCTCTCCCAGAGCTGTCAAATGTGTGTTTGTGGGGTATTCCAAAACCCAAAAAAGATATCGTTGTTTTGATCATGTTCGACGACGGTACTATGTGAGTGCAGATGTCACTAGCTTTGAGTCGATTATGTATTTTTCTCCTACAAGTGACAGACTTGCTCCTTCTAAGGATGAAGAAGATATCTATATGCCTCCTCCTCCGTCAATACCATGCTCTACTCCATCAACACCACCACCACCACCTTCACAACCACCACCACCACCACCGTCTACTACTTTCTTTCCTCATGTCTAGCAGTGACGACCCCCTGCTCATGTGTCTTCTCAATCATCCAGCATGCCCGAGGTATGTACTGAACATTTGAGTTCTTCTGATGGCACGTGTGATTTCCATGCACAGATTGAGGTACAGGACACAGATGATATCTCTACTCCACCAGTTGATGATCTTGATATCCCTATTGCACTTCGGCGGCAGAAGCGTGCACAAACAATGAATTCTAAATATGGGATGGAGTTTGGTTCTCAGGTGTCCTTGGAACGTTTATCCAAGGACTTTCAGCAGTTTGTTGTGGGGATGTCAGCTGTAGAGATTCCACGGTCCTATCAGGAGGCAATGCAGAGCAGTCAGTGACGTCTAGCTATGGAGGAGGAGATGGCAACGTTGCAATCATGAGGTAAGTGGAGTGTCGTCCATCTTCCTCCAGGTGCATCTGTTGTGGGCATCAAGTGGATTTTTACTGTAAAGTATCGGGCTGATGGTACGGTTGACCGATACAAGGCCAGGTTGGTTGCTCGTGGGTTCACCCAGACATACGGGGTGGACTATTAAGACACGTTTTCCCCAGTGGCGCGTCACTCTACACTACGTATTCTTCTTACTGTTACTGTGGTGTGTGATTGGCCCCTTTTTCAGTTGGATGTCAAGAATGCCTTCTTGTACGGTGATTTGCAAGAAGAGGTCTATATGTAGCAGCCAAGGTTTAAAAAAGCGCGAGG
The DNA here is from genome assembly GCA_037367405.1 of Ottelia alismoides. Lineage (NCBI taxonomy): Eukaryota > Viridiplantae > Streptophyta > Magnoliopsida > Alismatales > Hydrocharitaceae > Ottelia > Ottelia alismoides. The sequence continues at coordinate 8,288 of JAZKJV010000020.1, forward strand.
ATGTCTGAGGCGTTTTTCCTAAAATCGAGGCGAGGCGTAAGCCTCGAGGCGGTCGAGGCGTAAGCCTCAATTTTTTGGAAAAAAAATAAAATTAAAGGAAAATACATTGAAAAAATATATGATAATATTAAATTTTCCCAAAAACACATTCAAGAATAGTTTAACACTAATAAGAGATGCAATACATTAGCAATGGAGGCATTGTATTTCAAAAAAAACCACTAATATATGTAATATCAAGTTCCAACTTCAATAATTCTATATGAGTATTGAATTAAAATCTATACTTAACACTAAAGTATAATAGGAACCATAATTTTTAGTGTTTGAAGTAAAAAAATACTACCACACCTTGAATCCCAACCATTTGTCTTGTTGGATATTGTTGGAGAACCGTCATATGCATCCCCTCCCGCCATATCATACCCCAACAAGACGGGGGTCTCGCTGCCCGGTCAGTGAGCCTGTGGGGGGGTCTAGGGGGGAGCAGGTGCGCTCCCCCCTGCGGGGGTGTGGGGGCAGCGCCCCGACGATTTTTTTTACTAAAGATGTTATTTTTATTTTGCTATTCACAATCAAATGTAATAATTATTTTAATTCACGTGTTTATTTGCATCCTTGCTTCTTCATATATACGATAACTATTCTAAGATTCACAACTTATACAACCAAATAACAACATCAAGTTGCAAACTTGCAACTAATATATAGAAATATGCAAGGGTTAACATGTAAACAAAAATACAAACATAAAAAATATAATGCTAACAAAAAAATAAGATCAAGTGCAAAGCACATAACCAAAAATGTAAAAAAAAGCCTCATGACTCGAGGTTTACGCCTCCGCCTCGCCTCGAGCGCCTCGCGCCTCGAGCGCCTCACGCCAAGTCAAGGCGCACGCCCCACCCAGAGAACCTGAGGCATGCGCCTCAGGGCGAATTTGCTGCGCCTCGCCTCGAGGCGTACGCCTTTGCACCTCGAGGCGACACTTTTTAAAACAATGGTAGCAACCACCTGGGTTTGCTGCTGAGGGGGAGTCTAGTATGGTGTGCCGCCTTCATAAGGCCATATATGGCCTGAAGCAGAGTCCGTGGGCTTGGTTTCAGAAGCTCTCGGAATTGATTGAACGGAAGGGATTTGTCAGATCTACAACAGATCATACTCTCTTTGTAAAGAGAGACCATCGAGGTATTGTGATCATCTTGGTTTATGTTGATGACACAAAGGAAGTATGTTACTGATCTGTTATCTGAGACAGATATGACAGGATGTAGACCAGCTACTACTCCTATGGATCCTAATGTGAAGCTTTATGATGATGAGTCTGAGGAGGTGGACAAGAGATGATATAGAGAGCTAGTGGGGAAATTATTGTATGTTACTGTTACCCTGTCTGATAGATCGTTTGCTGTGAGTAGGGTAAGTCAGTTCATGGAGCAACCCAGGCAGGCTCACATGAATGCTGTTTTTATGATCCTGAGATATCTGAAGTCATCTCCAGGTGCTGGTCTTATGTTTAGAAGAGATACGTCTCTGTCTGTTACAGGGTGTGCAGATGCAAACTATGCCGGGTGTCCTAATGATAGAAAGTCTACTTTAGGCTTTATTGTATTTGTTGGCAGCTCACCAGTAGCTTGGAAGAGTAAGAAACAAACTGTCATTGCTCGATCCAGTGCAGAATCAGAATATAGGGCAATGGCCCAAGGTAGTACTGAGATGATGTGGGTTAAATCTGTCTTGACTGATTTAACTATTGAAGTACATCTTCCTATGCATCTTAAATGTGATAATCATACAGCTTTGTTTATAGCTAATAATCCAGCCTTCCATGAAAGGACAAAGCACATTGAAGTGGATTGTCACTATACTCGTGATCTGATCCAAAAGGGGCTCATCTCGACATCTTATGTATCATCAAGAGATCAAATTACAGACATGTTTACAAAGGCTCTTGATAGAGGTCCATTTCATCATTGTTGTTCCAAGCTGAGCATGTTAGATATATATGCTCCAGCTTGAGGGGGAGTGTTAGAATAGTTATGTTATTTATTTCTATCGTCTTGTTTATGTAATTTACCCATAGAGCTTTTCTCCTATATAAGAGAGCTCTAGGGTTAGATGGAATACAATTCTTTTCATTCTCTCCAACATTTACAATTCTAAATCCTAATATATATTTAATTTCCTACTCTTGTTCTCCATCCAAGTTCCCATCTTGTCAATCAACATTGCGTATCCTAGCCTCATTTCAATTGCTTTTACCAGCTCCCACATCTCGTTTGCAATTTCGTTACGATCTCAAGATAAGTTTTCTAAAACCTTCTCTCTGAAGCTTGATTGCTTCGATGGTCATTGATAAAAAATGCTTCACAAGGAAAGCCTTGGTCATGGAGATGCCGGTGCGAAGCAATAGCAAAATTACCATCGCAAATTTTACTAATGGCGACTGCCACCTATTGGTGGTTGTTGAGTTCTTTTGTTATATAGGTTAACAAGTTGTGCGACATAATCCATTTAACCATGTCAGACTATATATATATATATATATATATATATATATGAATAAATTGGAATATTCCAAGGCGAGCCAAGTTAATCCAATAGATGACAACATATTGTCATTCAAATTTCATGTAAAACATACATTCATAACCCATCCATCTATCATGGAAATTCTGAGACTGTTAAAATTTGTCAATCTTGATGGACGACTTAGGAATAACTCTTTTACACGAATTTTGAATGGAAGCATGGTGTCATATAATGATCTAAATCCCCCATGATTTTTTTAGAAAACACCTTAAGAAATAAAAAAGGGTGAGAGTAGCCAAGTTGGTTCCTCCTAGGGGGCATACACATTTTACACTATATATGGAAAAAGGAAGCCTACACCCAACTATTTTTTTCATTATTTTTTGATTTTTTAAAAATGAAACCTTAGGGGAATTAGATCACCATATATCACCATAGTGCCATTCAAAATTAACTTAATTCGGGACTTATATCATCTCCATAAAAACTATCAAATTTTAAAGGTCTTAGAATTGCCGAAATTGACCCCTTCTAGATGAATATGATAGGAATGTTTGTTTTGCATGAAACTTGAAACACATATTGTCATAGCCAGTGGAATTCACTCCTTAATCACAGGACATGGGGAGATCAGTTTGACGCCTTCGATGCGTCTGCAGAATGTGTTGCATGCACCTGACTTTTCTATGAATTTATTATCTATTAGTCAGATTACAAAGAGTTTGCATTGTCAGGATATTTTTGACCTATCGTATCTTGTATTCAGGTCATTCTTACGGGCAGGGTGATTGGTTGCAGTTGTGAACAGGGAAACCTCTATCGACTGGTCCGAACTCCATATGCTGGTCTATCCTCCCATTCCACAGCACCAGTCTCACCTTGCTTGTGGCACCTATGCTTTGGTCACCTTCCCCTTTAGAAGATGCGTCGAATTCTCCCTCAGATCTCACCTCGCTTATCCTTTCAATGCGAGGCATGTCAGTTGGGAAATCACCATCGGTCTGCTTTTCCTAGTCGTTAGAGTCGGAGTAGTAACTCCCTTTTTGAGTTCTTTCATGTTGACATTTGGGATCCTAGTTGTGTTTTTGATCACCAGGGACACAAGTTTTACCTAGTTGCTGTAGTTGATTTTTCTCGTCTGTCATGGGTCTTTTATTGAAGAATAAATCTAAAGCTGTGAATGCAATTACAAATTTTATCAATGAAGTGCATGATATTTTTTCTTCTGCTGTCAAATTTGTGAGAACTGATAATGCATTGGAATTCTGTACTCGTGCACTCTAACAATTCTTTTCATCTCGTGGTATTCTTCATCAGACATCATGTGCATACACTTCTCAACAGAATGGTGTTGCAGAAAGAAAACATCACCATTTACTTGATGATACTCGATCTCTTCTGATCCAGAGTATTGGCACACATTCATTTTGGAGTGATGCGGTTCTTACGACTTGTTATCTTGTGAATCGCATGCTGACGCATGTACTGGGTGAGAAAATTCCTTTTTCCCTGACTTTTCCAAGGAAGGAATTATTCTCATCCACTCCTCGTGTTTTTGGTTCTGTTGCCTTCGTCCATCAGTTATCTCCAGGGCTAGACAAACTTTCTCTTAAAGCTGACAAATGTATTTTTTTTTGGGTACTCCAAGACGCATAAGGGATATATATGTTATAATCCATTGTGCGAAAAATATTATGTAGCTTCGATGTCACATTTTTGAGTCGGTTATGTATTTTTCTCTTACAGGTGATAGGTTGACTTCATCAAATTCAGATGATGATGTCTACATGCCACCCCCTCCTATGAGCCCATCACCACCCCCATCTCCGTCACCACCTCCATCAGCTCCTTCTGTACCGCCACCTCCCATAGTCCCTGCTTCACCCCTGCGACGATATTATACTCGTAGGCCTGCTTCTGCTTATGGTCATCGTATGTCATCCAGCACGCCTCAGGTTTGTTCTGAATACAATGTTTCTAACAATAGGTCTGGAGATGTCTCTGAGAAGGAACTTTACAGGAGGATGGCGTACATATTAAAGAGATTCCCAATGACCTGGATGTACGTATTACACTTCGAAAGCAGGAGCATACATGTACCTCATATCCTCTTGCTTTCCAGGTTTCCTTCGATTGCTTGTCAAGGGACTTCAAGAGATTCGTTGTTGCTCTATCTGTCGTAGAAATCCCACAGCATAACCATGAGTCCTTGAAAGACAATCAGTGGCATTTGGCCATGGAAGAAGAGATGGCTGCACTACAGTCACGTGGTACCTGGAGTTTGGTTCCCGCTCCCAATGGGACGTCAATTGTCAGCTGCAAATGGGTGTTTACAGTAAAACACCATGCTTATGGGAGTCTTGATCGTTACAATGCCAGATTGGTTTCACGAGGATTTACTCAGACTTATGGGATGAATTATCTGGACACATTTTAACATGTTTCTCGCCACTCTCCTCTACGAGTTCTTTCGGTTGCAGTGGTATGCGATTGGCCTATATTTCATCTTGATGTTAAAAAAGCATTCTTGTATGGTGATCTTAAGGAAGAAGTCTGGATGCAACATCCTTTGGGGTTTGCTGTTGAGGGGGAGTGTCAACAGGTTTGTAGATTTCACAAAGCAATATATGGTCTGAAGTAGAGTCTAAGGCATGGTTTTAGACAAGGTTTTAAATCTCGATTTCGATTTCGTTTCGAGATGTTGAAAAAACGAAACAATTTCGAAATTTCTTCGAAATTTCGACGAAATTTCGCCAATTTCGGCCAAAATCGGCCTAGATTTGTGAAGGAAGGGAACATATCGAGATTTCGATTTCGGTTTCGATAGGGTGTCTAAACCGAAATTTCACCGAAATTTCGTCGAAATTTCGAGAAATTTGAAACCATGGTTTTAGAAGCTCTCAGATTTAGTTGAGAAGCATGGATTCAAGAGATCAAATGCAGATCATTCACTGTTTGTACAGAGAAACCCCAGAGGTAGGTGAAAGGAACCATCCCTTTCACCTCGTTGCCTCTAGAGTTTGTCACTGTTACCATCCTAACATGCCTCCTCACGATCTCTCCATAGAGTACCACTTCTTTGATGCCAATGCTATTCGCTTCCATTGCCATCGATTCGCTACACTCTTTTTCGACCACCATCTACTTACATGGATTTCCATAAAAAGAGCCCATCACCTATAGCAACTCATTATGCATGGCTTGCATCGCGTTATAGAGCTCCTTCACATTGTCCTCCTTTAATGCCTTGGACACTTTAGAAGCCACAACATATATGTAAGGCGGCCTTGTGTCCCTTCTTATCTCCGTTTCTTATCGTTACATGAAGAAGCTTTAGGCCATCACCAACCTACTTACAATTCTAGAAAGGAATCGAAACAATGCTGAAACCAAGAACTTTGCGATCTAAATACTAAGCATGGCTTGTTTTATAGCATGTGGAAATATAAAATGCAGAACCAAAGAACAAGTGAAAACCATAGACTAAGAACCCTACTCTAGAGTGGAATGAAACAACGTGGGAAAACCACCAAGGGCTAGATATTTTATTATAGTTTTCAATGACTACAATGGGTATGGAAGTTTTTATATAGCCCCACCAAAAATAATTGAGTTCAACCATTCAACACCATGAGACAGATTAACTTTCACACAAATAGTAGCCCAATTTCATAAATCTCTCAACAACGTGTGCTCTACTTTAAGTAGCTTTTCTTCAAGAATGGAACTTTTATAATGGCCATGAAGAATGCCTTTTTTAATGGAAATCTCCACAAAGATGCTAATATGCATATATCAATTGGCCGAAAACAAGGAAATGTTCCAAATTGAAAACAATGAAGATCACACCCTCTATGTCAAGATTAGTGAAACAACACGAATGTTCGTAATGTTTACATAGACAACATCATCATAACAGGGGATTGCAAGGTCTCGGTCACCATTTCGGTATCGACCAAAACAGAATTTCGATGGAATTTCGGTGGAATTTCGACCGAAATTTCGGTCATTTCAGTCATTTTTTGTACTAGGACCCCCATATTTCGGTCATTTCGGTCGAATTTCGATTTCGACTGGATATCAATATTCGACAGAAATTCGACTGAATTTCGCTGAAATTTGAGGCCATGGGCTAGAGTACGTAATAGATGGGTAGTTGGATCTCTCCAATTCTCTGGTTTATTCCCACATCATCTATAATTGGGATTCCAGTCTGTCTATGGGTTTATCCACACCCCTTACAACCTTTGAGAGATTACAATGAGATATCCAACCATAGATGCCTTCTCCCATGATTTCATCTCGCTCCTTATGGAGTATGGTTCTACGTAAAATCCCGAGCGTTATTGTTCTATACTTTTATATTCTTGTTCCGATTATTGCCTCTGTATTATTTATTTCAACATGATATCATAACACTTCAGTTCTTAGATTTGTTCTTGAAGTTTTAGTTATGTTCATGTTATGTTACAATTCTAAAGCTTTCAATTCAAGTTTTGTTCTGCGCATAAGAGAAAGTTCTGGAGCTTGTTCAACATAGGGTTTTTTATAACCCTAATTCCAGACAACGCCCTTGAATCTCTAGCACATGCACGATAGGTGAGTGAGTGTGAGTCTCTATCTCTAGGACCAATCTTTAGACGCATGCAACATATACTTCTCTCTACAGATGTGGTCTTCTATGCGTTTGTGTGTTGGAACCCTACTCCTAGGCTGAGATGCTCCCAAATCTCATCACTGGAACCCTAAAGCCTAATGATGCAACATCACATTCTGGATACAACACGATCATGAGGCCATCTCCACACAACGAATAATCTTGTAACCCTACTCCAGACTATTGTCAGCTAAGTACTCATCTCAATGGAAATTTGAACTTCGAAGCATAATGATGATACTCAACTTGCGAAGTTTCTATCCTTTCTTCCGACCCAGACAACCTACCATTTCCTTTTAATGATCTCCAAGAGAAACATCATGCAATGATTTCCAGCGATGCATGAAACTCGAGGTGCATCTAGAACCCTTCTCGCGCGCATTGACTCTAGGCAACACAGACTAGCACGAACCAATCGCCACCTCCGTGCGCATGCCAACTACTGGCTCAAATGTGGCTGATTTCCTTTCATTGCCATCAGATCAGCAACCCAGACAACGATCTCAGCACAATGTGCGCCATATCGAGGCTCTCTCATCTCAAGTGCTCGCATCTGGCTCTCCTCCATCTAGAAATAAATCCTAGGCTGTAGCATTAATGTTCCCAGATTGAAGGCAAAATGGGGATGCGGGTGTAGGTCGATACCCTTTCTATATACACCCCATATGCCTTCTCATTTCTATATGGGCCCAACAAGCTTGTCACTAATGTCTTCAAAAAGAAGGGGGGCAAGAAGTGCTGATGCTATTCATTTTGTCCAAACATGCCCAGTTCGACGTAAAAAAAAGATCCCGATTGAAAAAAGAGAAAAGCCAAAAAATGTATGGTCTATGAAAAAAAGTCGAAAAAAGATGCATGTTTTATGTTGTTCCTATCAACTTGACCACTTATGTATGAGAGAAAGGGGGAGTGCGGGCATGATATATTCCTCAAGTTGAGATGTATAAACATGATTTCTATCACGTCCACCATATTCTACTTGTGGCTCCTTAAAAGCGATCTCATCTCCAAGGTCCCTGTATAAGTGAACCGACTCCATATTCCCATAAGATATGAGAGATGCCATTCTCAAGGTTCACGTATAGGAGAGACCCAACTCTCGAGATCGGTGTATGAGAGAAGACCACTTTGCTTTTGGTGTTCGACATCGACATCAACTACTCTAGATGGACTTCTACTACTTGAGATCGTCTTAGACTTCCACTATCCATCCACAACATAAAGACCGGCACTTCAGACTACTATTTCATACAAGTCATCTTCCCGAGCATCCACTACTCCGCACAAGTCTCCTCCTAGTGCAACTACTCTTCGCATTGGTCTTCTCCTAGAGTGACTCTACTCCAGACATGTCCTGGTCGTCGCACGCCCATCCTCATGCGGGGCTTCTCCCAGCAACGACTACTCTGAGTGGGTTTCCTCCCGTCTCTCTCAGGATGTATCGAGTGAAGATACATTGCGTATATTTTCTTTCGTTACAAGCTGTAGCTTGCGGTGGAGTGTTAGAGTATGTAATAGATGGGTAATTAGATCTCTCCAATATTCAATTACCTTGATGCACTGTTTAGTCCCACATCATCAATAACTGGGACTCCAGTTAGCTCGTAGGCTATATAAAGAGCCTCACACACATGTAACATTTGAAAGATTACAATAGAATATCTGATCCTAGAGGCCTTCTCCCAATATTTCATTATGCTCCATAGGAATTAGGGTTCCACGTAAAATCTCGAGTGTTCTTGTTCCATACTTTTATGTTCTAATGTACTGGTCGGGCGATGGGAGATGGAAAGATTTTCAGATTCTGGATGGACAACTGGTCGGGCGATGGCACCCTTTCGACTAGATTCCCCCACCTATACGCGTTGGCGATGGAAAAAGAGAGCACACTGCTTCAGGTGGCGGACTCGGGCAACTGGCTCCCACCTTTCCGCAATGAACTATCGTATCGACGCTCAGAGGAATTCATCAACATGATAGGAGAAATCCCGCAATCGGGCTTTTCCACGTTGGGTCACGATCACTTTCGGTGGGGCGGTTCAGGCCAGTCGGCTAAGAAGTTGTACGAAGCTTTGAGATCGGAGGAAGGGGAACATGATGTTGCGCTATGCCATGATTTGAAGATCGCGTGGGCCTCTAATATCCCATGCCGCGTCAAGGTTTTTCTTTGGTGCTTCAGGAGAAGCCGGCTAATGGACAAGACGAGGAGGAGCCGCTTGCTTCAGGTAGAAGACGTAAAGTGTGATAGATGCATTGATGGCGCTGAAGACTCCGACCAACTGTTCTCCACGTGCCCCTCATCCATGCGGATATGGGCCGAGTTTGGGTGTGAATGGTTGATAACGGGAACTGCGTCAGACTTTTGGAACTCTATAAGGCAGGTGGGGGCAATTCCCAGGATGATTGCGCAAGACCGTTTGTTGTGCTATGGTGCATCTAGATTGCACGGAATGAGCTCGTCTTCAGAAACCAGAGATTCCACAACGAAAATGTGCTTTCTCATGTAAACACTTTATATCGCATTTGGCTCGCACGGTAATGTACCTTATTTTTTATTAACGAATTAATCGTGTGGTGAATCCCACGCTAGGATCTCACCCTATTTCCCATAAAAAAATGTTCTTATGTATTGGTGCTTCCACATTTTTTATTTCAATAGGGATACTATTGAGATTGCACTGCAATTTTTTACCAGAAAGATTTTGATCATTTATATATTTTCTGGACATTGAGATGACAAAGTCGAATGAACATATGGTTTTTTCAATACAAATATACTCTAGGTTCATTTAAGGAAATTAAGAAGTTGAGATGTAAACCAACATCTATACCTATTGATCGTAATGATAAGTTGAACATAAAATATGGAAAATAACTTGATGAGGACTTCAAGAGTCTTTGGGGTAAAGTTTTCACTATAAGAAGACTTGATATTACTTACGATGTTAAAGTATTCAGCCGATTTATGCATGTGACTTCTGATGTGCATATGAAAGTTGTCAAATATATCCTTTATTACATGCAAAACATTCCTTGTCATTGTCACTAAATTCATAAATTAAGATTGAAGGATACACTAACACATCTATACTGATGTAGAGTGGAAAACATGCACTTTATGAGATCCACTAATGGGCTAGAATAATCTTGTGACTTGGAGAAGCAATAAGCAATCAATGCGTGCAAGATCTAGTGTTGAAGTTGAGTACAGAGCTATTTTTATAGGATTTGCAAAGATGTTGAGGCCAAAGATTATTCTAACATACATTAGAAGGCTTGCTGCTTCCGGCTTGACCCTAGCCCTCGCCAACCTCCTGTGCCTACTGCTATTATTGCAGCTTCGCTCGAAATCAAGTCTTCTTCTCATTCTTCTTCTGGCGTCGATCAAGGAAGTAGCTGACGTACGTGGGAAAGAAGTCTGAAGGAATGCGGGGCTAGTTAATAGGGGGTTTCCGGACTGTCTCAGGCTAGCTGCTTTCCAAATTCCGAGAAAATCAAGAAGCAAAGAGAAGTCCCCAATATCAAATATCTAGTATGAAGCTTACTAGCCCTGGAAAGCCCGCTGATGAGACATCCGAAGGCACTAAGAAAGTCTTTCGAAGAAAGGCTAGCAGTATATGTATAGTCAGGGCCCTAGCCAGAGTATATATGTGCGAGGGGTGAGATAGAGATCAGGACTCTGACATGCTTTCCCGCACCCGAAGTCTGGGGCGGATGCACTAAACTATTAGAGCAAAGCTAGGCAAAGTCCTCGGTGACGAAACTCTCTCCACTAAGTGCTCTGCTTTCAACTTCCTCTCTCCTTAGGACTAGCCTGTTTGATTCCGGAGAGTGGTCTTCTCTCTCGGTTATTCCTGATGTCGGATGTCTTTATCCATGTGATTCCTTAAGTCTTTATCCCAGTCATTCCTTCCTGATTAATAAATTTTGAGCTACCTACGAAATTATTGAGCGATAATGAAGCAACAACAAATCTATCCAACAACCCTATCTTACATGAATAACAAAGCATGTTAAATTCCATAGTCTCTAAGGAACTTGTGCTTCCATACATAAAAATTGAAGAATGAAATGATACTATCTTCACCAAGAGATTTTATATGGTCAATTTTGAGAAGAATGTGGGAAAGTTGAGCATGTATAACCTATATGTCCAACCTTAAGAAGTGTTGAGTTATTTTAATATACGGTTAAACAGATTGTGGTTGAAGATCCATTTTATTATGTGAGATTATGTATGTAACTCACATCCTTTTTTCCTTCCATTAAAAAAAGAAACATAACATCTCGCTAGTTTGCGATATGGCATCTCTTCCGTGGTTTTTCCTTGCGGTTAATAAGTATTTTCCGTGCAAATCCTCGTGTCCGTAGTTATGTTGTTTTCAGCGGCAAGCAATATTGAGTGATTATTACCACTACTGATGATGGTTGTGATCATTTTGAGGCGTAGGGTTTGGGTTTTTGAAGGAAAAGAACCACATACTCTAACCAATTTTTGATACCGTACAGAACTAGGAATAGATTGATCAATAAAGAAGAGGCCTCATGGTCTTCTATATAGTTGAGATGGAAGGGACAATTAAAAAAATGGTGAAGCCTTCTCCCACTACAAGTAGGGTTGGCTACATGGATTCTTGCTCAAATCCATGTTGAAAGATTCGACTATTTTTTACACTGGTTGTTGACTATCTAACGCAACCCTCACAAGGGGGGATTTGATCCTGGTCTTTTGGGTAGTAGGCACACTCCACTACCACCAGACCATTTAGGTGGGTGAAAAGGACAATTACAATTACAAAGAACAAAAAAAAATCGACGTAAGACTACAGGATACACAAATCTCAATACTTTAAAAGTCTCGGTAGTTGTTGAAGTTCTTGTTGTATCCCCCTACCTTTTCAGTGTGATGGAGAAGACAAAAATTAGCTTCCATAGATATCTAGTGATTTGTGTGGTCTCAACATTTTCCCTCAATCTTGAAAGGTTTCCACGTTAAATCGACGTGCTTTTTTTGTGTTATTGCTTTTCTACAGTATCAATTGTTTGTAGGGCTATCCCTGCAAAAATCCTATGATAATACCATGATTGCAACGGATATGATTGAAAGCATAGTACAGTTGACGAATGCACAGACAACAGATTAATTGCCAGCCACAAAAACCGTCTGTTATAATTGCATATGAAAATAAGTAAATAATAAGAGATTTGTGCCTACCACAGCCACAGTTTTCTGTGGAGTTCTGTATAGCTGCCATCCCGCCAATTTAGATCCTGAGCTGGAGAAACCACCGAACCTCTCTTGGGGTCGCTGAAAGAGAGACATTGAGTTGTCTGCTGCTCCAACGCCAAGCCAGTGTTCACCGGCATTAATAGAAAGAATAGGCGCAGAATGAATGGTGACATTCTTGATACATCTTATGCCACCTGCAGTCATGACATGTAAAAACGGTGATCACCGGCATTATAACACATTATAACTATCAACTGTTAAGATCAGCAGTAAAATGTCTAGAAATGTAAACTACATGTGTTCAATAAATGTCAAGGTTCAATAGGTTATGGACTAACAAGATAAGATTGAGGCATGATATTGGGAAAAAATCGACTATCACCATTCTCCCTCATTATGTAAGAAAAATGCAACAAAGCAAAAAAAGGTCATGATCAACCCGTTAACTTGTTTTTGCATCATTCTTGCATAATGACAATGGCTCTTCTTTCAAGGGCATGCAAGAAAAACGTAGACTATAAAGTTTGTTTAACATAGGTCATAGAATTGGCCCACCAGATGTATAACCAAGCCAATATGCAGGCATTATCTTCAAATCTCCATCTAAATAAGAAATTATTCACCCTTTTAACATAAAATGCTACAGAATTATCTTACCCTCCTGATTCTCCCAGAAGCGAAGAAGACCATCAACTGATCCTGCAAGACAAAATACAAGGTTTTTTTTAGAGAAAAATAATGGTACACAAAACAATCTAATGATATGTGATTATTTATGAAGTGTTGATGAAACTACAGTCGTCGAATCCAAGCTGTAAAAACAAAGGAAAGCTGACAGGTGAAAATCAGGTGAAAGTGTGGGAAAGTGTTGGACAACTGTTTCTTAGCTAAAATTTGAAATACATGGTGCAGTTGATTATCATAGTTGGACAAAACAAGAGAAAAACTATAATTGAGAATGCAAAGTTCATTAAGCTTAGTGCAACCAAAGTCTATCTTATATGCAAGCACCAGGCACCAGAAGGGTTAGATGGATAAAAGACAAGCAACGCTTCAAGATAATTCGTAAAAGAAAATAATAATGCCTTTCAACACCATTATTTTTAAAATTTCAGTCTAGTCAAAATGGAGGAGTTAAGGTTGACATGTGGCAACAAAATTGAAAAGATAGGACCGTAATGAGATCAATATATAAATGACTCCTAAAAAAATCTAAACTTCGGCCAAAAACTATGATGAAACTCTGTGTGGGCATAGACAAAGTCCTGTCCCCATGGTGGGTTGCTCCTTTCCCAGCTATATAGTAGTGGGATCAAATCGATCTGGTACCGGTATCTCTCTCCGGACTCTAATCGCTTTCACCATGCAGCTACTTCTTGTTTGTCGCTCTCCGGTGGGATACATCTTCGTTCAAACTCCCACATCTCAAATCCTAGACCCTACGGCTCTATCATAAGGCTTGCCACTGCTTTGATAGACCGATGCCTCCTCGCTTGAGGCTAGGCCAGGTCCCGCAATCATCAATTGAAATTGAGTGGGCAAAGACGCGAAAAAACAAACTTACTTTTAACTAGTTAATGATGCTTTCACACTTGAAAATAAGATGACATAATCTCATTTCAATGATTTAAGCGTTTTCAAAGAAGACCATTGGATGCCCCAATTAAAGATGCTAAGAAGTCTGTCAATGAATGGCACAAGATCCAAAGTGTAGGAAGGAGACAATGAAGTTAGTTGGCTAGCTTGGATGCAAGTCCCAAAAGGATCCAGTAGACCCCACTTAATGGGCAAAGGGCTTAGTTTGATTTGATTGGTTTATCTTAGTTATAGCCTATTCGATGATTGCACGTTTTTCCAGTCTAATAAATGTTTTTGCTATATTCAAAATATTTTTGATCATTTTGCATCAACATTTCAGTTTAGCGAAATACAAATGGCTGCCCAGTATATGTGAAAAGGCAATTCTAATTGTTACCTATTCTCACTTCGTGTTATCATTTTCCAAACAAAGTTTTTTTCCTGAGACAAATACAACCTGGCTTTCCACATGTTAGTGTTATTTTCTCTTAATTGTTTGTCCTCTCAATGGGGACTTCTATGTCATTTGTCGGCCCTAGTGATTTCTTCAATTTCCTTTAGGTTTTTGTCATCTATATAAGAGGATCCAAGACTTCATAATATGCAAGTCATTCCCTCAAACTTTCCACATTGTATTAAAATGGTGATCCTAGACCGGAGTTCTATACCCTATTAACCTAGACCTACCACCACATCTCCCTTTCTCGAGCAACCCCTCTGCACCAAGCTCCTCTTGTCGGACACCACCATTGCCACCATTCACCTCCAATGCCACCGTCACCATTGGAGGCTGCACTCCTCTTGATCAATGCCCTAGCAGCGCACAGCGCCATCCATATGCTGTATCAGAGCACTGTCATTATCATCAGGAGGTTGCAGACCTCCTAATCAGCACCCCTAGATAGCGCTTAGCGCTGCCTTTAGGCAGCAAAAGCCCTCTCTATTGCCACGATAGGCATCAGCCCTCCCCGTTGATGCCACTCTGGTCATCACATCATTTTCTACCACCTCCACACTGTGGTTCTTTCTCGAGCACAATTAACTCAACATTGTGTGGGGTTGTTTCCTTTGGAACACATGTCTGGCTATGATCTAGGATTGTATCTCTTTTTATGTTTGTTGCTAAGGCCACATTTCTGTCCACTTCTACGGAGACAAAGCCTCTCATCTCCAACTACGTATTTCTAAAAGGCGCCTCTATCAAACTCGATGGAGGCCTTGATAGTTGCCATTGAGGACATGTCTTCATCACTTGTGCCCATTACCATATATCAGCACTTGATATGGGTTGCCGTTGTCAGAGGTGTTAGAATCAGAGGTAATGCTTATCGTTGTCGCTCAAACAAGTATCTTTGTTGCTTCCGCAAATAAATTTGCGAAACCTTACTGCAACAAATGCATAATGTCCCCCGAACGGATTGTACAGATTGCAGATGGCATATTTTTCATATAAAGGGAAAATAGATGTCCACCTTACTCCCCTTCAGAAACTGTATACATGCAGCAACCTCCTTGGAGAGGCTTATGATGTGAAGAATGTGTTCCTGTATGGTTTCCTTATGCATCCAGCAACCACCGGACTTCGAGGCTCAAGGGAGTGTCAGAAGATTTGCATATTACACAAGGCCATATATGGATTCAAGCAGAGCCCAAGCACCTAGTTCCAGAAATTGTCAGAAGTAGTAGAGAATCTGGGCCTTATCAGACCTTCAACATATCATTCTTTATTCTTAAGAACATTGTTTAGAAAATCAGTCCGGGCGACTACATTTAAAGTTGCATATGCGAAGTCAGGGGTCAAAACATGACGAATAGTCCATAGTCACTCAATATGTTGTAGAGGTTTATACGATCACGTTATGTTATGATGTACCGTTACATATTTCCTATTTATCTCTTGTACGTCTATGTAATTTACCCAAGGGTTTTCTCTCTATATAAGAGACCCTAGGGCTCCATGGAATAACACAACAGAGCATTATCGACTCTGACATGGTATCAGAGCCAAAACCCTAATCTAGGGTTTCTCCACCGTCGCCGCCCCCCCTCTCTCTCGGCCAACGCCCAACCACCGCTGCCCACCCCTCCCTTCCTCCTGCTCCCCCCCTCTATCGCCGCCGCCGGACCCCTCCGAGGCCCCCCCTTCCTGCCGAGGCCTCCTTCCGCCGGGCCCCCCCTCTCACGCCGAGGCCCCCTACCGCCGAGGCCTCCTCACGCCGCTGAGGCCTCCCTCTTCCGCCGGGGGCTGACGTAGCCCTCCCTCGAGCCTCTCTCACTCGTCGGTCGGCACCCCTTCATCTATGGGTTCAAGTGCATAAAGTCTATATATGCACTTGAATCCAATCCAGTCTTTGTAGACAAACGTTCATTTGTCTATCATCCCAGTGTCTTCTTCTCCGGTAACATGTCCGACCAAAAGGTTGTTATGCCCTCCATAGGTGCCTTTAAAGGTTCGGCGCCAATAGTCAAAATGGACGGGACGAACTATGAACTCTGGGCTATGCAGTTCCTGAGTCTTATGAAGTCATGTGGTAATAAGCACATTCTTATCGAGGATGAGCCGGCAGAGAAGACGGGGATATATGCCTCATGGGAGGCTGATGATGCGTCTGCCAAGGTCTGGCTGTCAGGGACGCTCACGATGGAAATCGCCACTGATGTCCTTCATCAACCCACCGTTCTCTAGCTCAGTTTCTTTCTTCTAAGGGCATTATCCACCAAACTACATGTGCTTACACATCTCAACAAAATGGTGTTGCGGAGAGGAAACATCATCACTTTCTTGATATTGCTCGCACTCTACTTATTCAAAGTTGTGCACCATTAGCCTTTTTGGGGAGATGATATACTTACAGCATGCTATCTGGTCAATCGCATGCCTTCTACCGTTCTTGGGGAAAAGGCTCCAATCTCTGTTCTCTTTCCTGAAAAGGACTTGTTCTCACTTACCCCTCGTGTCTTTGGAACTGTCGCATTTGTTCACCGCTTGTCTCCGGGACTTGACAAGCTCTCTCCTAGAGCTGTTAAGTGCGTATTTGTGGGCTACTCGCAGACACAAAAAGGATATCGTTGCTATGACTCCATTAATAACAAGTACTATGTTAGTGCTGATGTTACATTTTTTGAGCCAGTTATGTACTTCTCCCCTGCAGGTGACAGATTGGTTTCCTCTACATCTACAGATGATAATGTCTATGTTCCCCTACCTCCAAGTCTGGGTCGATCTGAGTCCACTACACCACCACCACCACCACCACCGCCTCCATATCCTTCCATTCCACCATTCCCTAAGTTCTACACAAGACGGTCAGGGCCTGCTCATGCTACACATCAACCATCCAGCACGCCTCAGATATGCTCCGATGCTATCACTAATGATGGGTTAATTAATGCACCGGTGCAGGAGTCTTTGATACAGGGGGAGGATCCACCAGTCAGTACAGTGGATGATGATCTTGATCGTCCTATTGCTCATAGGAAGCAGAAGAGGCAATGTGCATCCTATCCTCTTGTGTCTCACGTGTCCTTTCATCGTCTTAATGGTGATTTTCAAAGGTTTATAGCAACTGTCTCAACAGTTGAGATTCCACGGACATATCAAGAGGCCATGAAGATTGATAGCTGGCGTTTAGCCATGGAGGAGGAGATGCATGCCTTACAGTCTCGAGGGACTTGGTCCCTAGTTCCTATTCCTCCTGGTGCTTCTGTGGTGAGTTGCAAGTGGGTGTTTACAGTTAAATATCACGCAGATGGCCGTCTTGATCGGTACAAGGCTAGACTGGTTGCACGAGGCTTCACCCAAACCTATGGGGTGGATTATTTGGACACATTTTCACCAGTGGCTTGACACTCGACTCTTCGCATTCTACTATCTGTTGCTGTGGTACGTGATTGGCCCATTTTCAAACTTGATGTCAAGAATGCATTCTTGTAAGGTCATCTACAGGAGGAAGTCTACATGCAGCAACCACTAGGTTTTGCTTCTGAGGGGGAGACTCAGATGGCGTGTAGACTTCATAAGGCAATCTATGGCCTTAAACAAAGTCCAAGGGCATGGTTCCATAAGCTTTCCCAGATAATTGAACGACAGGGGTTTAAAAGATCAAATGCGGACCACTCGTTGTTTATCCAGAAGACTCCCAGAGGTACTGTTGTCGTCATGATATATGTTGATTATATTCTGGTTACAGGAGATGATGCTCAGGGAATCGAGATGACTAAATCCCTCTTGGGAAGTCAGTTTATTACGAAGGATCTAGGTACAATACGATATTTTCTGGGGATAGAGTTTGCAAGAAATGCACAAGGAATGGTAATGACCCAAAGAATATATGTCACAGACTTGCTAGTTGAAACAGGAATGGTTGGATGCATACCGTCGATCACTCCTATGGACCCAAGTATGAGACTTTACGACAATGATACTGAAGAGGTGGACAAAAGAAGATACAGAGAGATGGTGGACAAGCTTCTATACATCACCATAACTCTACCGGATATTGCCTTTGCAGTAAACCGGGTGAGTCAATTTATGGAGCAGCCTAGGCAAGTTCATATGGAAGCCTTGTATATGATATTGAGATACCTAAAGTCTTCCCCAGACGCAGGTTTGTTATTTAGAAAGGACACAGATCTATCCATTTCCGCTTGTGCAGACGCAGACTATGCAGGGTGCCCAAAGGATCGTAAGTCTACTTCAGGATATGCTATCTTTATAAGAAGCTCTTTGGTGTCTTGGAAAAGCAAGAAACAAACTGTTGTGGCGAGATCCAGTGATGAATCCGAATATAGAGCCATGGCACAAGCAAGCACAGAAATGATGTGGGTTCGCGCGGTCTTGGAAGATTTGAATATAAATGTCTCTTTACCCATGTAGCTTCAATGTGACAACCAGGCAGCATTGTTCATTACCAATAATCCAGCTTTTCATGAAAGAACAAAGCACATCGAAGTAGATTGTCACTATACTAGAGACATGATCAAGAAGGGCTTGATCTCCACTTCACACGTCAATTCAGAAGATCAGACTGCTGATATATTCACCAAGCCATTGCTCAGAGGACCCTTCCAGAGATGTTCTTCCAAGCTGAGCATGATTGATATCTATGCTTCATCTTGAGGGGGAGTATAGAGGTTTATAGGATCACGTTATGTTATGATGTACCGTTACGTATTTCCTATTTATCTCTTGTACGTCTATGTAATTTACCCAAGGGTTTTCTCTCTATAAAAGAGACCCTAGGGCTCTATGGAATAACACAACAGAGCATTATCGACTCTGACATATGTGGTAAAAGTGCATATGCAGCTGCATATGTATTAGATTTAAAGTCTGAACCTAAACATTTAAACCCGAATTCGTTTAACCTGATTAGAGAAAAACTCTCGACCGACCTCGAGTATACCCCCACCATGATAGTGAAACCCTAGTATTCGATGTGTTGCCGCAGTATCTCTCCAGTCACTCGATCACCACATGCTCGCTCCCTCAAGTCACTACAACACTATGGACTCTCTCTTCCTCTATCTTTAATCATCGCAGTGATCACTCGGCTCTCTCATGCGCTCATTTTAGGGTTTCCGTTTTGTGATTATTTCAACCAATTATGAATACTTTCTATTCCTATGTTTTAGCATTGCACATTACAATATGTTTTGCACAGATTGTATTGTTTTAACTTATATACCATGAATCCAAGCGTTGTAACTTCAACACAGTATTGTTTTAACTTTTATCACCATGAATCTCTTCACGTGTTGCCCTCGTATTGTTGAGAATAACTTAGTGCAAATTAGGAAAAATTATTCCAATGCCAAATGTAATAATGCAGTCCACAGTGTTAATTCTAAACACACTTTCAGAGCACGACATCCAAAACTGCAGAGAAGAGGGTAAAAGTACATGATGCATCACATTTTTTTACTAAATTTAGAACCATCCCATTGGACTTATCTCAAGCTCTAAATGATTGCGAATTGTAACCAATTTTCTCACATGTAGCACTCTGCATCTCAACTTATGAGGCGTAATAATCTTGTTAAAACCAATGTATTCTCCATTTGAAACTCTTTTCAACATTTTCTAGATCAACCTTTTTTTTCCGAAATGCTTTGATTGAAATCACAACATACTAAATTATTTTATTATATTTTATTAGAATAATACAAGGTACGGTTGGTCGCGAGAGGTTTCACACAAACCTATGGAATGGACTATATGGATACATTTTCTCCAGTCGCTCGTCACTCTACTCTCGCATTCTTTTATCAGTTGCTGTGGTACGTGACTGGACTATATCTCAACTTGATGTCAAGAATGCCTTCTTTTATGGAGATTTGCAGGAGGAAGTCTACATGCAGCAGCCACCAGGGTTTACTGCTCAGGGGGAGAAGCATATGGTGTGTAGACTTCACAAGGCAATTTATGGCCTTAAACAGAGCCCAAGGGCGTGGTTCCAGAAGCTTTCCCATCTTATTGAACGACAGGGGTTCAAAAGATCAAATTCGGATCACTCGTTGTTCATTCATTCAGAAGTCTGCTACAGGTATGGTGGTCATCATGGTCTATGTTGATGATATTCTGGTTATAGGAGATGATGTTCAGGGAATAGAGAGGGAAAAAGCATTCCTGGGCGGTCAGTTCGTCAGGAAGGATCTTGGAATCCTAAGATACTTTCCGAGGTTGGAAATTTGCCAGGAATGCACAGGGTCTGGTGATGACCCAAAGGAAGTACATTACAGATTTTTTAGTTGAAACATGCATGGTTGGATGCAGACCATCGAGTACTCCTATGGATCCAAGCATGAAGCTGTATGATGATGACACTGCAGAAGTAGACAAGAGGAGATATAGAGAGATGGTGGGTAAGCTCCTTTATATTACCATAACTCGACCCGATATTGCCTTTGCAGTAAGCCGGGTGAGTCAATTTATGGAGCATCCAAGACAAGTTCATATGGATGCCATATACATGATACTGAGGTATCTAAAGTCTTAACCGCATGGGAAGATGAGAGCTTCGACTGCAGAAAATAGGGTTTCAAAAATGAAACCCTAGAACATAAATCCAACCGTAGAACAAGAATGATATGAAAAAATCTTAAACACGAAAAACATATCTTCCAACATAAAACGAATCTCGAATATATTACAAACGAACATAAAAGAAAAACCCTCGAGAATCGACCCGCTCTGATACCATGTTAGAAAATAGGAAGCGGAAGCAGAATGATAAACATAGCATAAGAAGAACAGAAATGTAAACATGGAATACCACGATTTTACGTGGAACTCTACTCCGTAAGGAGCGGGATGAAACCACGGAGAAGCCCTCAAAGGGGCATGTTATGCATTGATTTTTCTCCTCTAATATAGGAGGTTTGGGGCTCCTTATATATCCTCCGCAGAGCCTCCAAGTCCCACTGCTGGACAGTGTGGACTAAACAACTAGATGGGGTAAATGGATCCTGGAGAGATCCATTTACCCATCTCCCATATATATGGCGCACAACCAAATACTCCAACAACATTGTATTTCTGCTGTCGATTGACTGTTTACATTTGTGGTAATTATTATTGTTGAAGAAAAATGGAATAGCTTATCATTGAAGAGACCCTAAGGCTCTTTTATATAGGAGAAAAGCCCTGTGTTAATCACATAGAAATAAGGAATAAATATAAAGAGATCAAATATCTCAACACTCTCCCTTAAGTTGGAGCATATATGTCTATCATGCTCAGCTTGGAACAACATCTCTGAAATGGGAGACGAGTGGAGTGGAGTGGAGTTGCAGTCAGATGGCGAGCGTGGAGTGCGAAGGTGCGAGAGTGGAGTGCGAAGGTGCGAGAGTGGAGTTCGAAGGTGCGAGCGTGGAGAGATCGGCTGTGGATGCTTTGAAGGGGAAGGGGGGTGCTCTTTGATGGAGCCGATGGCTCATGGAGCGGTAAAGGTGCTTCCAAGGGGCGAACTGCGGAGGGGGATTGGGTGCTCGTATCGCATAAGAAGCCTGGTAAGCGTTGATTTCGATGTGGCGAGAGGAGTCATCTGGCTTCTTGTTGCTCTCTTCCGCCTCGATGCTTTGCATGCGGGAAGCCGGGTCACCGTCGCGATTCTTGTTGGCTACTTCGCGTTCCGGTCCTGCGGCTTGGAGGAAGTTCGCTCTTACGCTCGGGTGGTATCTTGTGGCGAGGGCGCTCACATAAAGGCCGGTGGTGCTGTTGGTGCTGGTCGTGCTGTTGTTGCTGGTGGCGCTGTTGATGCTGGCCGTGTATCGATTGGGGTGGCGACAGTGGGAGTTGCTTCGTCGTTGGAGGAGGCCATGTTACGTGCAAATGTGCATGGGGATGTATTGCATGGCGAGGCGGTGCGTGGGCCTGGGGTGTCGGATGGCGATGCGGTACGTGGAAAGGCGGTGCATGGCGATGCAGTGCATGGCGAGGTGGTGATTGGCGAGGCGGTGCATGGCGAGGCGGTGCGTGGGAAGGGGGGGTTTGACGTCGGCAGGCGCGTGGAGGCTGTCGGGGTGGCTCGCCGGTCAAATGTCGACTGGGCTGGAGTCAGTTCGCATGTTGCCATTTTCCTGGGTCCTCTCTTCCATGGGGACTTCTTTCTGTTGGACTCTTCTCGCTGCTGTGTGTGTGGCTTATCCCCGGAGCAACGGGATAGGCTGCTGTGCAATGGGTCTACCGACGACGTTGTTTGGAGGGTGACTCGAGTGGCGGATGGCGCCTCTCAAGCCACTGAGGTCTGTGTCGCGACGATTCGTGGTGTTCCTTTCCTTTCGAGGAATGTCCCTATCTCTCCAAGGCCTTCCGTCGATGGGGGGAGATCTTGGCGGTCGTGGACGACGGGCTTGCACCGGAGGCAGATTGGAAGATTACTAGGGTTCTTTTCGAGTGCAGCAAGTCTCTTCTCTGTGATGCGCCAGGCAAGATTTTCTTCGGATCCCTAAAGATTGGCCGGTGGTGCTTCAAATTCGAGCTCTCCATCATCGTTCCTTCGCCGGTGGCGATGCCGGACCGGGTGGCGCTGACGACCGGTCCTGTTGCTTCGGGGCATGCGCGCGACGCTTCGCCTTCGGCCTGCCAGATGGCACGTTTTGCTGATTACTCCGAAGCGTCTCTCCACTTGCATGACGTGGCTGGTCCCTTTGGCGAGCCTCTTCGTATCCCGTGCCCTTCGCCTGCAACTCCTGGATTCTCCGAGATTAGGGCGTCCGAGGTGGACTCTGCTCTCCAGTCTAGACATGCGGTGTCGGCGCCTTGCATTGTTTGTTGGTTTTTCGGGTCCTTCGTCGGATCCTGATCACGTGTTGGTTGGCGGATCCTTCAGTTTCGGATCTTGGCCGAGGATTTTTCATCCAAATACCCGGGCTTTCTCGCCCGACTCTTGTACGGTTTTGCCCCGGATCCACATTGAGGAAGTGCGGGTTGACGTGGACGCGGGGGGGGGGGGGGATCCTCGGCTTTGGCTCTCCTGCTACCCCATTGCGGGCCTCTTCAGACTTGGATGGTGCTTTCTCTCCGCAGCTTCCATTGGACTCAGCGGTAATTTGCGACGAGGCAGGTCTTTCCCATTGGACGTTTCGGGAAGAGCTACCAGAGACGCAATTCTTCCAGGCAGGATCCGTGGTGAGGCTCTCTTGTGCGACCCAGCGGGAGGCTGTGGCGGATGCAGCGGGGCTTCGTCGTATTGGGGGAAATGGCGAGGGTTTTTAATGAAGGTTTTGGGAGCTTCGTGGTATTGGGGGATCCAGCGGAGGTTTTTAATGAAGGTTCTATCATGGAATGTTAGGGGCCTTGGGGATCTGGAGAAACGTCGCTCCTTGGGTTCGTGGTTCTCTGAATGGTGTTGTGATGTTGCTCTCATTCAAGAAACGAAGTTGCGAGGTGTGAACGATACCATGTGGCGCTCTTTTGGGGCAGGTTCTTTCGATGAATTCCGTGCGGTCGATGCGTTGGGTTCGGCTGGGGGCTTTTTGATAGCTTGGCGGTCTCAAATGTTCTCTTTTAGCTCGATCCTCGTGGGGCGGCATATGATTTCTGTGGCCTTGAACAGGTCCGACTATACTCAGCCGATGGTGTTCTCTTGTATTTACGCCCCTTTGTCCATGTTTTGCGGAAGGAACTATGGGAGGACATTCGTGCCGCGGCTTCTTGTTTCGGGGACCTCCCTTGGCTCTTAGGAGGAGATTTCAATGTCACAATTCATTCTTCCGATCGTCCTCGTGGCAGGGGTGGCCAGGATCCGGGTTCGCTTGATTTTATTGAATCGTTAGATGAGCATACGTTGGAAAGTATGGTCCCTAACGATATCAGCTACACCTGGCGGAATAATTCCTCGCGTTCCAAAATTGATAGATTCTTGGCTTCGGGGAAGCTGTTGGAGGCCTTCCCCCTTTGTTCGGTCTCTTCCCGTCCCCGTTCATTTTCGGATCATTCTCCAATTATCTGGGATTCTGGCGAGGGTCTTCACCCTAGGGCTCTTTTCCCGCTACGAGAAATGTTGGTCGCTGGAACCAAATTTCAAGGAGGTTGTGCAGGACCACTGGGCTCATATTCAGGTCTCGGGCTCTGCGGCTCACAAACTAGTACAAAAGCTCGCTTCGCTCCGCAAGGTGCTTGCGGGGTTCAAGAGGGATTCTAGGCTGGCGTGTACTGCTTTGCGCGCGGAGGCGGAGGAAATTATCTTACGCCTAGATTCGATGGAGAACGAGCGAGACCGTTTGCCCGAGGAACTTCGTGAGCGCCTCTCTGCTCAGTCTCGGGTGCAGGGTGAGGACAAGAAGAGAATCGTTGAATGGCGGCAGCGATCGCGTTTAAAATGGCTAAAAGAGGGCGACGCAAATACGGCATTCTTTCACTGTGTGGCGAGCAATAGAAAATGTTTCAATATGATGCAGGGTCTTTCTATCAATGACGTCCACTTTTCTGGGGATAGGGAGATGGGGAGTGCCATTGTGGATCACTTCAGGCGCTTCTCATCGTCTTGCGCTCCACGTAGGTGGCGCTGGCTGGGGCTTGACGCGTCTTCTCTTTCGGACTCTGACGCTGCGATTCTAACTCGTCCCATTTCTGTGGAGGAGACAAAGGAGGCCGTGTGGGCCTTGAATGTTGACTCCTCCCCGGGTCCCCGATGGCTTCTCGGTTGCTTTCTATCGTGATTTCTGGGAATTAGTGGCCGGCGACGTTATGGACGTCATTTCGGATTTTTGTGCGGGCAACCTTGGTTTTGATCGTCTTAATCGGGCTAACATTGTCTTGATTCCAAAAAAAGCGGCGGCGCAGCGCGTTGAGGATTATCGTCCCATCTGTGTCTCTAATGGCATCTACCTTATCGTGGCTAAAGTCCTATCCACTCGTTTGGATCGGTTTTGGACACTCTCATATCTCCGGTCCAGGCCGCTTTTATTAAGGGTAGACAGATCGCTGATTGCATTGTTGTTACCTCTGAATTGGTCGTGGAGTGGAAAAAAGGAAATAAGAAGGGGGTACTCTGGAAGATCGATTTTGCTAAGGCATACGATTGCCTGGATTGGTGATTTCTTTGGTCGGTTTTGCGTAGACACGGCTTCCCTGATTTGTGGATTTCGTGGCTGCGCAGATGCGTCACCACTGCATCCCTCTCTGTGATGATCAATGGTAGGCCGTTTGGTGGTTCTTTCCAACCTAAAAGGGGGGTGCGCCAGGGATGTCCCCTTGCGCTCCTCCTTTTCATGTTGGTTGCGGATGTTCTCGCGCGCATGGTGGACTGTGTTATTGACGCTGGGCTATCCAACGGCTTCCGTAAGGGGGATGTCTGTGTGCCCTTGATAAATTTGCTGACGATACTATCTGCTTTATTGAGGGTGATAGTGCGGAGGTCTCCAGTATGGCAACTTCTCTTGCCCTTTTCCAGTGAATTACCGGGATTGACGATTAATGCCTCCAAATCCAAGGTGGTTCCCTTTGGGCTTTCGCTTGAAGAGGCGGATGAGTGCGGTCGGCTGCTTGGTTCTTCTCCTGGTGAGCTTCCTATTGACTATCTTAGCTTACCTTTGTCGGTGGGTCGGGCCAGAGTCCGGGATTGGCAATTGATTTGTGAGCGTGTGGAAACGCGCCTTGCTGGTTGGAGGGCGGCTTTGCTCTCTAGGGGGGGGGGGGGGGCGTCTTATTCTTCTCAAGTCGGTGTTATCCTCTATCCCTTTATATTTTCTCTCTGTTCGTAGAATGTCGGTGGGGGTTCGATTGCGGATCGAGCGTTGTATGCGTCGTTTCCTGTGGGGAAGGAGGGGGGGGAGGGGGCCTGCATCTTGTTGCTTGGGATGACGTAACTATGCTAAGCGTTTGGTGGCCTTGGAGTGCGGAGATTAGATGTGGTGAATGATGCTATGCTTCCAAGTGGGTGAGTCGAATTTGGGGGACGGATGATAATTTCGTTATCTCTGTTCTTAGGAAGTTCTTGGGCGATGATTGGTTGGGGGTGACGCGGGGGCTCTGAACTTCCATCCCTCCACGTTTTGGCGTAGTGTAATGGACGCCTTTGCGAGGAATGCTGCGCTTTTCATCCCGGTGTTGGGAAGGGAGACTCATTCAAGTTTTGGCAGGATGATTGGTCGGGCGGTGGTCCTTTTCATGTGCGTTTTCCGCGTTTGTTTGCATTAGCGTCAAATAAGAATGCGACCGTGGCTAATTGTTGGTTGGATGGGTGCTGGTGTCCACGCTTCTCCGCGAACTTCTCTGAGCAGCGGGTGGACGATTTGTTTCGCTGTTGGTAGCCCTTCGTGATGCTGCTACGCCGAATGTGCAAGTGGATCATTGGCGTTGGAAGGACGGCCCTTTTTCCACGCGGAAGGCCTACCGGGCGCTGGTCATTCCTCCTCCTACTGACTCTTCTCTTCTTGTGCGTGACTGTGGATTCTTTTGGGGGCTTGCGCTTGCCGGAGCGCATCGGCATATTCCTTGGCTACTGCGTAGACGGAGGCTGATGACTCGTGATCGTTGTGCTTCAATCTTTGATAACTTCAGTGCCTCTTATCCCCTTTGTAATGATGATGATGAATCTATCGACCACCTTTTCTTCGGCTACCAGATGGTATCGGGGATCTGGGACGACTTGCCTTGGGCGAGAGCAGACAACCTCTCTGCTCTATGCAAGCTTCTTTGGACCAACAGGAAAAGGGATAGGCGGGATCTCTTGGCTCCCGTTGCGCGACTGTGGAGCATATGGCTTGGCAGGAACGAAGCTATTTTCTCTGGGCAGCGGTTCCATAGGGAAAACATTCTTATTCTGTGCGCTTGCTTTATTAGTGACTGGTGTAGTATGGTAGGGTGTTGGGCCATTTGGTTGCGGCGGGGGCCTTCTTTAGCCCCGGTTTATTTGTTGTTTTTGCTTCTGGCTTCTGTTTTTTTTCTCTCCCTCCTCGACTTTGTAAGTATCCTTTTTTTATTTTCTTTAATACATTGCTGGGGCGAACACCAACGAGTGTCTCCCCCTCTTTTGAGCCTAAAAAAACATCTCTGAAATGGACCTCTAGCAAGGGCTTTGGTGAATGAATATGTCAGTAGTCTAATCTCCAGTAGAAACATGAGAGGTGTATATGAGACCCTTATGGATAATGTCTCTGGTATAGTGACAATCCACCTCTATATGCTTGGTCCGTTCATGGAATGCAAGATTACTCGCAACAAATAGAGCTGCTTGGTTGTCGGATAAAAGCTGCATGAGAAGAGGTACCTGAATAGCAAGATCAGTCAAGATGGATATAACCCACATCATCTCCATGCTCCCCTGAGCCATGGCTCTGTACTTAAACTCTGCACTGGATCTAGCAACCACTGTCAGCTTCTTGCTTTTCCATGACACGAGTGAGCAAAGCCAGAAGTAGACATCCTGTCTCTAGGGTATCATGCATAATCTGCATCTGCACAAGTTGTCACCTCAAGAGATGTACCTCTGTTGAATAGAAGACCAGTACCTGATAAAGTATTCAAACAATTCCTAGGCTGTTTCATAAACTGGCTCACCTTGCTTACATCAAATGATATGTCTAACCTGGTGATAGAAGCATAGAGGAGCTTCCCAACAAGCTCCCTATATATCCTCTTGTCTACCTCCTCAATGTCATCATATAATCTCATGCTCGGATCCATAGGGGTAGTAGCATGTTTGCCACCCTGTTATCCATGTCTCTAGTAGAAGATCAATCACAAACTTCCTCTACGTCATCACAAGACCACTATGGTTCCTGGTAAACTCTAGTCCAAGGAAGTAACAAAGACTACCAAGATCCTTAGTCACAAACTACTGACCTATGAACTCCACCTGAATGCCATGCTCCTCATCACCTATGACAATAATATCATCAACATAAACCAGAATGGCAACCGTACCTCGCTGTGTCCTCTGAACAAAAAGCGAATGACCCGCAGTAGACCGCGCAAACCCCTGGTGCTCTACCAACTCTGATAGATTATGATACCATGCTCTTGGACTCTGCTTCAGGCTGTAAATCACCTTGTAGAGCCTACACACCTTCTAAGACTCCCCCTCAGCAGCAACCCTGGTGGTTGCTGCGTATATACCTCATGTAGATCTCCATATAGAAACACATACTTCACATCAAGTTGGTAAAGCAGCCACGCTCAAGTCACAACAGCTGATAGAAGAATGCACAATGTCGAATGTTTGGCCACTGGTGAGATGGTATCCTAATAGTCCACCCCATACGTCTAGGTGAACCCACGTACTACAAGCCTTGTCTTGTAGCGATCAACACTGTCATCTGCACGTTGCTTGACTGTAAAGATCCATTTGCAACCCACAACAAAGACACCTGGAAGAGCAGAAACAACACTCTAGGTACCACAAGACTGTAAAACGGCCATCTCCTCCTCTATAGCAAGTCGCCAACTACTATCATGTACGACCTTCTGGTATGTTCGTGGGATAGTAACAACAAAGAGTCCCACAACAAACCTCATGTACTTCTATGAAAGATGATTCAAGGACACATGAGTAGCTAGAGGATAAGTGGCACAGTTACGACGCAACTTCTTCAACACAATAGGAACATCAAGGTCAGCAGCCTCTCTGTTCTCTGGTATCAGCTCCTCCTGTACAGTATCCTGTGGTACAAGTATATCACCAGTGTCGTCAGTAGAAACAATGTTTTCAATACATACATGAGGCATGTCGGATGACGGGGAAGGCGCATGAGCAGAGGGGCAAGTAGAGGACCTGCGAATGTAAAACTGTGGCATGAGCTGTGTTAGGGTAGATGAAGGTGCAGGTGGAGATGACTATGACTCAACATGTAGTGTTGTTGGTGGAGATAACGGAGGTGGTGGAACAAAAACATCCTCTCCGGAATCAAAGTTAGACAACCTATCACCTGTAGGAGAAAAATACATAATAGATTAAAAAAATGTGATATTAGCACTCCCATAATACTTTCTCCCTACAAGATCAAAACTTCTATAACCTTTTTGGGTACGAGAATAGCCAACGAACACACATTTGACAACTCTTGGAGAGAGCTTGTCATGACTAGGAGTAAAATTGTGGACAAATGCCACAGACTCAAGGACCCTGGGAGTAAGGGAGAATAGGTCCTTCTCGAGAAACATAATAAAAGAAGAACCTTTTCTCCAAGGACAGTGGAAGGCATGCGACTCACCAAGTAGCATGCATTGAGAACCGCATCACCCCAGAACGAATGGGGAGCTCGACTCTGAATCAAAAGAGTCATCGTGACATCCAGAAGATGACGGTGTTTGCGTTCAACAACACCAGACAAACAATACCAAGAGATTGGAGAAAGTTAGATAGCTATAAAGTGGAAAACTCCAAGCCATTGTCGGTGTGAATAAACTTCACATTAGCAGAAAAAAATGTTCTTAATTTCATTAAGAAACGATTTAATAATAGGACCCGCTTTATACTTATTCTTTAACAAGAAAACCCTAAATAATCTAGAAAAATCATCCACAACAACTATATAGAACCGATGTCCCTGATGATCGGGAACACGACTAGGACCCCAGATATCAAAATGAAACAACTCAAATGACTGACTACTGTGACGACTCTGACAACTCAAAAAAGAACGATGATGCTTCCCAAGCAGACATGTCTCGCACTCCAAGGTAGTACGAGTAGAGATCTGAGGGAGAACATGACACAGCTTATGCAGAGGAAGGTGTCCAAATCGAAGATGCCACGTGAAAGGAGAAACATAGCAAAAACGAATGGTAGTAGCACCAGCACACGGAGGCTGGACCAGTCTGTAAAGCCCTCTCTACTTACGACCATATCCAATCACCTTGCCCGTCAGTATGTCCTGAAACACAAGAGAAAGATGGGTCAAAATATGGCACGTCAATGTAAATATGTTATAATCGGACAAAAGATTCATCTAACATGTTGGAGCATGTAAGACATTCTGTAGGCGCATCGAGGGGGTTAGGACAATCTGCCCCTGACCCACAATGGGTAGATAAACCTCATTAACAATCACCACTGATCTACCAGTAGGAGCTCGATCTCCACACATAGGCGCTGGGGCGCGAGTGGCGGCGGGGGCGGGGGCCGGGGGGGGGGGGGCGTGGAGGGGCTTAGGGTTAGGGTTTTGGGTGGTGGTATACGAAACCCCGGTCTAGGACCGCTGCTCCGATACCATGATGGGAGAAAAGAAATCGGTGCATTAGACGTACCCGAGGGCTCTCTTATATAGGAGAATAGCCATGAAAATTACATGATATGTACACTGAGAAAAAAGAAATTAGAAAAGACACACATTATATGATATTTTAACTTAACACATGCGATGAGAAGCTCCAGAGTCCATGATCCAATCCGTCAAATCTGAACTGCTACAACTGGTAAGTGCATAAGCAATACCTGACGGACTCGTAGAAGCTCTAGCAGCACCTACATGATTTGAAGATCCTCCTACTGGTGTGGACGGTGTAGTCATCATCTCTCTTAGTCTAGAGACAATATTGTCAAGCCTCACATCGTGAGAAGGAGCCAAAGTAGTCTTTGTCTGCTCAGCTATACGGGCAGACGCAGGATATCCATGCTTCAGATAGCATGTCTCTTGCAAATGTCCTGGATGGTGGCAATGTGAGCATGGGCCACGCGGACGTCCTCCTCGACTACAAGATCCTCGTCTACAAAACTGTGAAGTACCCCATTTGCCATGAGAAGCTGCCATCGCAAAGGGAATTTGGGCAATGGTAGTAGACGAAGTAGTGATCCTGCTCAGCCTCTTGTAGACCTCCTACATCGGTGGTATCGTCTCTCCAGTAAGCAATTGAGTATGTGCAGCATCGTACTCAGAGTCAAGGGAGGATAGAAAGACTCAGTCATAGTGGCATTCCGGTATGCCTGTTGCTGCTCAGTACTGGTAGTAATGGCCATAAAGCTATGGAGACGCTCAAACATACCTCGAAGATGCGAGAAGTAGGCATGAAGAGGTTGACCATTCTGCTTGGTCGAAAATATATCATACTACAACTATAGGATCTTGCTCTCATTCTTGGCTTGCTAATATGTGTCTGCTAAGATGTCCCACATAGCCTTGGTTGTGGGTTAATTGACTATGCCGTTGGCAATCTCCGTGGTGAGCGTCCCAGAGAGCTAAATCCGTGCATAGGCATCATCTTGCTTCCAAGAAGCATTAGCCCTAGTCTTGTCTGTCGGCTCGATGGCACTGCATAAGGGTGCGAAACTGCATGGACCATAGCTCGTAGTTAGTCCCATCCATGTTTACGATGGAAGCCGAGCCCTTAAAGGCACCAAATGGTGAAAAAACGTCACCCTTATTCTTTGACATGATAAAAAGAATTCCGAAATCTGGAACAAAGTGAGGAGTAGACTACACTGAGTGAGTCTACACAATCATATGGAGGAGTGGTTGTACGTGTAGACTCATACAACCATCCTCTTCATTCCTTGTTGTAGTGTAGGAACGGAAAACATGATTTATATGTCAAAAATAACGGAATATGAGAAAAATCAGACCGTACAAGCCAGCAAAGTGGCTGAACTGCAACCCGAAAAATGTGGGACGGCCCACAAAGTGGTGGCGAGCGGCAGGGCTACGAGGAGAGGGCATCCGGCGGCTGGGACAGGGGCGGCCACCCGAGGCAGTCGGTAGGTCGGCGGGAGCGCAATATGGGCGGTTGTCGGCGACGACGGAGGGGACCAGGGTTAGGGTTTTTGGCGGAATATGGGAACCCCGTTCTAGGACCGTTGCTCCGATACCGTATTGAAGGAAAATAGAATATCTTATCATTGAAGAGACCCTACGGCTCTCTTTTATAGGAGAAAAGCCGTGCGTTAATTACATAAGAGGTAAATGAAGAAAATAGAAATAAGAAATAAATATAAAGAGATACAAATATCTCAACAATTAAATATGATAATTATTTATTGGCTATAACAATATGTTTAACGATCCAGAAGCACTCACACACTTTGTAGTTCCTTTATGTTTCTTGGCTCTCTATGTAGTTGTCCCATTGTTCTCCATTATATATGTGACATAGGGCATCTGTTCTCAGAATAAATATCCTATTTTTTGACAAGATGGATTAATATTTTTCCGAGAAGAGTAGAATAGACTTTTACACTATTCTTAGAATCAAACAAACAAAAGAATAGGAATAAGAATGAGCTATCCGTCCACATCTTCCCATCTCCTACCGAATATCTTATCCCTCCAAATGGGTTGTACTGGGCTTATTCCACTACAAAAAAAATGTACTTTGAAGGAAACAAGTGACACGTACAATATGATTAGGCAGGTGGTATGTATCAAAAATTACACGAAAGAACCAGTTAATGGACAAACCAGTTATTATGCCTCGGTCTGTTGGAGAATATTCTACACATAAAATAGGGCCAGCATGGCATGCTAGAACAGCATCACATGTTCCACGAGAAATAGACCACATTCTTGCAGTCCAATCATCACTACCGGTAAGTATAGTGTCTCCAACCATCCTGATTGACCTAAATATGAATAAAAGACTTCTGAATATAGTCGCAGAATATTATCAAAATTGAAAGACCCACTTTCTGAGAATTCATCTTACCTAATCCAGTTAGTGTGTCCAAGTAGCTTGTGCATCTGTTTACCAGCACGGATGTCCCAGACAGTAGCAACCCTGCCATAGTATGCACGAGTTAATGCAAATCTAACAGTGGATAATCCAAAGTATGACAAAGTCAATTTTTTTGAGATAAATTAACAAAAAATTAACTTACGCATCCCTTCCTGCAGCAGCTAATATTCCCGTTGAATCGTCATATTCAATGCACAAAACAGCACTCGAACAGCGGCCAACAGTAGCTACACAAGTATCAGTTCTGACATCCCACATTTTTATAGTGCCATCATGTGAGGCAGTAAGAACGCGCTCCCCAGAGAGCATTCTTACACAGTTCACCTAGGCAAAAATGGACAATCATGGAATCAGTAAAATACTCAGTAGTAGAGTCATATGTAAGACAAGAAAATGAATGTAGACATGCAAACAATCACTTCAGCAATGCCAGTAGTGTATCCATAAAATAATCTTTGCCCTTTGTCTTACGCATGCAAACATTCATTTCAAGTTATCCTATTTTTCTACCTCTATATACTTAAGTTGTCAATAGAAACTTGAAGCAAGGGTGCATATGGTTATCCCAGCCAATTCTACCCCAGAATTCAAAAATACAAGCTCAAAACGTGAATAATGTGCATGTGGGAAGCACACTCCAAAAGACTTAATTCCAGCAGAGAGGTTATCCTCAGGAGCATGCACGGGTCAGCAAGGCGAAGAGAGAAGTATTTATCATTCAGCTCTGTGCAGCGTACCTGGGTCATACCAGCTAAACACAAGAAAAGAAACGAAAGCCAAATTGGGTCCACTTTCTGTTGAGAATAAAAGCAACATCACCTTTGCTTTGATAGCACTTGATGAAATGAACCGCCAGATGCACCATCAACTACCCGATAGAAGCACAAGAGGGAAACAATACAATATAATGATAGTCGATCACCTCTGGCAACCACCGGAGAAGAAAATCACTAAAAGAAAAATGAGAACAACTCTCATGATTCTCTCGCTCTTATCTTCTCTCTCTTTCGCTCTCGATTACATTGCTGCCTCTCTTGTGATTGTGATGGTATGCATCCACCCATTGTCTCTTATTTAGCTCCAAATACAATCTTAGATTGATTGTCACAAACAATCCCAATCAATAAAGATCGTATCAATATCCATGAAGATCTTAATGAGATTCAATCTAATCAAATCTCCATAAGGATTACATGGAATTTAACTCTACCATATTAGGATTTAATTTTCCTAATTAGGGGTGTCTATGGAGCTGAACAAGTCGAGTCAGTCCCGACTCATACAAACTCAATAACAAAGCTCAAACTCAAGCTCCGACTCTTTTTTAGTAGTTTGATTTTATATTCCTTGTATATGATTTTCCTTTGAAGAGGCAATTGAACATGTTGAAGTTGTGTAACGAAAAAGTGTTATTCATCGTAGCCCTAGAGCTCTCTTATATAGGAGAAAAGCTCAAAGGGAAAATTACATAAAGAAACTGAAGAAATAGAAAATTACAAAAACAGAACAGAGAGATATAAGTATCTCAACACCCCCTCAAGCTGGAGCATATATATCTATCATGCTCAGCATGGAACAACAACAATGAAAAGGGCCCCTAGAAAGAGCTTTGGTAAACATATCTGCAATCCAATCTCCTGAAGCAACATGGGAGATAGAAATAAACCCTTTCTGGATCAAATCACGGGTGTAATGGCAGTCTACTTCAATGTGCTTTGTTCTTTCATGGAAAGGTGGTTTATTAGCTATGAAGAGCGCTACTTGATTATCACATTTGAAGTGCATCAGAAGAGGCATATCAATAGTTAGGTCTGTCAGGACGGACTTAACCCACATCATTTTCGTGCTCCATTGGGCAATTGCCCTATACTCTGATTCAGCGCTAGATCTCGCTATAACAGTCTGCTTCTTACTCTTCCATGAAACTAGTGAGCTACCAACAATTACAGTAAAGCAAGAAGTAGACTTCCTGTCCTTGAGAGACCCAACATAATCATCGTCTACATAACCAGTAACAATAAAGGACATATCTCTTCTGAATAAAAGACCTGCACCCGGAGAGGACTTCAGATACCTCAAGATCATATTAACTGCATCCATGTGAACATGCCTGGGTTGCTCCATAAACTGGCTGACTCTGCTAACAATAAATGATATATCTGACTTGGTAATAGTAACATACAACAGCTTCCCCACGAACTCTCTGTATCGCCTCTTATCCACGTCCTCCGAGTTATCATCATGAAGTATGGTATTGGGGTCCATTGGAGTAGTCGCAGGTCTGTATCTTGTCAAACCTATCTCAGATAGAAGATCGGTGACATATTTCCGTTGCGTCATTACCATACCAGGCTGATTCCTTGAAAACTCTAGGCCAAGAAAGTAACGTAGCTTGCCAAGATTCTTGTTCACAAACTGACGTCCAAGGAAATCCTTAGCTGCCTGAATGCCATGTTCATCACTGCTAGTAACAATAATATCATCAACATAAACCAGAATAACAATAGTACCTCTCCGGGTTCTCTCAACAAAAAGAATGATCTGGAGTAGATCTAACGAACCCCTTCTGTTCAATCAACTCTGAAAGCTTTTGAACTCAAGCTCTCGGACTCTACTTAAGGCCATATATGGCCATGTGAAGTTGGCATACCATACTCGACTCCCCCTAAGCAGAAAAATTGAAAAAGTTGAGTATTGCAAAATTCAAGTGAATTATGAGAGCGTATAAACTAGACATTTGCTGAAAAACATTTCTTATTTCATTAATAAAGGCCTAGATAACAGGATCAGCATCAAACTTGTTCTTAAGGAAAAAGACCCAAGACAATCTTGAAAACTCATCAACAACAACAAGATAAAACCTGTCCCTGATGATCTAGGACACTTCTAGGACCCCAAATGTCAAAATGGATTAACTCAAAAAGACTGACTACTTTGACCCTGACAACTCTGGAAAGTAGATCGATGATGCTTCCCAAGCTGGCAGGCCCCGCACTGAGAAGTAAAGCGAGGAGAAATCAGTGGAAGAACATGACACATCTTTTGAAGAGGAAGATGACCAAATCGAAGATGCCACATATATGGAGGAGTAAACTCGATACGAAAAGAAGAGACACCAGCATAAGGAGATTGCACCAGTCTGTAGAGCTTCCTTGCTCATGGCCAAACCCAATCACCCTGCCCGTGAGAATGTTTTGAAACACAAGAGCAGAAGGGCAAATATGGCATGACAATGTAAATCCTCGGTGATTTGACTAATTGATAGTAAATTCATAGAAATTCGGGAGCATAAAGAACATTTTGAAGCCACATTGCAGGAGTTAACTGCACCTTCCCCTGACCAATAATGGGAGAGTGTGCCATCTACTATCACTATTGACCGTCCGACTAAGTCGGATTGAAAGTATCAAACTATCCTTTGTCACCATAGAGATGATGGGATGCTCCTGAATCCATCATGATCCATTCTGACAAATCTGCCATGTAACAATTAGTAAAGGCATATGCTATACCTGATGTAAATGCTGATGCAGAGGCAGCTACCTCTGACGATCCAAAATGAGAGCTGGTTGGCCTTGGAGTACGCATAATCTCCCTGAGCCGTGCCACAAGTTCATTAAATCTATGATCAGAAACTGGTGATGGACTCCCAACTTGTTGAGTCTGCTCTGCAACCTGAGCTGAAGCAGGAAACCCATGCTTAGAGTAGAAGGTTTCCTCAGAGTGGCCTGACTTGTGACAGAAAGTGCACGGCTGACAGGGTCGACCACCCCCTCCCCTGCCACGGCTGGGACCTTCCCTACCACGATACAGTGTAGGGCTCCCCCTACCACGAGATGCAGCCATAGCAGAAGATGTCTGAGTCTGCGGGATACCACCAGAGGATATAGACAACCTACTCAGTCTGCGATATGCCTCCTCCATTGGAGGTATGGTAACATCAGTGAGAATCTGGGCTCGAGCAGCATCATACTCATGATTTAGAGCCGCTAGAAAAACCCCAGTCATCACAGAGTCTATGTAAGCCTTGACTTGCTCTGGCGTAACAATCAAAGGAATATAACCATGTAGCTTCTCAAACATACCCCTTAAAGAAGTGTAGAGAGTATGGAGGGGGCGACCGTTCTGCTTTGATGTGAAGATATATGGTGGAGCTGCAGTATATTCGATTCATTCTTAGCCGGAGAGTATGTAGCGGCTAGAATTTCCCACATAGCCTTTGCAGTAGGCTAACTCATAATGTCGTTAACTATCTCCATTGTCACAATACCAGATAGCCATACTCGCGCATACGCGCCGTCTGCCTCCCATGAGGCATTAACCCCAGTCTTGTCACTACGCTCCTCCTGTGTGAGGATATGCTTCTTGCCATTGCAGTGCATTAGACTCATGAACTGCATTGCCCACAATTCATAGTTTATTCCATCCAGCTTGACGATGGGTGCTGGACCTTTGAATGCACTCAGGGATGAAACATCAGCTTTGTTGTTAAACATGATGACAACTATCTCCAAGACTAGGTCTGCAACTAGAGAGATCTGCACCTACACTGACATATGGGGAGATGGTTGTGTGTATAGACTCATACCACAACCTCTCCCATTCCTTGAAAGTTCCTTTGGGTACCTAGGGTGCTTTAGATAATTACCTCACACCCTAGAAACCCACGAACAAAACAAATTGAAGAGAGCAGCACCGACGACACATGAGGATGGCATAGGGCTGCACGGGAGCAAGCGCAGCAGTGCGCGAGGTCGCACTAGATGGCCCCACAAAAGCTCGAGTATGACTGGCACGAAAAACTCGGGATGGCGGCGTTGCCGGGCAGGTGTGCGTGCGCAACTGGGCGCAGGTACGCCACAACGACTGGGAGCCGAACGCGGTGACGACGGGAGAGGCGCAGGCGTGGGGAGGCACGACCCGACACGGGGGTTGGAGCGCGAGTGCACGCTAGGGTTTTAGTGGGCCTGTGCTCTACGACACAAGCTCCGGTCTAGGACTGTCTTTCTGATACCATGTTAAAGTTGTGTAACGAAAAAGTATTATTCAAGCTTGCAAAAATCGGCCGACTAGGCCGACTAGTCGGTCCGACTAGTCGAGTCGGGGGGGTAGCCGACTCGACTAGGCCTAGTCGGCCCTTAGTCGGTCCACCCGACTAGTCGGGCCGACTAGTCGGCCTAGTCGGCCGACTAATCGGCCGACTTTTACAACAACCTTTTTTATTTTTTTTTGTTTTTCATTTTTTTTAAAGCAGACATATTCTAATATACTTAATGTTATATTTAAAGTCAATTACTTCTTTTGTTTCATCATGATGTCATATAAAATGTACAAATATATGTATATACATACGAATATATGTATAAAAAACTGATTTATATATTTAAAATAATTAAAAATTCAAAACCGACTAATGACCGACTAATTCCGACTAGTCGTCCGACTGCCGACTAATCCTTAGTAGGTGACCCCGCCGACCGAGTACCGACTACCGCTTTCTGCAACCTTGGTATTATTCATCATAGCCCTAGAGCACTCTTATATAGGTTAATAGCTCAAAGGGAAAATTACAAAAAGAGACCGAAGAAATAGAAAATTACAAAAACAGAACAAAGAGATAAGTATCTCAACTAACACATTAGTAATATCATTAATAATATAATGTTCGAGTTTTTTTATAGTATATATGAATGTATTTATTCATGTGCATTTGATAAGAACTATAAAAATGTGAAATGTAATACAAGTACAATAACAAAAAGTAAAGAAATGCACCAGATATCCAACATCTTTCCCATCATTATCTCAGAGAAGTTGTACCGCACCTATTGCTTGTGCACAAAGGAGGGAAGGAGAGGCCTAGTCGCCCAAACGAAAATGAGGGAGAAGGGAGGGGGAGTCGTAGCATCGTCTGTGTAGGGTGTCGGGACATGATGCATATGGCTCGTATCCAACTTATGTCACTTTTTGAATTTCATTATAACTGTATGTTTGAAATTGGAAAATACGGAGATATGTTATAAATTGAGAATTAAGAGGGAAAATAGTTAAATATCTTTCAACTCTAAACATTTTGAGTAAACATGGAATGGAAAATGTATTTATCCTTCATATATATTACACATACATCATGTGTGTAAATTTAGAATAGAAAATGTATAAACTTCTTCAAACTATGGTGCAGTTAAGAGGGGCATAATTGTCCAAACTTCTTTTTCATCTTCCTCCATTTGTTCTCCTTCCTTTCATTTCATAGTTTCTCTCTCTTAATTACACCTTCATGTATCCATTAAATTGCTAAAAGTTTTGCATTTTCACTGATATATCATTCATTGTGGATCAAACGATGAATTTATTGAATTTTTCGGTGCATTTTCACGAATCAATTAATTAAAAATTTATGTCAACTAAACAAATGTTGAAAGGCCTCTGTTTCAGCCCCCTTGCTCCTCCTCCGCCAGCACTTCTTCCTCCGCTCCTCGCCAACCGCACGTTCCCTTGGGAGCTTCCGAAGCAGCAACATCCTCCTCGTGGTAGCAATGGCAAGATGTCCCTTGGTGGAGGAGGCGACGAGGCATGCCATGGCGGGGGGAGGAGCTGGGGGCGGAGGGGAGGTGCGGGTGGAGGATTTCGGTAGAGGAGGAGGTGGGGGCGGAGGGGAGGTACAGGGACGTCTTTGTAGGTTATGCCCCCTCTCTCACCCCTCCCGCGTGGACAACAATACTTGGACTAGGGAAAATCACCTTGACTCCATCGGTTATAGAATCCTCTTTATCACACACAGTAAATTTGTTGCGTCCAGAACTGCAAATGAGAGAATTGCACTGTTTGATCAAATTTACAACAACTAAAAATATGAATACAAAGAAAGTACCGGGAAATTAGCGATAATTATTATTGGGATAGACCCCATCATTTTGGTTTCTCCGGCATCAGCTTTAAATATATGTAAAATCTACCCAAGGAAAGAAAAGAGAGATGCGTGAAGATGCAAGGAGGGGGTCACCGTATTAGCTAATGGTAGAGAGTGCAGGGCCGCAGGAGGAGATGGGAGCGGAGGAGAGGTGCAGGTGGAGGAGTTCGAGGCAAAGGGGGAGGTGCAGCGACAGAGGAATGAGCTAGAGGCAGAGGGCTGGTGGGGGGCGGAGAGGGGGGGCGGGGGAGGTACAGGGCGGTGGGAGATGCGGGGGTGGAGGAGCTCGACGCGAAGGGGGAGGTGCAGCGGCGACGGAAGGAGCTGGGGGCAGAGGGAGGTGTGGGGGAAGGGAGGGAGGTGGGAGGTGGGGGGGAGAGGAAGAGGACGTGGAAGGAGGAAGAAGTGTGTGGACTTTTCAACCTACTTTTTTAATATTAATTCCTGATGTGTCCTCAAAATTAACGTCCGTTTGCGTTGAGGATGGACGGCAAGTAACTCGAGGGGCACACATGATAGAATGGTAAGAAGTTGGGGGCACAATTAATATTCACAAAAGGAAGGGGCATAACTGATATTGGAATATCTCGGAGGGGCACAACTGATAAAAACCCAAATTAAAATGAATTATCGAGTTGAGTTAGCGAGTTGAGCACGTTTCAACTCGAACTCGACTCGATTACCCTAACAAGTCAATTATTAGACTCAGATTCAATAGCTTTTCGAGCTTGGCTCATGAGCTTTATCAAGTTGAGCCCAAGTCGGACTCATCATGCCCAAGCTTTTCTAACACGCATATTCCTAATCCTACCATGGCCTTAAATTTCAGTTCAATTCCACCGAATTTCACACAAAATTCGGTCTGGGCAAGTGCCGAAATCGATACCCCATAGCTTGGCGTTCGTCCGCCTAGCCTCTTATGCTACTCTTTCACCTAATTTCCAACACTTTGGGGTACTTTTAAGCTCTATATATTGGTGCATTACATTGCATCATTTCATCTCACAAGACACTAGAAATTTGCTTATTTCTCAGCTTGTTGCAACTCTCTACTACAAGAACCGCATGCGGTCGTGCGAGGGCTAATTTGTTAGCAACCTTTTAAGTGACTGTAAGTATTTTCCTACTATTAAGTTGGATATAAATTGTGATTGTGAATGCTATGCAGTTTCTTGGTGTTGATGGATTTGTTTGTATCTCGATAGTATATATTTTATAATTACATGTGTTACAATGCATCTATTAGACATATATGTTATGTGTGTTTCTGTGTGTATATGTATGCATATCTTACTTCCTTCTTAAAATTAAATAATTTTCTAATTGTTCAAAGTATTTTGGATGGATACAAGTTCTAAGCTACCATTTCGAACATCAAATTCTTACATAGATATCATTTTGCAAGTCCTATTTGTTGGCATATGTTTTTCTATGTTATTATTGCACGTGTCACCATTCTCTTCATGTTCACGAGGTGAAACTAACAGCTTCTAATTCTGGTTCCAAATCTGTTTTTGAGTGGCATACTGCAACTGTTGGAGAGATTGGATGGACATTTAAGGAACTATATCATGTAAATATCTTATTATTAACAAGAAATTGTGTATTTTTATCACACTTATTGATTAAAGAATATTAGAAATCTTAATTTTGAACAAAATGAGTTTTCAACTAATTTTTCCAATTGCGTCTATTTCATCGAGATTCCATCGAATTTTTCTTTCCAAGCTTTTACCAAAACGAAACTGAAATCCCACATTTAAGGCCTTGCCACAAAGCAACAGACTACGTACATGAATGCTATGATGATAGGCATATTTTTTGCGGCACTTGATTCACATTATGATGCCGCACACATATAACTTCTCACAGGCGGATCTATACCTCATGTGGAGGAGGCCTATAGTTGATCGAGCAGGTTCACCACTGCCTTTAGCTATTACTCGGACCTCTGCAATGTCCGTATCATGCGATAGGGGAGGTTCAACATAGTTTAGAGGTCGTGGTGTCTATGGCAGGAGATGTGGACGCTTGCGTTAGCATTGCACGTACTTCCACCATTTCAGGGCACTTTGAGGATACTTGTTACTAGAAGCATGGTCATCTAAATCTTCTAGTGTTGTCAAGCATATTGAGATTATTGTCACTTTTGCTAATCATAAGTTCGGCAACCTTGTCTTCCATCTGAGGGAGATTATGACTCGTACAGGTCCTTCAGCCTCCTCTGATGTTGCAACCTCTATCAGTACCTCATATACAACTTATGCAATTACTAATAATCACTAGGCATCTATTTCAGAGTCGATTACGCACTCTAAAGCATCTCATAATCTTTGCGGAGACAGCATAGTTCACATCCTACAGTTCAGTTCACCTTGGCAGATCCATAGTCATTGTAGATGGGAAACATTCTCCTATTGCATGATATGGAGAGATTCGTTTGACACCGTCCATGTGTTAGCTGAATGTGCTACATGATGTGGCATTTATGAACATGTGTCGTGGCATATTTAACACCTCTTCTGAGTCTTCTCTTGTGTTTCAGGATATGCCCACGGGCGGAGTGATTGGATGTGGTCGTGAGAAAGGGGCTCTCTATGAAGCAATCACCATATCTCCCATATCCACGTTGGACATATTCCAAATTCTATCCAATTTCCTTCTTATTTTCATTTATTTTCCTTTAATCTTCATCTTTCTTCACATCATTTTTAAAGTTCATGCCCTTTTCCACTTCAATAGTCTAGTAATAGTACAGTGTGCTTACCACCCAAAAGATCAAGGTTCAAA
The DNA here is from genome assembly GCA_037367405.1 of Ottelia alismoides. Classification (NCBI taxonomy): domain Eukaryota; kingdom Viridiplantae; phylum Streptophyta; class Magnoliopsida; order Alismatales; family Hydrocharitaceae; genus Ottelia; species Ottelia alismoides. The sequence continues at coordinate 51,099 of JAZKJV010000020.1, forward strand.
TTCCTCCTTGTAGGTGTTGCGCTAGGTACCCGACAACCAGCGTAAAAAATAGCTGGATCTTCCAACATGGATTTGAGCAATAATCCATGTAGCCGACCCTACCTAAATTGGCAGAAGGCTTCACCATTTTTATGCCTTTTCCCACCAACTTCTTTTATTTTTTTCTCTTCACAACTCTCTCGTTTTAAATTTTTTGTTTTCTCTTCTTTTTTGTTTCTCATATTTCGATTTTTCACCATTACTTTTCTATTTAAAACAACCCCATTTTAGGATTTAGCAGACTTAAATTTCCTTGGGCTGCTCTTTTTTTCAGCCCTTAAGGCCCCGTTCGGGTACCAGTTTACCCGCGGGTTAGGGGGGTTTACCCCCCTTAACCCACATACCCTCTCTCTCCCCGTGGGCCCCACTTTATTCCTTTTTTAAAAATTAAATAAATCAATTTTACATCATCAATCCTATCAAAAAATAATATATTATACTATCATATAAAAATATAAACTACTCCACTTCTACTCACTTTTCCAAACTTCAATACAATCACATCACAATAACTACTCACTTTTTCAAACTCCAATACAATCATATCACTCCAAACCCACTTCTAACCCACCCCCAGTTTAACCTCTATCCAAACACCAAAACACAAAAACAGGTTACCCTCTACCAGTTTAATCCGCCTTAACCCGCCAACCAAACGCACCCTAAGGTTTGTTAGATGTTTTCTGTAAATATCGACCTTCTCTTTTCCAGAATATGGCCCATTGAGCCTTCAGAAAAAAAGAAAAAAGGAGGCCATGTCCGTTTGGGTTTTCAAAAAACACGACATGAGATAACTCGGATGAAGCAAGATAATAAAAAATAATTAAATGATGCCATGAAAAGGGCTTGATTTTGCTTTTGTTGCACGATTAGCAAAGTTCCATAAGAGCAACCCATCGTTTCCATAGAAACACTATTGTTGTGTGAGAGTGCATGCATCTCTCATTTTGATAGACACCTCCATTCCGCACTCTGCTACCGTGAAAAGTGCCACCATGGATTCCTAACATGCCGACTGATTTTACAGGAATCCCAAAACATGTTGCATGAGATAAGCTCCCTGCAACAACAATGCAAGTGTCGAAAATTGCCTTTCAGAAACCCCCTTTATCTCCTTCTTTGGTAGGGTTCCATGGGAAACCCACACTGGCCACCTCCCTATCTTCCTCTGATCTCATGGCCTGCAAGCATGGAGCATCACTACCATAATGTGTTCCATCTTTGATTTCTTGTAACCACTAGGGCCCAATTTTATCGAAATCACAACGTGGTTCTGAGAAGGAGCCTTGTTTGCCAACTAGGTGAACCCATCTGCACTCCTTCAAGATCACAACATTGGCATCTATTGGCTTAGATCCTTCAATGAACTTGACAAAGCAAACACGATAGATCGCGGAATGCCAAAATAATATCCAATAATACCAGAGTTGCAGAAGTCAATATTCGGTATTCACTATTCAATCTGAGGGGTCACTGAATAAAGAATATTCAGTATTCGGGAGAATATTCAGAATTATTCGGTTATGCATTTTTTTAAATATTTTATATATAAATATTATTTATGATATATTATTATATATTTATACATATATGGTAATCAATTAATAAGAATCCAAGATAAAAGTACCAATTAACAAGTTACATATATGGAGTTTTAATATTTGTGGCGATACTGCGATAAATGAGAACTTTTAAAAAATCAAAAATAAAAAAAATCAGTAACCTGTTGCAATAATCAGTCGAATATTCGACCGAATACCTGAATATTCGGGCTGAATACTCAGGAATATTCAGGTTGGACTAAATATTGATCGAATAGTAATACTATATTCGATCACCCCATAGAATAAGAATATTCAGACAAATATTCGGTCTATTTGACCGAATAATACAACGATGAGTGAATAATATTCTGATCTCCAAAATTGTGAAATATATAAAATGAAAATTAAAATGCATCCAAATTTAGACAATAAGGGTGCAACATAGATCTTCTACTTTTATACCTTGTGGAATTATGAATGAAGAATTTGAAATAAAGCAAAAGGAACAAACACGATCTACGTGGAACCGTACTTCCTAAAGAGTATGATGAAACTTCGGGAGAAAGCCTCAAGGCCTAGGTTCTCTATTATGTCTTTCATATTGGGGTGTGGAGCTCTATAAATAGCCCAACTAAGTCCCACCATTTATCCATGTGTAACAACATCTCCACGCATATGTGGTCCATACACAATTTCTCTCAACAAAGATTATAGATCTCTGAACTCTATAAATAGGTATGCACCATGCATCTTTCTTCCACTACCCATACATGTTCTTGAGAATCAACTGAAAATACATGATAGTCTTCTTTCAAAGGATAAGGGGTTATATATTACTTGAGAATTGAGATAACATTAATAATCCAAGTCTTCAAAAAGACAACCTTCAAGGAACCATTGTTCCTATGAGGATCCTTCTTTTTAGGCATGATCTTGCTATACCCATGATATAGTTATATATAACTCTGCCAAAACGACCATTTCAATAGCACTAGAACAAATGAGGTAATTATTCTTGGTTAACTTCACGGTAGTGATCTTAGCAAGAAGGCTCTTCATCCTTATCTGCACTCCGATGTCTGTCTTTTCCACTTTCTTCTCAGATGCCATCAAGTAGAAGAATAAACATTAGTGATCAATCTGAGAGGATAGGTTGATTAATCATTTTTAAAATTATAGCACGATGTAATCAATCAGGTTAGGATATATCAATCATAACCAGCTCTTGTATAAACAGACTTTACAAGTAACTTATCATCCAAAGCAGTGTTGTAAAAGTCACCCGACTAACCCGACTAGTAGGTACGACTAGTCTAGTCAGCGGGGTGGCCGACTGAGTACCGACTAATTCCGACTAGGCACACTAGTCGACCAATTTTTGCTTGGAGATACCACACTTTTTTATGTTTTGCTTTTTTTATAAGCAAACATACTATAATATGCTTAATGTTTTATTTAAATTCAATTACTTCTTTTATTATACTATAATAGTATAAAAATGTACAAAATCTATGCAAATATATGTTAAAATAGTCATAAAATTCAAAGCTGATGAAAGTCCGACTAAATCCGATTAGTCTCCCAACTGTCGATTAATCCTTAGTCAGTGACCCGGCCGACCGTGTACCGACTACCGATTTTTGCAACCTTGATCCAAAGGAGGTAATCGATCACGATGCATTCATGGAAGAATTCCATTAGACCGTCCTGATCGCTCAAGTTGTGCAAGCTGATAAATTATAATGGTCATGAAAAGAAGAAGGCGGCGCTTGAAAACATATAAGAATAATTCCAAGGGGTTAAGCATGAAGGAAAACTTCAGGGAGAGATCCCAACAAGAAAGAAGACCGTCCCTTCGTGGGAGACCATGACAAAAGGGTAAAAGCCTCCAACAATAGATAAAGATACTAGAAATATGTGACAAATGAGCATCTCGGAAAGAATATCTAATCCATGATCTATATGATACCATGTAGACACCAAGGCGATACAAAAATTACAAAAAAAACACGGTGTTTCATGTGAAAATCATTCTCAAATGAAAAGAAAATCACAGAACAGGAGACCCTAACACTCATGAAAAAAGTGGAGATGAGTCACAAACAGTCCTAAAGTGACAGGGTTAATGGGTCCTCACCCATGCCCCATTAACCCATATAATGAAAACAATTCAACACTTATCAATTGCTTGTTTTGACTTAATATTGCGTTGGAACAAGTCAAAGGTAACTAAGAGGCTTGGAGAGCTTCAGTAAACTGGACAAAATTTTGACCAATGAAACCAATGACCTAGAAAATGGCAACATGTTAAGATTTCAGTGAGATGAATGAGATGAATGGATGGGCCTAGAATGGAGAATGACTTGTACCTATTGCCAGTTGATAAGGCATAGCACAAAAGCTGCACAATATGGAAATGTCGGTTTAGTCCAACAAGGACAGAGAAGGGCACTTGGATGTTTGGCTAAAGTAAATCATGTTTAGTTCACCATTGGCTTTAAGAATGGTGCTCGAGTGCCAGGTCTCGCGGAGACCCTAGCTGATGGGGCGTGGGATAATGGGGCAGATGATGTAAGGGTATGCACCCTATATATACCTCCATCAGGAGGTGAATGTATCATTGCATCTCGAAACATCCTCGCTCACCAGGAACCCCTTTCCCAACCACCGTAATCGCATCTCTCTCTCTCTCTCGTGTTATCTCTCTTACGAAGGCCACCGACATCGTACTTTAAACCACGAATGCATATATCATATGTTTGTTTACTTTGGTTGCACACCAAAATGTTTATTTGGCCACAGTGCGTACTTCCAGACAATTGTCTTTTTTTTTAAATCACAAAATAACAAAATCCACATACTTGTTTCTAGACACATTCATTTCGAATCACATGGCCAAACAAACACGGCACTCGAACTTTTTAAAGCATGCTTTTAACTCGATCTCATTAATGAAAGTGAAAAGTCATATTGGCTAGCCATTTCTCACCAACAAGTTTAGCCAGGGGAGGGTTTTCCACGTATATACGTGTACTATGTGTTTTATTTTTTTTGGTTAATGAAGTCGACGACATGAATGGGCGGGCATCTACTCGATGCCACATATCTTCTACCTCAAAAAATGTAGATGACATGAGCAATCTTCCAAGTGCATATAGTTTCATGAAAATTATTTGGATTTGAATTTTCCTCCAATTTGTTAGTTCAGCATTTGTATGATTAATGAGACCTAGAGAAAGCAACATGAAATTTTCAAATAGGACTATGTTTTGATGGATGAATTCACAAAATGCTGAAAGATGTGTAAATGGCCTCATAAGTTTTATACATATCAGTAAGCAAATTTCACAAATAATCGAGCAATATAAAAAAATCATAGAACCATACTGATGCATCATGGCCCTTCAATTCTTCAAGAAGTTGATATGTTTGCTTATCCCATACTATAATAGAGCGATCATCAGAACCAGAAACAATTTTCCCACGGTCAGAGCTGATGGCCCGTACAGTTCTACAACCAAAAAGGGGAACATAGGAAAAAATGTTTCGAAATGGTAGAAAAGAAATTATGTCAAATGCCGACAGAGACAGTTGGACACGTTCATGATGGGAAATAATTGAAGTCCATAGAAAAAGGAATAAACACAAGGCAAACAAAAGTGGTAATAGAATTAAAAGACAAAATCCCAAAATATATATTTCTAGCACCATATCTTCGAAACATAAAAAATCTGAAGTCTGAAACTAAAATCCTATTTTCCACTTAGTGTCTTTCATGATGGGCAGAATGCCCAATACTTTAGTCTTAGACCATATTTTAGTGCATCTTTACTTAAAGGTGGTAAACTTGATGGGCGGTCTAACTGCCAAGAGCAATTTATAACAGGGAATTCACAACATTAAATGAGAGATTAGTCTTGCAATGGACGGACGGATGGTGCCCATTACTGAGGTAATTATTTCAGAGAAGATTATTTGGGTAAGTTACAGAGAGCTTGGGGGTCACTTAGCCACATAGGGGTCGTCATCTGAATCCGTGGTTGTTGTAGTTCCAAATATAAAGGTAAGGACATCTAAAATGTATTTGGCAGGGATTGTCTCATTTCGCAAAAGATCAACGCACAATCAGATTGCAAAATTATGAAGAAGGTTGGTCATCAAATGATCTAAGCACACTTATTTCAAAGAATCTACAAACTGCCTTTGTCCCCATGGGATATTTTTTGAGGAATCATGGGGTGACACCCAAAAGGTATACACCCTAACTCATATATTCACAAGTAAAATCACCCGATGCCTTCTAACAAAGGAATGGGCTTTTGGCTCTTCTCTGATATTTGCGACTTAGAGAAATGGGGCTTCCCATCCACTACTTCAGTTTGCACCAATGAGGATTGTTGTGGCAATAGAGGGGGAAGTAACTGCGGTGGAGGTAAACATGCTCTTACGAGGGTTCCCTCTTGAACTCATTGTAAAGATCGATTGTCGTACATCTATTAACCATGGAGCTGATATATGCCCTAGGGAAGTCTAGTTTCCAAGGCATAGTAGAGGCGTGAACAATATAAGAGAAGCCGAAGGTTGCATCCTCGCCTATGGTTAGACTTCAATTGAGGCAGCATGATTGTCACCAATGGCGGTGCAGCGAACTGCATTGCCTGAGAGGAATCCAATATGCTTTTGAGGGCGTTATTCGCGGAAGAGGAAATGGCATAGGCGGTATGGAGCGCTGGTGGCGAGTGAAGGGCGGTGGAGAGGCGACTTCGGCGAGGTCGAAGGGTGGATCGCTTCCTGCTAGGGAGGCTGCGGTGAGGAAGGGCGAGTGTCAGGGGGGTGGTGTTGAGCCATCTTCGCTTGGTGAGGGTGGCGAGAAGCAGGCGAGGGGGGAGGGCGAGTGGGTGAAGGTTTCGCATAGGAAGCTGGGGAAGAAGTGCTTTCGTTGCGGGATGCATGGTCATCTTGCTTTCGGTTGCCGATTTCCGCCTCGGTGCTATGCATGCGGCAGGGTGGGCCATCGGATGGCGTCGTGCTGGTCCGCTGATGTTTCTCGCGGCTCCTCCGGGCCCCGTGCTCGGTTGGGGTTGCATGGGTCGAAGGTGCGTGGAGGTTTCACTGCCTCTTTTGGTGAGAGAGGCCCTCGCTCTTTTGCGCAGGTGGTGGTGGGTGGCGCGCAGGTGGTGGGTCTTGGTGTGCCGGTGGTGGGTGGCGTTGCGCAGGTGTTGGGCGGTGAGGCTGGTCGTGCAGCTACTGAGGCGGGTGGTGCAACTGCTGGTGTTGTCACGGCGGTGGGGGGCGGTGTGGGGGCTTCGTCGGCTTCCTCGTTGGGTTTGCATGGGGAGCTGGTAGGTGGGGAGCCTGTGCATGGGGAGGTGCTGCATGATATGGCGATGCAAGAGGGGAGGTTCCGAGCTGGTGATGGCCTCCTCGCGGTGGTGGGGCTGTTGCGGAGGCCTGGCGTGGCTTGGGAAGCGATACGATCCCACGTCCTTGACTTCTTGGGCCCTCATTTCACGGGGGACTTCATAATACTGGATTCTTCTCGGTGCTGCGTTCGAGGCCTTTCCCCGGAGCAACGGGAAAGGCTTCTCAGTAATGGCGATTCCGACGATGTGGCTTGGAGGAGACTGCGGGTCGTGGATGGAGCCTCCTCTGATACGGAGGTCTGTGTGGCGGAGGTGCGAGGTGTGCCTTTTCTCTCTCGCACAATCCTCGCTATGTCCAAGGTGCTTCGGGCCTGGGGGGATGTCCTGGCTGTTGTGGACGATGGTCTTTCGCCGGGAGCGGATTGGAAGTGTGCTCGGGTTCTTTTGGAGTGCTCAAGGTCCTTCCTTGCCAATGCAGCTGATAAGGTCTTCTTCGATACCCTGAAGGTTGGCCGGTGGAGATTCAAGTTCGAGCTTTCTGTCATCGTCCCTTCGACGCCGCCGGCGACGTGCCCTTCGCGTCCGACGGTGTCCTTGGCTTGGGACTTGGGGTCGGCACTTCGCCTCCCGAGTGCCACGTGTCGGGCCTCGGGGGTGATTCCTAAGCATCGCCTGATGAGTGTATCTTCTCTGGGCCTTTCATTTTGCCACCTCGGGAGCCGTGTACGGATTCTGAAGGGCGCGGTTTGCTGGCATTGGGCTCATTCGAGGACGATTTGCCTTCTCTGCATCCTCCGCTTTTGTCGGCTGACTCCTTGCAGTTGTGCTTATCGGGGCCCGTGCATGGTCCTCCTATGCGGACCTTTAACGGATCCATTCATTTCGATTCGTGGGCTCCGATGTGGATGCCATTTGACCCACTTATGCTGTCGGGTTCTGCTATTTGGGGGTCCGACTCTTGTCTTTCGCGATCTGAATTATCTATGGGTTCGCCCAGGCGGATCCAGCTGGAGGAAATTGGGCCGTCTGCGGTTGTGGCTCTGGATCCTTCTTCTCCCTCTTCTCCGACCGTGTCCCGCTTCCCCTCCCCTCCAGTGGGTCAGGTGGTTTCTTCGGGATTGCTTCTGTCTGATGGTGTTGGGGTTTCCGATGCTCTGGCTGGTATTACCGGGATTGGTGGTGCTCCTTCCGCGGTAGGGAGCACCTCGGACACCCGCTTTGGGAAGAGCTATCGCAGGCGTATCCACTCCCGCCTTGGCGACTCGATGATGGTCTCCTGTCAGACGTTGCGGGATTCGGTGGCGGAGGCAGCAGGCCTCTCTTTGATCGGGGGGCGCTCAGATGGTCTTTAATAAAGGTTCTTTCCTGAAACGTTCAAGGCCTCGGGGACACTGATAGGCGGCGTTCTTTGGGGTTGCGATTCTCTGAGTGGGACTGTGATTTGGCATTTATTCAAGAAACGAAACTTACGGGGGTGGATGACTCCCTTTGGAGGTCTTTCGGTGCGGGTGCTATGGATGATTTTCGCACGGTGGATGCGATTGGGGCGGCAGGAGGCGTTTTGTTGGCGTGGCGCTCGGCGGCTTTCTCTTTCTCCTCTATGCGGGTGGGAAGAAATTCTTTGTCTGTGATATTGACTCGGGCTGACTTTCTTGCTCCTATTGCCTTTTCTTGTATTTATGCGCCTACGTGCCATGTCCTCCGGCAGGCGCTGTGGGATGAACTGCGGGATGCGGCCTCCGAGTTCGTGGGCCTTCCTTGGCTGCTGGGGGGGGGGGATTTTAATGTTACTGCTCATTCTTCCGATCGTCCTCGCGGTCGGGGGGGGGGGGGGGGGCAGGATCCGGGCTCCCGCGACTTTGTTGAGCTCATTGGTGAGCTTGCTCTGGAGGGGCTGGTCCTCGATGACATTTCCTATACATGGAGGAACAGTGCGTCTCGATCGAGGATTGATCGATTCTTGGCGAATAACAAACTTATGGAGGCTTTCCCTTTGTGCTCGGTGTCTTCTCGTCCGCGATCATTCTCAGATCATAATCCTATTTTGTGGGATTCTGGGGAGGACCTCCGTCCGAGGGGTCTTTTCCGGTATGAAAAGTGTTGGCTTTTGGAGCCTAATTTCATAGACTTGGTGAGGAATCACCGGAATCAATCTTCTTTTGTGGGAACTGCTGCTCGTAGATTTGATCAGAAGCTTGCTTCTCTAAGGAGACTCCTGGCGTCTTTCAAGAAGGAATCGCGTTTGGCTCGTGTGACGGCTAGGGTGGCGGCGGAGGATGTCATTACGCGGCAGGACCGAACGGAAAATTCTAGGGATTTGCTCTCGGAGGAACTTATGGAGCGCGCTGCTGCGCATGATGTGGTCAAAGCGGAAGACAAGAGAAGGAACATGGAATGGCGTCAGCGCTCGCGTTTGAGGTGGATCAAGGAGGGCGATGCTAATACTGTCTTCTTTAACCGGGTGGCTAGTGGAAGAAGGCGATACAACACTATCCGCTCTCTTCTGGTTAATGGCTCCTTGGTTAATGGGGATAAGGAGTTGGGGGCGGCCATGGCTGATCACTTCAAGCGTGTTTTCGGGTGCCGCTCGCAGCGCAGGTGGCGTTGGTCGGGCCGTGGGGCTCCTTCATTAGTGCCGAGGCCCTGGTTAGGCCGATCTCCTTGGCTGAACTCAAGGAGGCAGTATGGGACCTTAACGCGGATGGTTCGCCGGGCCCTGACGGGTTCCCGGTGAAGGATATGGTTAGATCCTCAAGCGCATCACGGAAGCGTGAGCGTCGTATCGAATACGACGAGGAGCGACTAGTCGGACTAGTTGCTCGGTGCAGCGGAATTTAAAAAATTTTTATACGACGAAACCACATGATCCAAGAACACTTCTCGGATCGTTTCGTCTAAACAACAAACAAGTAATTAGGATTACCTCTTGAAGCGTGGTTGCGATCAAGTCTCTAAACGAAGAGACCTCCTGTCTCAAGTCCGATCCGACGGAGGAGACGCTTGCGAGCGCGGGGATGAACCGCGTGCTTCTCGCAATCCATGTTGATGATCCAAGCGGCGGATCTCCTGATCTCGACACACGAGATCCGATGTCTTCTTCACGAGCGAGGCGCACCGAAGGAGACAGAGATCCACGAGCAGAAGAACGGGCAGCATAACGACGATGCCGCGGCGATGGAGAACCTCTCCATGGCATCCATGGTGGACGGCCATGAGATGGAGAGAGAGGGCTGACCTCTAGAGAGAGAGAGAGATGTTTCTCAAGCATTGTGTGTAAAGAGAGAGCATGGGTATGCTTCTCTATTTATAGGGTTTTGGGATCCATGGATCTCAATCCATGTGTCATATAAAATCAATGGATGAGATTGATTTATGACAATCCAATGGTCAAGATTGTTGTTGGTAAAAGCCAACAACTTGTGATTTAATTTTGATTAAATATATCAAATATATATTAACACCAAATTAAATCAATCAAATAAGGAGAGAGAGAATAAAGGAGATCAACCTTCCCCTTTGGAGGGAGGGCAATCTCATGGATTCCCATGAGATTGCACATCTCCTTGATTTTCTCTCTACTTATTTTCCAACAACTATTTGTTGGGATTTTATTCACCAAAATAATTCTCAATTAATTTTGGGAATATTGCAATCTTGACATTGGAATATTGTGAATCATATTCACAACCCAAAACAAAATGTAATTTACATTTTCAATTAATTAGACAATGTGTATCCAATACACATTAATAATTAATCTACTAATATAAATTATATTTAACTCTCTCTAATACATTATAAATCACATTTATAATATATTATGAATAATTGGATATTACTATCCACATTATTCTTATCCATAATAATTAAATCACATTTAATTATATTGGATAACTTATTCTCTTGTGCTCAAATAATATGAATCACATTCACATTATTTACATCTTTGATAATCAAATCACATTTAATTATCTAAGATAACTCTCCTTATAATATGAATCAAATTCATATTATTCATGATAACTAAATCACATTTAATTATCCATTTTCTCAATGCTCGGATACATATATCAACAATAGAATTATTCATGAACTATTTCAAGGATAATGCGCTTTCTCCGCGAATACTTGGAGATAAGGACAGGGCGATTGTACTGTTCCACGTATAGTGACATGGATATTGAGATCATATCTCAAATCCAGATCGCGGGCCTCTCATAGATGCTTGATTAAATCAAGACCGTAAATCTAATCTTCTCATTGCATCGAATCACATTCAGATCAATGTCCAACATTTGGACTAAGATCAGATTACTTCTCTACTGAGAGGAGTCACTAAAATCCAGACCCGTTTCATCACTCCCTAGGAATGGAAGCGTCATGGTTATACAATCGTTTATGATCACATCACCCTCAGGTATTCCTAATACCTATACATCCTACATACTGGAAGACTCAGAATAAACCCGAAGTATTAGATCAACTTTACACTGTCTACTTCAGGGTTTTATCAGTAAGTTTCTCATTCGATCATTGGGAGTCGATATCGATCATATACTTTTCAAAAGCATATATCATACCTAGGTCTTGATCATATACTTTCCAAAAGTATATATCAAACCTACAAATTCAGTCAAGCTTCCAAAGCGAGACGACCATGCGCATGGAATTTGATTCTTCCCAATATCTCATGAGTGAGCTCATGTCTTCCGGTTCAGTAACTGAACCTGTATGATCCCTTTGAGAGATCGTATTACTCATATGCCCTTATATGCACACCAGCGCGCCGGTGTATAGACCTTGATTAGGTCATCAACCTATTGGTCTGCCAAATGTACATACTCAGACATATAGTAACACAACTGTCTCCGGTCAGAGGATGTGTGCCTGTATCGTGACAGCATACGATATAGGACTTTGGTTATCTCGATCTCGTTAAGTCAACTCTTTGACCTAACTAATCTGATACCTCTGAATCTCTATTCCTATGCAGAGGACCTGCATCAAGAGGTCGGTCAGATATCAGCCTAACTGAGATAGGATTGCCATCTCCTACTCTGGCTGGAGATCATCTCTTAATAATCATTTGACGGTGCTTGACGAGTCCTCAATCTAACTCATTAGATATTCATCTAAGCACCAGCCTCTATGATTCAATAATTGAATCAACAGCTGTATGATCATTAAGATGGCCATGGTACATAACCCTAATTGTACTAAGGGACCTATTATGCAAATTATGTATTCTTCATTTCAGATCAAGGAGTGAATTGCAACAACATTTATTGCATAATGGCTCGCCGTGGGCTCGCATTTCCAACAATCTCCCACTAGCCCAAAGAGCCATTAATGGGCTAATCATTTAAACCCACACTCATGTGACAATCATAGGCTATTTAGAAAATAGCTAGGTAAGCTGATCAGTCACTCCGTTCCCAAGAGACTACGCCAAGTCCTTTTACGGCACTTGCATATCTCCTAGTAACAGTGCTCGCATCCAATGCGAATGTTGCATCTCATGCAACCGATACTCAATTTTGTCGGTTATAGTGTCATTGACACTACATCTTATTAATTATCATAACCAGTATTCCCATAATCCTTATTAGAATACCTTCATTCCTGAAGATCTCTATCTCCTAAGGTAACTGCAGTCAAGACCCTTATAGATCACTATCTACAAGATCTTAAACTTTTGAAGATAAGACTTTGAGATCACTATCTCCAAGTTTTATCATCTTTGAAGATATTATTATTACTGCAATCAAGTGTTTTAAAGTAGGATTAGTAACAGTTTACTACTCCCACTGTATGGTAGACATCTGGTTCTTGTACACATCTAGAATACATTCAGCTTCTCATAACTGATGCACAAGTGCAAGCAGTTCTAGCATTCACTTCCTCAACTCTTTGAGGTGCTATCCCTCTAGACAGGTCACCACCACATCTTAAGGGAAGGAAGCTTTTCTTGGAATTGTCCAGAAAATGGAATAAGTCCAAGGTGTACTACTAATGCGACAGTCCCAATACCCTCTTCTCTTTGCTTCTGAACGAGTTCAGAATTAAGATCTAAGAGGTATCCTTGAAATCGTATCTCAAGGTATGGAACAACCAAATTATAAAACACTTATCATTTATTCTTATATGATTAGAATAATATCTACATTAAGCACGATGAACACAATGACACTCCCACTAAGCTTCACATGGTTCATCAAGATTTTATCTGAAATCATAACATTTATAATTTCATTAAATCTTATGTTCCAACTACAAGAAACTTATTTGAGTCCAAAGATGGAGTTCTTCAGCTAGCACACCTTGCTTTCCTCAACCATGAAGCCCTGGGGCTACTTCATATGAATATCCTCAGAGAGGCATTCATAGAGGAATGCAATCTTGAATCACACCATGAAGATGTCATAGAAAAGTTGTGTAGCTATAGTTAGCAATATTCTGATGGGTTAAAGCAAGGTCACTGGAGAGCAAGTCTTATCGCAAGTGATGCCTTCTCTTCGGTGTGTAGCTCATGGCTACGAACCGTGCTTTTGAAGGTCTACACCTTCTCATCAGGTTCCCTCTTTCTCTTGAAGATCCATTTACACCTTAATGGGTCTGACCCATATAGGTGGATCCTCGAGGGTCCATATACAACACTTGTATATGAAGTCTACATTAGAATTTTATTGCTAACATCCATCTTTCCATGTCATGATCCTCAGGAGCTTCATCTCATGAAGTCCGATCATTTTCAGATTTAACTGACACATGGAATCCATCCTCAAACTTATTTGAAGAGGTATTAATGTTTCATCTTTAATTATCTATTTTAGTTTCCGATTTCAGGAGCCTCATTATCTTTTCAAGATTAAATGAGTTCCTTTACTTCATTTTCATCTTGATTCTCAAGAGAGTCATCCTATAAGAATCATATTCTCAAAGTTTAGATCTTTTAAGAATCTCAAGGTCATAAAGTAGGTATCCAATACCATCCTTTATTTTCCTAATGAAGTAGCACTCTCTAGTGCCAGATTCCAGCTTAATCACATGGAACCTTATTAAGGATATATAATGTAGTCTCTACCACATATATATACCTGGAAACTAAGAGATAATTATGCTATGATTAATCATTGATCAAATCATGTCACACATGATCAATTGTATCTCCCTACAACTCCTTTGAGTTAAGGTTCATTAGGAGGATTGAGATAGGAATGATATTCATATCTCCATAAGGTATTTCTTGAATTCATCTAATAGGTACATGCTACCTTGGTTAGATCAAATTCATTTCATCTTCCTTCAAACTTTGGTTCTAAACCAAAATTGCGAAATCTTTGAACATTTCAAAGGTTTCTTAGGTTAAGAGAAGAAATCTCATATCATACATAATCATTAACAGATATCACATATCTATAATGTTTACTATGATATAGATGATCTGCATACATCAATATGTATGAGATCCTTAATACCTAGGCATCTTACACCTTTCCCAAGGAAGGATGTATTAGACATTTTACTTTGAATACAATATTCACAAGTATGTGAGATTTGAATCTTTAGACAATCTAAAGTTTCATGTCTTACCAGTCCATTGATTTCATCAACAGACATATGTCCAAAATTTGATGCCAGATCATTGTCAAATGATCTTTATCCTCCTATTGATCCTTTTAATTCTCAGTATTAAAATACTTAATGAACCATTCATTAATTTTCTAATTTAAAAGAGTCCACTAGATCTTAGATTACTATCTGAAATATCTCCATCATAACCCCTTATGATAGATTTATTTCAGAATTCATGTTTATATCCAACAATTAGAAATAAACAATGAGTGTATTCTAATATCTAGGTCATAGAGACATTCTCTAAGACTAAGGGCTCCCACTGAAAATATGAAGTCTATTGATCTCATGGAAATTGTTGCAACACTTGCATCACTTTCAACATGGATGACCAATAAACCTTAAGATCAAATTTCTAATACATATGCAACCAATTGCAAGTGTCATTAGAAAATTTGAGATACAATTATTAGACTTTATCTTATCAAATAAGTAAGTCAATATCAATGATTATATGTAGATTACACTGATGCTCCATCCGAGTCCTTTTCTGAGGATTCTAGACAGACTTGATAGTCATACTATCAACACATCAACTTATTGCAGTATTGACATTCATCCAACTCTTTGGATGTCATATGGAAATCACAGAAGTACAGTCAACTCTTTGACTATACCTCTTACTTGGGTCCAACCCATGCTTCCACTGTGCTCCCTTTTGTCTATAAGCAACCTTTGCTCAAGACCAAGGATCTCTTATGTTAAAATCAAAAATTTCAATATAAGAGTATTTCAACATTTATACAAGCTTCATTTAAGTTCATATAATATGAATATTATGAAGCTTCATGAATGACTAGAGTATAGACAGTAGAATGATGACACTCATCATCTACATCCATCTAAACTCTTTGAAGCATCGGTTTAGGTAGGTATTCAAACAATTTGAATACATTATCTCTAATAGAGCTACCATTCTACATGATGTAGAGAACCATGTCATTCATGATTAAATGTCAAGAGCACATATATATGCCAGAATATCTTTATGATTTTATAAGGATTAATTTGATAATTACGATCATCATCGACATGTCACTTCAAAAGTACATTCGATAAGATCAAGACTTGTAGAGACATACAAACCCTAGGGTTTTAGTCCTATTGTCTTATTTAATTATCACTTCTCATTATTATGAGGAAACTTGCACATTGCAACCACATACATTATGTGTCCAATCGCAAGTACAATATCTGGATCAAGGGTCCAATCCATGATATTCTACTGGTTATTAATGAGTATAACATTGAGTGGGTTTAATGAAGGATTATCTGAAATAAGTAATTTGCATAAGGGTATATATTTATATATATACACATATTATACTTTGATTTAGGAGTTTTTATATCAAGGTTGTCTTGCCATGTCAACAATGAAAGTTCATTCCCTTAATCACTTTCAATGTAAGAGATATACTTACCATTATATCTCAGCAAGATCTGGGATCTCCTCTTTATCTTTGTTACATCCCAATAATATGAGAAACTGCAACTCCAATAAAGAGAAGCGGGAACACATTCCGCCTTGCAAGTCCAACTTGCATTTCCCAATTCGGTCTTTAACACCCAGGCCCACCACCCCTAAGGTGATGTTGACCCGTCGTTAATTGAACCAACCGTCAACAGGAATAGAACTCGCTATGCGCAATCCAATATCGCCCCAATAATATGAGGATCCGATATTGGGGTCACTACGCATACGGCCTTACTCTTTCGAGAAGCAAAGAGTCCGATCCAGATGCGCTTGCATATAGGAGCTGTCACTTCGTACAGGCGTCTCCTATATACAATCCCTGGCGACGGAAACCCTTCGCCTTGACGGGAGACCATGGATGTCACTTATGTGATCCTCCACCTCTTATTCAAATTTAATTAATTACTATGAATCACATTCATATAATTAATTCTTCCAAGGGAATTATTAACTCTAATCATATTAGAGTATTCTCAATTGGATATAATTAACTTAATCATATTAAATTAATTATCAATCCAATTTAATCAATCAAACTTAATTTTATGCTTGAATATACATATATGATATTATTCTCAAAGTACGTATTAATTCGAATTTTAATAATTAGAAAAATACATCATAATCCCTCGGACATTATCCCGGCCCTACCCGCTGTCATGTCCAGTACCGACGGGAGTGGGGCGGACCACATACGTTGCAACCCGCTGACCAGCGATCCCCGACTAGACACCATATCCACCTCGGGAAAGGATAATGCCAAATTGATTATTTTGTACTTGAGATGATCATCGGTTCTACAACCGAAATTATACCATATAGTAATCAAAACAATTTTGATTTTAAGGAAATTTGCTACGCAAATTCCCAAGTCCTATTCAAGCAAGAAGTTTGATGATTGTAATTCCAATTAAGGTTTAGATCAAATCTAATCAACTAATTGGTTGGGGGCAAGTCAATTAGGCAAATAATCATGTTTCAATATTTCACAAATATTTTTCAAGATTATTTTACGAAATTAACAATTAATTTCACTAATTGACAATCACTTGGTTCCAGATTAGGAAAGCAATTTCAGCAATGACCCCTACTTACTAAAATTGGCATATCTCAATCATATTAAATCCAAATTAAGCAAAGTCAATTTCTAAAGTTTGCTAATTTGATTTAGAACAGAAACCAATGTGATTTGTACGCATTTCGAGGCGTCTCTAAACAGTAATTAACTCAATAATTACGTTAAGATTCGCAGTTCCCGTAACAGTGGATACATGTTCATTAAAACTACCATATCTAGAGCATACGAAATCCGATTTACGCAAACTCAGATCCTATGGTTTCCTTATTTAATGGGGAACAAAATCCAAGTGCTATTTTCGTGTTCAAACAATTTAAACATGGCCGAAAAATTACACTAAACAGATCTGCGAAATCAAATGCGATAAAAAACTTTCGCGACCTTAACGAACCCAAGTCCTCCTCGGTTAGCGAATCATATTCGAAACCGTCGACCTAAGGCTCTGATACCACTTGAAGGATATGGTTAGATCCTCAAGCGCATCACGGAAGCGTGAGCGTCGTATCGAACGAGGAGCGACTAGTCGGACTAGTTGCTCGGTGCAGCGGAATTTAAAAAATTTTTATACGACGAAACCACATGATCCAAGAACACTTCTCGGATCGTTTCGTCTAAACAACAAACAAGTAATTAGGATTACCTCTTGAAGCGTGGTTGCGATCAAGTCTCTAAACGAAGAGACCTCCTGTCTCAAGTCCGATCCGACGGAGGAGACGCTTGCGAGCGCGGGGATGAACCGCGTGCTTCTCGCAATCCATGTTGATGATCCAAGCGGCGGATCTCCTGATCTCGACACACGAGATCCGATGTCTTCTTCACGAGCGAGGCGCACCGAAGGAGACAGAGATCCACGAGCAGAAGAACGGGCAGCATAACGACGATGCCGCGGCGATGGAGAACCTCTCCATGGCATCCATGGTGGACGGCCATGGGATGGAGAGAGAGGGCTGACCTCTAGAGAGAGAGAGAGAGAGATGTTTCTCAAGCATTGTGTGTAAAGAGAGAGCATGGGTATGCTTCTCTATTTATAGGGTTTTGGGATCCATGGATCTCAATCCATGTGTCATATAAAATCAATGGATGAGATTGATTTATGACAATCCAATGGTCAAGATTGTTGTTGGTAAAAGCCAACAACTTGTGATTTAATTTTGATTAAATATATCAAATATATATTAACACCAAATTAAATCAATCAAATAAGGAGAGAGAGAATAAAGGAGATCAACCTTCCCCTTTGGAGGGAGGGCAATCTCATGGATTCCCATGAGATTGCACATCTCCTTGATTTTCTCTCTACTTATTTTCCAACAACTATTTGTTGGGATTTTATTCACCAAAATAATTCTCAATTAATTTTGGGAATATTGCAATCTTGACATTGGAATATTGTGAATCATATTCACAACCCAAAACAGAATGTAATTTACATTTTCAATTAATTAGACAATGTGTATCCAATACACATTAATAATTAATCTACTAATATAAATTATATTTAACTCTCTCTAATACATTATAAATCACATTTATAATATATTATGAATAATTGGATATTACTATCCACATTATTCTTATCCATAATAATTAAATCACATTTAATTATATTGGATAACTTATTCTCTTGTGCTCAAATAATATGAATCACATTCACATTATTTACATCTTTGATAATCAAATCACATTTAATTATCTAAGATAACTCTCCTTATAATATGAATCAAATTCATATTATTCATGATAACTAAATCACATTTAATTATCCATTTTCTCAATGCTCGGATACATATATCAACAATAGAATTATTCATGAACTATTTCAAGGATAATGCGCTTTCTCCGCGAATACTTGGAGATAAGGACAGGGCGATTGTACTGTTCCACGTATAGTGACATGGATATTGAGATCATATCTCAAATCCAGATCGCGGGCCTCTCATAGATGCTTGATTAAATCAAGACCGTAAATCTAATCTTCTCATTGCATCGAATCACATTCAGATCAATGTCCAACATTTGGACTAAGATCAGATTACTTCTCTACTGAGAGGAGTCACTAAAATCCAGACCCGTTTCATCACTCCCTAGGAATGGAAGCGTCATGGTTATACAATCGTTTATGATCACATCACCCTCAGGTATTCCTAATACCTATACATCCTACATACTGGAAGACTCAGAATAAACCCGAAGTATTAGATCAACTTTACACTGTCTACTTCAGGGTTTTATTAGTAAGTTTTTTATTCGATCATTGGGAGTCGATATCGATCATATACTTTTCAAAAGCATATATCATACCTAGGTCTTGATCATATACTTTCCAAAAGTATATATCAAACCTACAAATTCAGTCAAGCTTCCAAAGCGAGACGACCATGCGCATGGAATTTGATTCTTCCCAATATCTCATGAGTGAGCTCATGTCTTCCGGTTCAGTAACTGAACCTGTATGATCCCTTTGAGAGATCGTATTACTCATATGCCCTTATATGCACACCAGCGCGCCGGTGTATAGACCTTGATTAGGTCATCAACCTATTGGTCTGCCAAATGTACATACTCAGACATATAGTAACACAACTGTCTCCGGTCAGAGGATGTGTGCCTGTATCGTGACAGCATATGATATAGGACTTTGGTTATCTCGATCTCGTTAAGTCAACTCTTTGACCTAACTAATCTGATACCTCTGAATCTCTATTCCTATGCAGAGGACCTGCATCAAGAGGTCGGTCAGATATCAGCCTAACTGAGATAGGATTGCCATCTCCTACTCTGGCTGGAGATCATCTCTTAATAATCATTTGACGGTGCTTGACGAGTCCTCAATCTAACTCATTAGATATTCATCTAAGCACCAGCCTCTATGATTCAATAATTGAATCAACAGCTGTATGATCATTAAGATGGCCATGGTACATAACCCTAATTGTACTAAGGGACCTATTATGCAAATTATGTATTCTTCATTTCAGATCAAGGAGTGAATTGCAACAACATTTATTGCATAATGGCTCGCCGTGGGCTCGCATTTCCAACACCCGGTGGCTTTCTACCGTGATTTTTGGGATGTGGTGGCCGATGACGTGATGGAGGTTGCACGTGAATTCTGTGAAGGGAACGGTAGGTTTAATAAAATTAACAGGGCCCTCATTGTTTTGATCCCTAAGACTGCTGTAGCTAATGGCATCGAGGATTTTAGGCCTATCTCTATCTCGAATGGGATCTATCTTATCATTGCCAAGGTCTTGGCGAGGAGGCTTGCTCCTCTTCTTGGTTCGTTGGTCTCGCCAACTCAGGCCGCCTTTATTCGGGGGCGGCAGATCTCGGATTGCATCGCGGTGGCCTCCGAGATGGTTGCGGCTTGGAAGAAGTCCAATACGATGGGGATTCTTTGGAAGATCGATTTCGCCAAGGCTTATGATTGTCTTGATTGACGTTTCCTATGAACTGTTTTGAGGCGGAGGGGCTTCCCAGAGGTTTGGATATCGTGGGTGCGACGTTGTATGACCACGGCATCCTTCTCGGTTTTGCTTAATGGTCGCCCGATCGGGGGCTTCTTCCAGCCAAGGAGGGGGGTACGGCAGGGGTGTCCTCTCGCTCCCCTTCTTTTTGTGCTGGCGGCGGATGTGTTGGCTCGTATGATTGACGGCGTGATCGAGGCGGGACTGACTAGGGGATGCACTATTGGGGACTTCCAGGTCCCCTTAATTCAGTTTGCGGACGACACTCTTTGCTTCATCGAGGGTGGCCCTGTTGAGGTGTCCGGTATGGCTACTACTCTCGAGCTTTTCAGTGAGCTATCGGGGCTCTTGATTAATGGGGCTAAGTCTAAGGTGATCCCCTTCGGAATGACGCAGGCGGAGGCGTTGGAGTGTGGCCGGTTGCTGGGTTCTTCTCCGTGTGGCCTCCCTTTCGACTACCATGGCGTGCCTCTGGCTGTGGGTCGTGTCCGGCTCCGTGATTGGAAGTTGGTGGTGGAGAAGATGGAGGCTCGCCTAGCTGGGTGGCGAGCGGCTTTATTATCTAGGGGGGCGTCTGGTTCTTCTTAAGGCGGTGCTCTCCTCTATTCCGCTGTATTTCTTCTCGGTTCGTTGTATGCCTAAAGGGGTTCGGTTGCGTCTGGAGTGCTGTATGTGGGTTTCTTGTGGGGAAAGATGGGGGAGGGGAGTAGGGGGGTTCATTTGGTGGCGTGGGGTGATGTTTCGCGGCCCAAGCGGGATGATGGATTGGGAGTACGGAGGTTGGAGGTTGTTAACGACGCCCTCTTGCTGAAATGGGCGTCTAGGGTTTGGGGTCAGGAGGATAACTTCCTGCTTAATGTCCTGCGGGAGCTGCTGGGGGAGGAGATGATGGGCTTTACTCGGGGAAGTGCTTACGGGCACCTCTCTCCATTTCGGCGTGGAGTGTTGGAAGTTTTTACTCGTAATCTCTGCCTCTTTAAACCGGTGTTGGATAAGGGGGACTCGTTTCGATTTTGGACCGACGATTGGTCGGGAAGGGGTAATCTCAAGGATAGCTTTCCACGCTTGTTTGCTTTGGTGGAAGATAAGGAGGCATCGGTGGCCTCGTGCTGGGTGGACGGCTGCTGGTGTCATCGGTTTATTGCGAATTTCTCGGATCAGCGTATGAATGATTTTCTTTCCTTAATGCGCCTCCTTGATGACGTTATCCAACCTAATGTTGGCCGCAACCACTGGTCATGGAATGATGGTTCTTTTTCCACGCGGAAGGCGTACTTAGCCCTTGCTCCCAGCACTCAGGTGGAGGACGGTATTCTTGTGCGTGATTGCATATTCCTCAGGGGTTTGAAGCTTCCTGAGCGCATTGGTATCTTCCTATGGCTTCTTCGCAGGGGGAGACTCCTAACGCGTGACCGCTGCGTAAGATTATTTCCGAATGTTGGGCCTTCCTGCGGGCTTTATGGCGCGGAGCGGGAAACCATCGACCACTTATTCTTCGGTTGCAGTTTGGTTCGTGAACATTAGGCTGATCTGGATTGGATTAACTCCGAGAGCATGGTTGCTTTTTGGGAGAACTTGATGAGCATCAGGGGCAGGGAAAGGAAGGATTTGCTGCTCCGATTGCGAGGTTGTGGGGCATTTGGCTGGGGAGGAATGAGGCCCTCTTTGCGGGCCAGTGCTTTTATAGGGAAAACATTACTATCCTTGCTACGCGTCTTCTGGCAGATTGGTGTACTGGGTAGGCATGGTTTGGTTTTTTGGGGGTGCGCTTGTCGTCGGTTGCACCCTTTGGTTCTTCTTTTTTGCTCGTTTTTTGTATTGCTTTTGTAAATATTCTTTCTGTTTCCTTTTAATATATTGGGGCGAACACCGCAGAGTGTCTCCCCCTTTTTGGAGCCTCAAAAAAAACAGGAAATGGCATAGTTTTTCCATAACGTTTCGAGACTTGACAACTTTTGTGGGCACGTAACCTCAAGCCATATGGGGGCGTTTATGGTAGTGTTGCATTTCTTGTACAAGGTGAGATTACCGGGTTCAGGTGTTTAGGGTACTCGATCAGATCGTTAATTCAACCTTGATTTCTCCTTCATGTCTCTGGATTTGCCGTCTAGTTCAAGCCCACATCAACTGTAGCTT
The DNA here is from genome assembly GCA_037367405.1 of Ottelia alismoides. NCBI lineage: Eukaryota > Viridiplantae > Streptophyta > Magnoliopsida > Alismatales > Hydrocharitaceae > Ottelia > Ottelia alismoides. Next base: position 73,835 of record JAZKJV010000020.1, read on the forward strand.
GTTGGCAGAACCTTAATTTTCTTTCCAACTCAATCTCCTCCCTTAAGGTGTCAATCTAGGTCAATGCATAGGGTACCCAACTAAGTAGGTTCGATGACAAGGGGATCAATCAACTGAATTACACAAACTACTCTTCCTGGGTCAAGCTGGATGGACAAAAAATAGTCAGTCAGGTAACACGTGTGGGAATAAAACTAGTGTAACCCCGTGGCATAAAAGAAGAGTGAGGTGGGTTCCTTCCAAGGACTTTAACCTTTATTATCCCCCAGATAGAAGCTGCTCATGCCCTTAGATGAAGCAGTTCGACATCTGCTATCCTACCCTCGAACACTAGTCGAAATGCTTTACCAGAAAATAGAGCACGTGTTGTACTTTGACATAAAAAAACATTTCAAGTGAGAGATTCTCCAAAAGAACTAGGTAGATGAAGCAGTGGTTCAAGTAGAGCTAGCCTTTCTGTGTGGTCGGACTGTGCATGGATAGGAGCAAGTTTGATGACATGTGAAGGCCAAAAAATACAATAAGATGGTCGATAGCAATGTTGGCAAATGGTAAATAGTGTTTCATCAAATACCATAAGGGAAAAGGGATGAATTTAGCCTTTTGTTCATCTCTTGTTAAGATAAAATCACCCTGCACCCAAAAAGACGTGATTTTGAGAATTGGGAATTTAATGAGTCATCCATTTATTTTTCAACGGGTGCATGCTTAAAACTTACTAGCTGTGCAGTTATGGTTTCAGGTTGTGCCCAATGGTTATGCCAATGTTTAAAAGAGAAACTATGAGCACAAGAATCTGCGAAAGTAGTCAAGGTATTAGAGAAGCCCTCTTTACGTAAAACTACTGCCAGAATCCAACAACGCAAATTCCAAGATTCTTGATGATCTCAACACAACCTCTCTTGTATCCATCAACGAGAGCTTGATGACTTTTGCTTTTCTTAGAAAAAACATAGACATTAGTGAAATGGTTGTAAATATCACCAATAAATCTGGATAGAGAGTAAAAAATACTACATGCTGGGAACGTATAACAGATCAGTAAGAATAATTTTCCCAGGTCATGTGACTACACTAATGTCACCAGTGTATTTCATGTCGTGAGCTACACAATCTCAAGTGATTACAATTCCTTTACCACGACAAGGTTTCAAAAATTGAAAATTACATGCATTACTCGAAATGTTATTTCACACTCCAATGTCAGCAACCCATTCATCTACATTAAGTTGAACTTCGCCCATGGCGAATGTCAAAACATTAACATCCTGAGATGTCCCAGAACTTTCAGCAATATGAGCATAAGTATTGGCCCTAATATAAGGATCGTATCAACTAACAGCGTTGTGATTCCCTATACCACATATCGGAGACAGAACTCCAACTTGACTATGTTAACCATGACCATGAATGGCTTGAACATGTTGATCACAGCCAGTGCCACAAGCAACCTGAGAAACGTGATTCAATCCACGACTAGTTTAATATTGTGAAGATAAAAAATCTGGAAGCTTTGATTTCTTCCATGACCACATTGTAGACAACCACAACCAACTCCTCGAGGATAAGTACTGGTAACAAGAACATTACCATTGTTTCCTGATTGAACGGAGCTGATTCTACTGAGAAAAAGCTTTCAAGATGAATTATAGAGAATTCTAAAATATCAAAAAAGGGGAGGTGACCTGGTTATAATAAAGGTGATGGAAACATTATAATCCCCACAAAGACCGGTGAAGAACTTTATCATAATCACTAGTAAAATGACCCATCAAGGTGGTTTATTGCATATGTTATTTATCTTATTCCGAAGATCGATGGCTTTTGTTGTTTAGATATGAACAAGATATCCCACAAATAACATAAAAAGGAGATGACTCAATCCATCCAATTAATTATTGATCAAGGGCAAACCATTCGAGATAAACAAGTTTAATTTTCAAAACCAGACTTAAATCACCATTTCCTTTTCCCTTCTCAGTTCACACCATCAGTAAATTTTGGAATGAACTTTTGAGGAACAAGTATTGTACCATAAATGTAGTCATTGAGGCGTTAGCCATTAATAAAAGACAAAATCAAGCTCATAAAATGTACTAAGCATTCTCCCACTATAAGTAGGGTCGGCTACATGGATTCTTGCTCAAATCCATGTTGAAAGATTCGACTATTTTTTACGCTGGCCGTCGACTAACTAACGCAACCCCTGCAAGAGTGGGATTTGAACCCTGGTCTTTTATGTGGTAGACACACTGTACTACCACTAGACCATTAAGTGGGTACCAAGCTCTTCATAACAAATAATTGTTTGTGTTAAGTTTCACATAAACGAACTAACTTAACATGGTTAGGAAAGATAAAAAATCTTCAATCAATTCATCGAAATAAGAAATCAAATCGGATGAATGAAGAAAACAAGCGCTAATGTATGAGAAAAGGGACGAGCACTCAGACAGAAAAGCAGGAACATGTGCAGACTCAGTCACATGCACTGCCACAGCAACCGAGGCAGCAAGCAACAAGGTAACAAATGGGGCTACAAAGACGATCTGACTGCAGTAAATAGGGCAGCAAAAAGGGTGTAAACGATGATATGAGGCATATCTGACGCGGGGTGTGACATAAGAAGGCAGGGAAGGAGCGGGAGAAAATAATACCATGTAAACGGTGATTAGACCGGCTATGATACCGTGTGGGACAAATAAGAAACGAGACAAAAAATTGATAACCCATCTCGAGAGACAATGTGTCACTCTACATATGGGCATAGGATTACTCACAAACTCGATAATTAGTGAGGACGACTTTGGGCTTTATTTAAAACGAAGTTTTCCTGCAGCCCAAGTAATAGGTGTTGGAGTATACGCGTCATTCTTGCATAGATGGGTAAATGGATCTCTCCAAGATCCATTTACAACATCCAGTGTTTAGTCACACATCTACCAATGGTGGGATTTGAGGGTTTGTGGAGGCTACATAAGGAGCCCCAGACCTCATGTATCAAATGAGAAAGTCAATAGATACATATAGCCCTTTGAGTCCTTCTCCTGTGGTTTCATCCTGCTCCTTAGGGAATAGGGTTCCACGTAAAATCCTTGTGTTCTTTTCATGTTCTAATTCTATTTCTCTGACATTAGCTTCCACATTCTTATTTCTAACATGGTATCAGAGCGGGTCGTTCTTGGTTGATTTTGAAGATTTATTGAAAAGTATTTATTGTTCAAGATCGTTCGAGTTTCAGTTTTTAGGGTTTTCCGAAACCCTAACTTTCTGTCGTCGTATTTTTTTGGAACGCCAATTCAAGCACATCTATTGTTCGATCAAGTTCGTGTTCTAGGATTTAGATGAAACCCTAGAAATTATTCTATGACCATCTTCAGGTTGCATCTCCTTTGGTGGTGCAGCTCCGCTCCAATCAACGTGCCATCTTCGAACGATCTGGGAGCAGCCCAATTAGGGATGGTAGTGATGCGATGCCAGGTGGCGCCCTCTCCTCAAGTTCTCGCGCAAGCGGCACTAGGAACCCATCTCTTCACTAGCCCCTCTACGCGCAACTCCATCTTCTCGCGCTCACCATCTTGGCGACGATCAGGCCGCCCCATCGCGGCACAACTACAACAGGCCGAGCCCCATCGTGTCGCCCTCTTCCCAGTTTAAGGTGGTAGGCAGAGCCCATCGGCAGCGACAAGCCATCCCCAGGTGGCGATGGTCGCACCCCCAACTCCCCACAGCGCGCCGAAGCCCCATGCGGAGATGACGAGGGCCGCAACGAAGAAGACGAGGGCCACGGTAGTACCTTCGTGCCTCCAGGCGAAGGTCTCCCCTTCGCGTCTCTAGGTGGAGGCCTCCCACGTGGCGATATTGCTCCTCCTCGCAAGTGGCAGCGCCATACCTCCTCTCCAGATCGTCGTGCACCCTCCAGGCAGCGGCGGCGACATAAGTAGTGCCCCATCGGGGGCGACGGGTTCGAAAGAAAGGGGTTCCAATTGGGAACCCTAAATATATATAAAAAAGGGAGGGCCCAATTGGGCCGTGAAAAACATCCTTTTTGAGAAAAAAGGGGGGAGAGAGCAGGCCCAGTGGGCTGCTATAAAAAAAGAAGTGGCCTGATTGATTGGTAAATGTGTTGAAAAAAAGAGAGATTTTGGAAAAGGTGAACAAAAAATCTGTACGTGAGAAAAAATGATGAGTTGGCTATTAAAAAAAGAGGGAAAATAGCAAAGAAAAAACTTTTTGAAAAAAAGGAAAAAAATTTGAAGAAAAGCCGAAAATATTTGAGACGGCTTATGCATGATTTGTTTTATCTCCATTTTCATGTCTTCTCCCAACTTTGTCGATGTCACTGTTTTTCGACAAGCGGTGAGGGGGAATATTGTGTAGAGTTACATGCCACATTGTCAGATTCTCCAGATTCCAGATTCAGATGCCAGATTCCAAGCCTTATTTCAGACTCTACAGTTCAGCTTCAGACTCTACGGATTGGTTCATAGTCCAAGTTCGAGGCACTCCATATTAGAGTGACCCAATTTCCTCGAGTTCTCCAAAGAGAGAGCCCTTTTCAGACGTATTTTTTGTTCTCAAGAGAGAATCCAAGCCCCCATCTTTTGTTTTTGGTCTAAGAGTTTTCATGTGATCCATCGGGACTCCAGAGTAGAGATCACATTCCCTATGCCACGTGGGCTAGGGTTATCACGTTGTTTCATAGGGACTCCATAGTAGAGATCCCATTCTCTGAACCAGTACGGGAGAGACCCAGTTCTCCGACGAGGAGACTTTTTATAACTTCATTCTCCAGCGATCGTAGACTCCGACGAAGATGTCTCCACGACTTTTTTAGTTTAGCCCTTTCAGAGATGGAGCAGTTGTCCACATAATGTGGCGGGCCAAAGTACTCCGATGAGGAGACTCATTTCAGTTGCAGTGGCTCAGACATGCGCAGTACAGAGTAAATGCTCTTCAACAAGGATATTCAGTTTAACTCACACTCCATTCCATCTGTTCCTCCTCACCTTCATGGCATGAGAAGCAACGTCCTCGACAACCACCGACAGTTGTGTATGCATTGAGTTGATATTATCTGCAGTATCTTATAGTGTGAGCTTGAGATTTCTTTCTTTTGTCCAAGTTGAGTATTGGGGAAGTGTTGGAGTATATGTGCCATTCATGTATAGATGGGTAAATAGATACCCCAAGATCCATTTAGCACATCTAGTGTTTAGTCCTACATCTACCAGTGGTGGGACTTGGAGGGTCTGTGGAGGCTATATAAGAAGCCCCGGACCTCTTGTATCAGATGAAAAATTCAATAGACACATATGGCATTTTGAGGCCTTCTCCCGTGATTTTATATTGCTCCTTAGGGAGTAGGGTTCCACATAAAATACCGGTGTTCTTTTCATGTTCTTATTATATTTCTCTGATATTAGCTTCTGCATTTTTATTTTCTAACAATAGGCAAAGTATAAACACCCCTATATGAGCGAAGGGATAATGAGTGCCACGATATCCCTATGAATACAACTAATATAATTAAATCAATAACCATAGTTCATCATTTAAGGAGAGAGATTGCCAGATACACACGGGGAGGGAGGGAGGGAGGGTTGGAGGAGGAAGGGGAGGTGCTCGACGTGGGAGGGGTACTGGAGGAGGAAGGGGAGGAGGACGGTGGGGGGGTGGGTTGGGGGGGCTAGAGGAGGAAGGGGAGGTGGTCGGCACGGGAAGGCGTACAGGAGGAGGAAGGGGGAGTTGTCTCATTTGTAAACAATGGGAATTTAAAGGGTAGAAATGACGGATTCCACCATAGTTAACGGGAAATTGGTTGAAAGTTAACACAGGGGTATACTATGTAAGAGTTAAGCATTATTGAGGGGTCCTAGGTGTAATTCGTGATTATCAAGGGTTCCTGGGGTAATTACGAAACTACTCAGGGAAATAGGTGTAAATTTCCCAATAAAAAATGCCTTGCTAAGCCCTAGCAGAACTATGTCACATATTGATTGGACGCATGAATGTTGGGAAATCATTATGCTACCAATTCCATGTATCCCAACGTATGATGATATAGAAGATGGGGATATCGAGCAATGTAGAGGGCTTCTCGGAATGTTGCTCTATGTCACCACTACTCATCCAGATATCGCTTTTGCAATCAGTAAGTAGGGTTAGTCAATTTATGGATAAGTCAAAAAGAGCACATTTAGATGTTGTAATGAGGATACTCATGTATCTTAAGGTCGCTCTAGGAAAGAGGCTATGTTTCCTCAATGAACTTTTATCCTTGAGAGAACCAAAGCTTGTAGAAGTTGATTGCAACCTAAGGATGTGATACATAAATGTTATTGTAGAGATATATGTTATTCTATTTTGTATCGTTTTATAGTTTCTCTTTTCTTTTGGACTCTTGATGTAATTTACACATAGGCTACTCTCCTATATAAGAGAGCCTAGGGCGTATGGAATAAACAATTCTCTTATTTTTCCCAACATGGTATCAGAGCGATGATCCTAGACCGGAGTTCTCGAACCAAACCCTAACCCTAGCCTCCACCTTCGAGCCCTCCGCGCGTGCGCCTCCCCGCCTCGTGCCGCCCCGGCCCTGGCTCTCGGTTCCAGCCTCGTCGTGCCTGTGCGCCTATTCGCGCTAGGCCGCCAGCCCCTGTGCGCGCATCTGTACGCGTCCCTGTGCGGACCTAGTCCCGCACGACCCCAGTTTCTATGCGCGTGCAGCCCTAGGTCAGCGCGCGTGCGGCTCCAGCCCTTGTTCCGCGCACGCGTTTCCAAGTTAATGGGTTTGGTTGCTTGAGTCTACACATGCAACTAAACCCGTAAATGTCCGTGTAGACGATCATATCTTCAGTCTACTACCCTATTCTTCTATTATCATCATGTCAGAAAGCAAGGCAGACATCCCATCTACAGGTGCCTTCAGAGGTCCAGCGCCTATTGTGAAAATGGATGGGACAAATTATGAACTGTGGGCAATGTAGTTCATGAGTATGATGAAGTCAACCGGTAAGAAGCACATTCTTACCGAAGAAGAGCATGCTGAGAAGACGGGGGTCAACGCCTCATGGGAGGTAGATGATGCATATGCCAAGGTTTTTTTTGAGGCTCAAAAAAGGGGGAAACACTCGTTGGTGCTCGCCCCAGAATTATACATATGCCAAGGTTTGGCTATCAGGAACCCTGGCAATTGATATTGCTAATGATATTCTCCATCAACCCACTGCAAAAGCAATGTGGGATATTATGGCTGCTACATATTCACAGGCAAAGAATGAGACGATGATTCTGCAACTCCAGTGTGAGCCCCTTAGGATCCGGGTACCCGTTTACGACATAATTCGCAATATTCTATTCACATGAGATCACAAAAGTCGCAGAAAAACAGGAAAAATTTTTCGCTCAGTTATACTTTCACATGACATTCATATCCAAAACATTACCACAATATAAAAAAGACCAATGGCACCAAAATTTCTTTTCATTAATTTTCATATCAATTTACAACATGTATAAGGATCTTCCAGTTTACATTATATATCCCAAAATGTGATACAAAAGAGATAGCATTTACATTATGATGTGAATCAAAAACTGAGACAAAATAAACCATACCGTCTGGTGTATACCCTGTCTCCTGGAAGCATGAACGGCTACTGAATAGCAGGCTGTTTGCCTACCAAAATTAGGAAAGAAGAGGCGTCAGCAATTGCTGGTACCTCCCAAAAACTTATAAAAAGAAATAGACATTAAATATGTGCAAAAGCAAGCAAGTAGAAAGGTGGAATAAGTAAAGTTTGCATCTACTTGCGTAAGTAAAAAGGTTTTCAGGCTATTTGTAAGCGTCTCAAATGATTGTCACATAACCCAACATTTCCCACATATGACATATTTATATAGTAGTTGAGTATTGATGAGTGTATGAGTGTAAGCATATATATCATTTTCTTCAGAGATCACGTTGGTGAGTGATAATGGAAAAGTTGAGATTGGAAAGATCTCTTAATTTATTTAAATTCTTAGATGGAGATAATAGTCATTTCCTACTAATCCCAACTTTTGATCGTAACTTCTCCAATTCTTAACTTCAATTGTTTCAGATATAACTCCAGATGATGTAGATATAGATATGGATGATCTGGATATAGAATCGCCAAGTCTGTTGGCGAAGTAAACTCAAGCGGTGAAGAAGACTACAAATGGCTCTTCCGTCTCGCCCTCTAGTTGGAAGGACTGTCCAATAGAGGGATAGGTCTACTCCCAAACTACGCCACTCAGACGGGTGAGAGAGACTTCCCGGAAAAGTTACTCTTAGAAAACAACCCGACTAGTACGGGCAACCGAGCTCGTACGAAAAACTAAAACCGAGGATCCCCCGCCTGGGTGTCTTAAAACAAAGGGTCAGCGGAATGGTCTAAAGTCGGGATCCCAACAAGGCGTAAAAACACTGCGAGCTCGCGTAAAACTGAAAGGGGACTGAGATCCCAGACCCGCGTACTTGGCGGCCGCTGCCCTAACTGTGCTTCCTATTCTCCCGCCCAGTTGAGGGTCATCGCGCCCTCGCACGGTCACGTATAAAGGTTGCTATGACCGGCAAAAATGATTATCATCAGTTATTCCTGAACATCTTATTTTCCTGACATCTTTATTCTTTCTCAATCTTTTCGGTGTTTGGTTTTATAGATCTGTGTCTTTTGATTATTGATCTTATTGATAATAATCAATAGGTAGGAGAGTATTCCTAAGGATGGTATAGTAAAACTAATTGGTCCTTGCGGTTACTGATTAAGATCATAAGAGATTTATTATAGTAAGGGTCACCGTGACTGGCACAAATATTTGTCACGACTGATTCACTACCATACTTATTTAGTTTCTCAATCCCTTCTTAACCCCCTTCTGTGGTAAACTTATCAGATATGAGTGTCTCATAATAACTCTTCGTTATAGTGCTCAATAATTGGTAGAGTATTTTAAAAGAATGATTTCATGAAGATAACTAGTCCTTAGAGTCACGGATGATTATCATCATTTTTTTTATAATAATAATACTTATTATTATTATTCCAACTCAGCACACAGTAGTTTGTAATTGTCTAAATAATTGTTATCCATCTCACTATTATTTTTCAAAGAACTAAAGTTTTCAATCCAAAATTATATGTATATATCTTAAAAAGGCTTTTAATTTGCATCTAGCTTATCATAATTTACCCTAAATTCCATATTTTAGTCATGAAAATATATTATTTCAGAAGCAACTATTCAGATCTGAAATTTGAATTAATTGAGTAAAATCATAAATTTTCATCATGAAAACATATAAGTTATGGAGCAATTATTCAGATCTGAATTTGGAATAAAATGTATGCAAAACTCCCAATTTTGATCATGAAAATATACAACTTCTGGAGCAATTATCCAGATCTGAATTTGAAACAAATTATATGCAAAACCCCCAATTTTGATCATGAAAATATACCACTTCTGGAGCAATCATTCAGATCTGAATTTGGAATAAAATGTATGCAAAACCCCCAATTTTGATCATGAAAATATACCACTTCTGGAGCAATTATCCAGATCTGAATTTAGAATAAAATGTATGCAAAACCCCCAATTTTTATCATGAAAAAATACCACTTCTGGAGCAATTATCCAGATCTGAATTTGGAACAAATTATATGCAAAACCCCCAATTTTGATCATGAAAATATACAACTTCTGGAGCAATCATTCAGATCTGAATTTGGAATAAAATGTATGCAAAACCCCCAATTTTGATCATGAAAATATACAACTTCTGGAGCAATCTCTTAGGTCTGATCTTAGGATCAAGTGCATGTAAAAATCCTCAATTTAAATTTAATTCTAGCAACTTTTTGAGAGTTGGAATCACATGAATGGCAGCAAGTGGAAAGGGAAGGGATTTGTACCTATTGGAGTTCTTCAAATTGGAAGAGAAGAGCTTGCATGCAAGCAGCTCCAAGCTTGATCAAGGAGGAGTATCATCTTTGTATCAATCAAGGGCAGTAGAGGGGCTCCAAGCTCCTGGACAGAGGGCTGTAGCAGATGCTTGCAGTTGGAGCAGGAAGAAAGCTTCTTGGAAGAGGGAACATCAGCTCCCAGCTGCTTGAAGAGCAGCTCAAATGAAGAGGAATTGGGTTTTTAGAAGAATAAAAAGAAATGAGAGAAAAGCTCCTTCGGTTGTGGAAATAGAGAAGATTGGAAAGATTGGGAGATATATATAAGGAAGGTAGATGGATTTAGTTTATGCCAAGTGGAGGAAGAATATGAACCAAGTGGAAAGAAATGGAAAAGACAAGTGGAGTTGCTGGAATTTTCAGCAGCCTGTTTCTTAAATATTATTTATTTATTTTTTTTTAAACCGAAACTCTCATTATTTGAGATACTAAAAATTGACCGTAAACGCGCATCGGACCTCGGATTTCGACGCACAATATCTTGAATTGATCGTATCGGGACGACGATCGATTTGAGTACAATGTTGATATACTTTTGATCGGGTTTGGATGCCCGAAATTTTCGTGATACGATCTCGGTTTGAGGTTAAATTTTACGGTTTTAAAATATCAAACGGCATCCGATTGACGAACGGTCGATTCCGTTGGTCATGTTTCGTCGAATCGGATCTAATGACAGTCTCGGTTCGTTTCGTAGTTTCCGAATTTGCGTCGCGGCTTTTTCACGGCGCGGATTACGAAGTGACCGATTTTTGATCGATTTCACCCGAACAACTTTTGATTCACTACCAATTGGTCGTTTTAGGTTGGTTAGTATTGACCAACAACTTTATTGGGTTATTCGGACCTTATTCGGGTCGAGTTCGGGTTTGTAGAAACCCGGATGTTACATCCAGCATGACATCTTTACCATCAAGCAAAATGGACAACCTCTACACTCATTGTACACATCTTTACGAGGAATGTTTGAGAAGCTTTACAGCTTCATGCCTCTCACAGCCACTCCTGAGCAACAGAAGACCTACCGGAATGCCACTACGATTGGTGTATTTCTGACAGCTCTAGATCCAGAGTACGAGGCTGCACGTCCCCAGATCTTGGCAGACTCCACCATTCCTCTGATGAAAGAAGCATTTCACAGACTGAGCCGTATTACCGTTCCTTCATCCACTGGAAATCAGACCGCCTTAGTCATGGCAGCGAATCGAGGTCGTGGTGGTCATCATTAGTTCTGTGGTCGTGGACCTCGGGGTAGAGGGGGTCGTGTTCAGCCATCATGCACCGTTTGCCACCGTCCTAGGCATACCGAAGACACGTGCTACTCCAAACATGGATTTCCTGCTTCTGCACGGGTAGCTGAACAAATTGAGCCCCCATTTGCTTCATCTCTGGATCAGCGCTTTGATGATCTTGTAGCCTGTCCGAGGGGCATTATTCCTTCATCCGGTCCCATTGCATCAGTGCCTGCGTCTGATAGTCACTCCGATGTTGCTGCTTCTGCATCCACCAGTACTTCAGGTAGCATTGATGCATTCACTAGCAGTAGTGGATCAGATACTTTAGAGTGGATTATGGACTCTGGTGCCACACATCATCTATGTGGTGATCAAGGTCTACTTACAGCCTACAGACAGGTTCCTCCAGGCCGTACTGTGGTTACTGCCAATGGACGCATTCCCCGATTTCTGGTCAGGGGGAGATTAGTTTGGCACCCTCTATGCGCCTCAAAAATGTGCTACACGCACCTGATTTTTCTATGAATTTGTTATCCATTAGCTAGCTTACAAAGGATTTACATTGTCGAGCAATTTTTTATCCATCTTCTCTCATTTTTCAGGACATCCTTACGGGTAACGTGATTGAGCATGGTTATGAGAAGGAAGGCTTATATCGTCTCAGTCGGCCCCTTATGTCGGAGCCTCCTCTATACTTGTTGGATCTGTCTCCCCTTCATGTGGCACTTGCGCTTTGGATATCTTCCGCTTCAGAAATTGTGTCGTGTGTTACCCCAGGTTTCACCTCACACGTCCATCCAATGTGAGGCTTGTCAGTTGGGAAAGCATCGTCGGTCTACCTTTCCTAGTCGTCAGAGTCGGAGTAGTAGCTCCAAGTTTGAGTTGTTTCATGTCGATATCTGGGGTCCTAGTCGTGTTCCTGATCACCAGGGACACAAGTTTTATATGGTTATTGTGGATGATTTCTCTTGTGTGTCTTGGGTCTTTTTGAGAAAGAATAAATCCGAAGCGGGGAATATTATCATAAATTTCACCAATGATGTTCGTAATGCTTTTTCTGCATTTGTAAAGATTGTGAGAAGTGATAATGCCTTGGAATTTTGTACTCATACTCTCTCCAATTATTTTTCAACTCAAGGGATTATCCACCAAACATCATGTGCCTATACTTCCCAACAAAATGGAGTTGCAGAAAGGAAACATCGTCATCTACTTGATGTCACCAAGTCGCTTCTCATACAGAGTTATGCCCCTCATTCTTTCTGGGGCGATGCTATCCTAACGGCATGTTATCTCATAAATCGTACGCCGTCGTCTGTCTTAGGTGAGAAGATTCCTTTCTCTCTTATTTTTTCAGAAAGAGAATTGTTCTCCCTCACTCCTCATGTGTTTGGCTCGGTGGCCTTTGTCCACCAGTTGTCTCCAGGTATTGACAAGCTCTATAAAAACCTCAAAGGGAGTCTCGTCCTCGAGACTCGGGTCAAGGTCACTTTGTGTCTTGTTTGGATCTTATCTGGCCATAAAAACCTCAAAGAATTTTGTACCCATAAAAACCTCAAAGGGAAAACAAGCCGTGTTCTTTCAATATATATAATTAAATGGGCTTGTTTTGACAATTACCTGAAAGAGTTGTGGGTATCGTGCCCGCATATCCACTTTTGTCTTCCATGTTGCCTCTTTGACATCATGTCGGTGACATAGCACCTTTATTAGAAGAATCTCTTTGTTGCGAAGCTTTTTTTTTCACAACACTATCGAGTATTTGTACTAACCTTCTCTTTGTAAATCAAATTTGACTCCACGTCAAGTTTCTCATAGCTGATGACGTGGTGAAGGTCGTACTTGTAATTCCTTAAATTGATAGGTGTAAAGAAAGGGTTACTCGATAGACCACCTTACACATACGACTAAAAATTTCAAATAATCCAACGTATCGTGGTGTCAACTTGCTATGAGCACTAAATCTCTATACTCCCTTTATGGGAGATACTCATAGAAACACTCAATCTCCTTCTTGTGTTTTCAGGAATTCCATCAATATGAAGGATTAAGTTAAATATTGATAAGTTATTATTTGAATCGATTAAGAGAAGAGGATCGGATTACATGAAACTCCAAATTTCTTTTCTGACGGTCTGCATAGCTCTTCTAGCAGCTCTGATACCAAACTGTGAGGCCCGCTCCCGCGGATCTGGGAAACCCGTTTACATATCAGTCGTAGTATCATGTTTCTAAGGACCACATTAGGGTACTGAAAATTTGGGGAAAATTTTTTTTTATACGGATGACATTCACATTAACTAACAAGCCACAGAACTATAACATGTCACACTTATATTGCATAAATCCCATATCAGTTAACATGTAACAACAGAAATTGCATTATGTACATGCATCCCAATTTTATCGGAAGAGAAATAAAAGCATAAATATCTTGAACAAACTATAACATACAATTGGGAGGGTTATTACAGACGCTTCGTCAGTAGCTTTCCCGAGTCGTTCCTTTCCTGACACAATTAACACATAAGAGAGATCCTTTCATTAAAATGAGTCATCTAAACAAACCTTCAGGACATTGAAAGAAAGATTGACGACTGTGCCTATCTTTGCGCTTCCTTCAGGCACCTAGGATTATGTCGTATATACATATGCTGCAAAAAATAAGGTTTAGGAACGGTTCTGATGCAGCCAAGTCATGTGCGTGTTTATGCATCACATCAATTGAGGTCGTATGAGCGGAATTACCCCTGTCCGTGACTTAGAATTGACAACAATTTGTCTTGCTTTGAAAGATCTGACGCTACTATCTCTATAAGGTGAATTTCAAGATTTCCGTAGATCGCAAGAATTTGAAGAACGCGTTTGTTCAGAAGGAGATAAACATGAGACGATGTCTTACCATTCTGGTAAAGGAACATGGTGGAAGATGTTCTTGATCCGAATGTGATCTCATATTATGATTCTAAGGTGTGACTCCAGTATAAAAATGTATATGATTTCCGTTCTTCCCCATCAATTTCAAGTTTCAATGACTTATTCAATGCCTATCATAATTGAGATGATCCAGATTTCGTGAGTATTTAATGATTTGACATGGTTGAGATGATTCAGGTCTCTTTTGATGTTTGTGAGTCACGTAGATAGACCATAGTAAGTGTAGATGATGAGTCTGATGTTTTGATTCTTTCTTGTTGAATTTCTCGAGCTTAGTGGATAGTCTGTGGTCTTGGTCTAGTAAGACCTCACACTATGACTCTAAGGCAGTAAGGAAACCTTAGGGTTGGGGTGCCTCCGTAGGCATGCGATGGAGTAAAATGCATCCTAACTAAGTTCCCAACACGTCCACTAGCTATTTCAAACAACTGTGATAGTAGCTTGTAGTCTGATAAGGATGATTTTCATGATATGGTCTTTTCTCTTTGTCAGGAATTATTGGTGGAAAAGTAACTAGTTCAACTTAACTGAACCAAGCTTCTATGTAACCAATTCAACTGTAATTCAACTTTAGCCAACTCAATTGTGACTCAATCCAATTTCAATGTATCTTTTTCAGATTCAACTGTAACTGATTTAGAGGTAGCCATAGAGGATTCAGATGTATACATGGATGATTCAGATGTAGCATCGCCAAGTCTGTTGGCGAAAAATAAATAAAACTCAAGCGGTGAAGTAGCCTATAAAAGAGGCTCTTCCGTCTCGCCCTCTAATTGGAAGGGCGGTCCAATAGAGGGATAGGTCTACTCCAAAACTACGCCACTGAGACGGGTGAGAGAGACTCTCTAGAAAAGTCGCTCTAAAAGAAAAACCGGCCCGACCGGTACGGGCTAACGAGCTCAAAAAACTAAAACCTAGGGTCCTCCAGCCTAGGTACCCTAAAGAACAAGGGTCAGCGGAACTGGTCTTTAAAAGAAAACCTGTGGATCCCAGAGAGGCGTAAAAACTGCGAGCGCTCGCGAAAAAACCGAGAAAAAGACTGGGATCCTAGACCCGCGCACGAAGCGGCCGCTGCCCTAACTGAGCTTCCTAATCTTCCGCCCAGCTGAGGGTCACCGCCCCCTCGCACAGTCAGGCGTAAAGGTTACCATGACTGGCACTTTTAATTACTAGTCATCATTGAATCATCATCACTAACTTAATTTCTCATCCTCTTTTGAACTCTGATGTAGTCAACTTTACAGATCTAGGTATGTTGTTGATAATTATATTGAATAGTGATTCATACTTTAGTGATTTTGAATGATTGATCACAAAGATCTTCAGTCATTGATCATAGATGATCTCATCAATTGGCGGCTTGCTTATTAATCTAGATTTATGAAAATATCTCAATGAACTCCTTTTTCAAACCACGAGATCATAAGTTGTTTATTGGAACTGAATTTAAAATTTAATTTAATGTAGAAATTTTACTTTTGTTATTTAACTCGTAATTTAGTGGCAAGACTCTTGATCTAATTTTTATAAGTCTCTTGTATGAAAATACCCTAATATAATGAACAAAAGATGAAAAGATGGTCGATGCAATCCTTCCTGGCACTGCAAAATTTCACCTTGAATCTTCTCTTCCACTAGATCTCAAGTCATACTAATAATGCTAACATATTGAGATTATTATTTATTTATCCACCGTAGCCATCTTTCGATTCTTTATCACTATTACTAAGAGATATTGAGAAACCCTCCCAATTGTATGTATCAAACTCCCAGCCAGGAGTTATACCCCTTTAGCTACTTTGTTTCTTCCTACCCTTGTTAAAAAAATATGTCGGGTTAATTACGCGATCTTGATATCATTAAGCTGATCATAGTTAAATTCTTTATCTTTCGTCATTTTCAATAGGTTGAAATAGACCTTCTGTGATTGTTCTCGAGATTAAGAATCCAAATAAGTTGATAACAATATATTTAACAGATTTCAGAATACTTAATATTGAAAATAATCTCTTGATTATGTCATAAAATGGAATATGCTCCATTGAAAATAATCTCTTGATTATGTCATAAAATGGAATATGCTCCAGCGGTATAGATATTGTGCATCAAAAACCATGAAAAAAAATGTGGCAGATTCTTAAGTTGACAATACTCTGAAGAGAAGAATGTTGCTTGCATTATGCAGATTTGTCTAATGTTTAAAATGAAGCAGAATACCCAACCTTTAGTTGAATACTGCTATGCTAGGAATTCTAGTTTTAAAAGGCTAAATTCTTACACACATGTTTGTATATGTGCAACACCTGGACTGTTCAGATATCCATTGATTGTTGATCTTTTTCTTCCGGATCTGGAATCTCAATATGAGGTCGTGTTGTCACAAGGGATTACCACATCAAAGATTTCTTCTAGTTAGGAGGTACATATTAAGTTGAGTATATTATCTATATTATTTCATACACCTAAGAAAGGTGAGACCACCTCTGCCATGGTTGCTTCTTCTAGGAGGGACAGATTAGGTCCACTCATGCCCACAACCGTGATTGTTTTACATCGAGATGAGCCACATATTATTTTACTTTTCTAGATGTAGTGGCCATAGAGAAGATTGTTTCTGGTTAAAGCATAATAAACTTGTAGCTCATCAAACAGTCTTTTGAGATGTTGATGATATCATGATTCTATGTATACCATCTCAAGAGATAAGTATGATGACCTTCTTTATAGGCTTCATTAGTGTTGTATATCCTTACATTAAACTCTAGTTCAATGACCCTTGTGCAGAACATGATATCACTGCCTTTACCGATCCTCATGTATATCTCACAATGGTTTAAATGTTCTTGGGAATCATTTGTACTTCTATTATTAGTATTGAGATGTTATTTATGTATTCACATCATATTAACCAGGAATATACAATTAGAATTTAGATGAAAGTGCAATCTATCTTCGGCCACATGCAATACACAAGTATTATAGAGTCAAATTTCCATTGCTTTAGATTACTACAAGACCCTTGTTCCCAACATGTTATAATATATGGTAACCCAGTTATAGCATATCTAGAATATACAACACTCAAGCAACCTATTACTATCAAAATGTGTAAAGACCATGCATGGAAAGCAGCAAGAGAGGGGAAAAGATTGTACCTTTGATCCTTTAAGTTTGGAAGGATTTTGTGGCTTAATCTAACATACAACAATAGATAAAATACCTGATGGATAGCAACATAAAAAAAACTGAATTAGAAACTTCAGCATTGACTTTAATGAGAACAAAGAGGAGAGAGATATGTATCTTTGAATATCTCCACTTTGGAGATCCAAACTTGCTTGCAACATCCTTTTCTTGACAGGAGCTTCAGTTCATTCGGATCCGGATGTTACAAGCTCTTTCCAAGGGCTGTCAAGTGTGTTTTCGTCGGGTACTCCAGAATACAAAAGGGGTACATGTGTTATGATCTATTGCGCAGGAAATATTTTGTTAGTGCTGATGTTACCTTTTTCGAGTCTGTTATGTACTTCTCTTCTACAGGTGAACAGCTGGTATCCTCTGGCACTGACGACGCTATACATATACCACCACCATCACCACCTCCATCATTACCATCGCCACCTCCATCACTACCATCTCTTACACCTCATGTTACCGTTCTTGTTCCCCCATTGCCACTCCACTATACTCGTTGGCCTGCTTCTACTCATGGTCACCACCCATCATCCAGCTCGCCTAAGGTATATTTTGATAATACAATCAATATTGATGGATCTGATGATTTACCTGAGCAGGATGTATTACAGAGGCCAGATGAGGATGCGGGTGATTTGGATCTACCTATTGCACTTCGGAAACAAAAGCGCAGTTGTACGTCATATCCTATAGCTTCTACTGTTTCCTTTGATCGTTTGGAGAATTCAGGAGTTTCGTCATTGCTCTATCGGTGGTGGATATTCCACGGAATTACCAAGATGCGTTGAAGGATAGTAGATGGCGTTTAGCCATGGAAGAAGAGATGGCGGCTCTTCAGTCAAGAGGTACCTGGAGCCTTGTTCCTGCACCTACCGATGTGTCTACAGTGAGCTACAAGTGGGTCTTTACGGTGAAGCAGAATGCAGATGGCAGCATTGACAGATACAAGGCATGTCTGGTTGCTTGATACATTCTCGCCAGTTGCTCGCCATTCCACCCTACGGATCCTTCTCTCTATTGTGGTTACACGTGATCGGCGACTATCCCAATTAAATGTCAAGAATGCAATTTTATATGGTGACTTGCAGGAGGAAGTCTATATGCAACAGCTACCTGGTTTTGCTGTTGAGGGGGAGTGTTCTAAGGTGTGCAGACATCATAACGCCATCTATGGCCTTAAGCAGAGCCCAGAGCTTGGTTCCAAAAGCTCTCAGGCCTGTTTGAAAAAAAAGGGTACAGATGGTCCAATGCAGATCATTCCCTGTCCGTACAGAAGACATCCAGAGGTATTACTGCAATTATGGTGTATGTAGATGATATCTTGATTACAGGTGATGATGGACAAGGAATTCAGAGGGCGAAAGAAATGCTGGGTCGTGAATTGTCACCAAGGACCTTGGAGTTCTTAGATATTTTCTGGGACTGGAGTTCGCCAGAAATCCTCATGGGCTGGTAATGACCTAGAGGAATTATGTCACTGACCTGTTGAGTGAAACAAGAATGCTTGGTTGCCGACCTGCCACTACACCCATGGATCCCAGTATGAAACTATATGATGACGACATTGATGAGGTGGATAGGAGAAGATATAGAGAACTGGTGGGCAAGCTTCTCTATGTTACTATTACTAGACCCGATATCTCTTTTGTTGTTAGTCGTGTGAGCCAGTTCATGGAGCAACCACGTCAAGTACATATGGATGCTATACATATGATACTCAGATATCTTAAGTCATTTCCAGGTACAAGTCTGTTGTTCAAGAAAGACAAGGAGATTACTATTTCAGCATGTGCAGATGCAGATTATGCAGGATGCCCCAAGGATAGGAAGTCCACCACTGGATTTGTTGTGTATGTCGGAAACTCTCTGGTTTCATGGAGAAGCAAGAAGCAAACGGTTGTAGCAAGATCCAGTGCTGAGTCTGAATATAGGGCTATGGCCCAGGTCAGTACAGAAATGATGTGAGTGAAAGCCATTCTTGCAGATCTATATATAGAAGTCCCTCTTCCTATGGCTCTGGAATGTGACAATCAAGCTGCCATATTTATTGCAAATAGTCCAGCATTTCATGAACGAACCAAGCACATTGAGGTTGATTGTCACTTTATACGAGATATGATTCGGAAGGGGTTCATTTCTACATCCCATGTTAGCTTAGGGGACCAAACTGCAGACATATTTACAAAGGCGTTACTTAGAGGGCCATTCCAGAAGTGCTCGTCCAAGCTGAGCATGATTGACATCTATTCTCCACCTTGAGGGGGAGTGTAGAGATAAATGTTATTCTATTTTGTATCGTTTCATACTTTCTCTTTTCTTTTGGACTCTTGATGTAATTTACCCATAGGCTACTCTCCTATATAAGAGAGCCTAGAACGTATGGAATAAACAACTCTCTTATTTTTCCCAACAGTTATGTGTCTTCTTCTCACATTTCTTCTATTGAGTAGATGGCGAATACCTTCATCGTACTTTCCAAACTACCTTTGAGCGAGAAACTTTAAAGCCCAGCCTTAAATATTAGTGCAATTTCATCAAAACTTTCCTCTTCACATCTCCCAGAATATTGAAACCCCTAGTGATTTTCTTTTCCATGGTTTCTGTAACATGTCTACGCTTCGTAGCAAAACTATCAAAATTTCCAAGATTTCACCGATATTTAGTAAACGTCACTCATTGTTTCACCACATAGTTTTTAAAAGATTTATGTGATTCTTTAGCGAGTGTTCCTGCTTTTATAAGAAGCATGCGATCCACATTCTGTATATGGCTTCAAATATCTCTAATCGTAAAAGACTATTTATAATACTCGTAAAATTTATATAGCAGATTATTAAAATCTTGACTAAATTCAACTCAAAAAGCATAGGAGCAATATTCCTAATGCAAAAAACATATAGAGAAACCCATGTGTCAAACGACAAGCTAATGAGAGAGTCATGAATATGAAATAAATTACCACTTCTTTAAGAAAATTAGCAAGTTAGGATTTATGGACTCATCAGTAAAAGTTCTCGGACTACATGTATCAATCGTCGCATCAACACATCTCAAATGACGCACATATATATGTAAGTGATCATGAATATGCATCAATAATAAACTATAACACCATATACTATGATATAAAGAGTTGCATATTGCGTTTCTGAAGACATCCATATTTCAGCATGTTGTATATGATGCAGTCGGTGCAGCCAAAGTCAATGTCTGGTGTTGTATAAAGAATAAACGATATTTAGGTGAGTAAATGGAAATATTTGACAAGGTATTTTGATTATTCTAAATATAAAAAAGTCTAATACATATAAACTTATATGTTTATACATATATGGTCATTAATTAACAAGATAAATGTACCAGTTGTGTTACAACTAGACCATGCACATCAATCTTTTCCTTCAGATTAAAGAAGAAACTAAAAAAATAACATTTGTATTTTTACGTGAAACTCTACTCTTTAAGGATCGTGATAAAACCATAAGATAAAGCCACTTAATGGCTATGTTTTCATTTTTTTCATGAGTACAGGGGATGTGAGGCTATTTATATAGCCCCATCATGATAAAAAAACACACCACCCCATGATGTAGGGGATCAAGCAACTCTCGCTCAAATGGTCCATTCCAAAACTCTTTCAACACTCCGCTCAAGTAGGAGCATTAAATGCTCATCATGGAAAATACAAACTCAACAAAAATAGCCGAGTGCATAACTCAAGTAAAACTTCATCCCAAGGGCACAAACACAAACACAACCACAACACACACACACACACTTGTCCAACTACCACCCTTACTTACACAGACGGACACACAAACATGCATGCATCTGCATGCACACACATGCATACTTACATTGATACAAATGTATGTACAAACAAACATATGCATAAACAAACACAGGCATAGTGTGTGCATGCAATCATATACAGGCATATGTACACACTCACGAAACCACACAACACCAACCCACTAACACTCACATAAAAGACACACTCACAAAACACATGTACATACATAATACACAAAAACATGCATACATGCGAACACACAATATGCACATAGTACCTACACACACATAAGCGCCCACATGAACGCATATACGCTCGCGTATTCACGTGCATGATGAAACTCGATTTCATCATCTTTATTTCTCATTTTTAACCCCCTTGCTTAAGCTGAGTGTCAATAAAACCCAGTTAAAGTCTTGTAATTAACAGAGTCCTAAATAAATTAAAAACCACAAAAAAATGGCAAAATTAAAATCTGTGGTATTTTTAGCCTTAAAAATACCTTTAAAAATATTTCGGGTCTTCATTTGATCTCTTCTCCAGTTTTGGTCAACATGAAACTTGTAGATCTCGTCAAGATCTACAACTTTCATGTTTTGAGTTTTCTCAAATTTGGCCATTTCAGCCCCCAAAAATCCAAAATACCCTCAAATAAATCTGATTGGGCCACGTGGCCCGTTCTGGGTGCGCTACGTGGCCCGCTTCCCTTGTCTTTTTCCGTCACCACCCCTGGCTGTTGGATCTCGCTTCAGATCCAACGGCCCCGCTGTGTCCACGCGCGCCTATGTCCTCATCCATCAGATCTTCCCCCGCCTTCAATCCGCACCGTTCATTTGCGCCTTAAGCAGAGCTCGCCACGTGGCGCTTTGAAGACCGATCGATCGCGTCCCGATTGTTCCATCTCAGCTGCTCCTTCCTTTGACGCCCCTCAACCGTCCGATCGAATCCTGGGGTCCATCTGAGCCATCCGTTAGCGCAGCGACCACAGCTTGCCACGTGGCGTGCTGCAAGTCGTCCGATAGCGCCCCAGCCTCATCATCCACACCGTTCACTCTTTCTTTGAATCCCAATCGCCCGATCGAAGCAATAACACAATCGCCCCCGTCCGATGGCGCTTCACCCGCAGCTCACTACGTGGCTCAACCGCTGCCCCTCGATCGTATCGGCCTGGATGTTATCTACGCCGCTCTTTCGCGTTTAGATCTCCACCGTTGGATCTCCAGATCCAACGGTCAGAGGTCATCGTCAACCTCCGTTTCCTCCTTTCTCCCCACGTCTTCCATCTCGCGCAGACCTCGCGCCCTTTCCATTTTCTCGCCCTCACCAGCCATCACCTCCACGCACCAACTACCCCACGATCTTCCCCACTCTTCCCTCTACCTCGCGAGGTCTTCGTCAACCTACAAACATCTTCCCACTCGCTCCACGAACCCATCGAAACCCACGACCTCCATCACTGAACCTCCACCTCCAAACTTCAAATACGCCGCCTCCCTCACCGTCACACCTCGTCCACCTTTACGTGGGAGGAGGCCCAGCCCTCCTCCGCCTCTCTGTGACAGAGAGGGGTGAGAGGATAGAGCGAAGACGACTCTTCTCCCCGGTGTCGACCCTCCGCCGATCACGGCGGAGTTGCAGCGCTCCGCGACCGCTTGAGCTGCCTCCAGTTGCTGCGGAGGTTCAGCGACGACCAGGGCTCCACATCGGAGCTCGCCCCCAAGCTTCGCTCCACTTCCAATCAAGTAAGCTCTTCTTTTCCTTCCTCTGTATTTTTTTTCCTAATTTCCCATTAATTTTCTAGGCCGCTTCCATCGTCCTTGACCTCCATTAACCACTCTCTAAACTTCGCCTTCAACCCCTCATCGACGCGCATTACCTTCTCAGCTCCTCCATACCTCATCGCTTCCGACCCACCTCCTTCGCCGCGAGGCAGAGGAGCTCCGAGCTCCTCCACATTCTCCGCACTCCAGAGCTCCCACCTTCACTCCACTTCGCACGCACACCGCGATCGCCTGCTTCGGCTATTGACTAACAGTGCAGGTCTTCGAAGCTTCAATGATCGGAGCCTTCGCCGGAGAGGTCTTCGTGAAGGCCGTCTTGGCTACTGGACTGAAGAGGATCTCTGCCACCTATCCTCGCAGCTCGCCCGAGTTCCCAGCTTCATCAACAATTTCTCAGGAGCTTCGGGCGAGCTTCACCATGCCTAGGATGGAGCGGCGGAGGAAGAGCTCCTTCGCCGGAGCTCTGAATTCGCCGCCAGCCTGCGGTGGAGGAGACAGCACCGAAACCGTTGGATGGTCTTCTCTCAGCGACCATCCAACGGTCTAGATAGAGCCGCGTCATCGCCTTCAGAAACCCTTGGATCATCTCGATCCAACGGCTTCCAGTTCGCCACGCGTCGACACCCGAGCTTCCCCGAGCCTAGCGTCAGAGCCTGGAGGTTCGTATGCTCCGAGCCTCCATCGAAGCTGTACCGAGCCCAAGCCAAACGCCGAACCTAGCCGAAGCAGTCCGAGCCTCTGCCGAGCCTGACTCCAAGCCTGGATAGCACGTGCATCGCACGTGCTACTCTGGGAAATTTGCAGAGACGCCCACGAATTTCTTCAATATTGCAAAAAGGTCCCCGCGCGTATAGTTTATTTACAGGGAAGGTCCCGCAACTTATTTTTATTGCAATTTAGTCCCTCTCAGGGACCTTTTTGTAGTTATCTTTTCATGTTTTCTTTCAGTTATGCCCTTGCTTTCCTTTATGCATATCTTGAGCTACGTATGTCCAATTGAGTTGATTTCAGTTTCATTTTAAAGTTGGTTTGATGATCTTTATAATGACATGCTTAATGGTTGTTTTGGACACAATGAATTTTGATGTATTATTCTATAGCCATGTGTCTCTAATTTCTTAACTTCGGCCTTGTTTAAATTGATTTTGTCATACCATTTAATCTGGAATTAACTTATTGTTTCATTGGCTCATCATCTTGATCTAGGGCATATCTCTGATGTATTTTCATTGCATTGCATCCATTTACTTGCATTATAAAATGGATAAAAAAATGCATGTTTATTTTTAATGCATTATTGCGCCTTCTCGCATGATTTGACCTATATGCCTTTAACTCAACACTTAGCTAAATAAATAGAAATTCGATTAATACGAGAGAGGCTCGTGTCCCTGAGTTCGACCTTGGTTTCATGCCAAGTAAAAAATTTTCATGACCATCGCATTCTTATTTGACATATATCAATGAGATGGTCTTTTTGATGAGCCCATTTCGGCCCGACTGCTACGACATGTTGAAGAGCTAAAAACACTCTCTTAAAGGGCCGATTTTGCGACACATCAAATGGCGCCGTTGCCGGGGAGAAGAGTCGTCTTCGCTCTATCCTCTCACCCCTCTCTGTCACAGAGAGGCGGAGGAGGGCTGGGCCTCCTCCCACGTAAAGGTGGACGAGGTGTGACGGTGAGGGAGGCGGCGTATTTGAAGTTTGGAGGTGGAGGTTCAGTGATGGAGGTCGTGGGTTTCGATGGGTTCGTGGAGCGAGTGGGAAGATGTTTGTAGGTTGACGAAGACCTCGCGAGGTAGAGGGAAGAGTGGGGAAGATCGTGGGGTAGTTGGCGCGTGGAGGTGATGGCTGGTGAGGACGAGAAAATGGAAAGGGCGCGAGGTCTGCGCGAGATGGAAGACGTGGGGAGAAAGGAGGAAACGGAGGTTGACGATGACCTCTGACCGTTGGATCTGGAGATCCAACGGTGGAGATCTAAGCGCGAAAGAGCGGCGTAGATAACATCCAGGCCGATACGATCGAGGGGCAGCGGTTGAGCCACGTGGCGAGCTGCGGGTGAAGCGCCATCGGACGGGAGCGATTGTGTTATTGCTTCGATCGGGCAGTTGGGATTCAAAGAAAGAGTGAACGGTGTGGATGATGAGGCTGGGGCGCTATCGGACGACTTGCAGCACGCCACGTGGCAAGCTGTGGTCGCGGCGCTAACGGATGGCTCAGATGGACCCCAGGATTCGATCGGACGGTTGAGGGGCGTCAAAGGAAGGAGCGGCTGAGATGGAACAACCGGGACGTGATCGATCAGTCTTCAAAGCGCCACGTGGCGAGCTCTACTTAAGGCGCAAATGAACGGTGCGGATTGAAGGCGGGGGAAGATCTGATGGATGAGGACATAGGCGCGCGTGGACACAGCGGGGCCGTTGGATCTGAAGCGAGATCCAACGGTCAGGGGTGGTGGCGGAAAAAGACAAGGGAAACGGGCCACGTGGCGCATCCAGAACGGGCCACGTGGCCCAATCAGATTTATTTGAGGGTATTTTGGATTTTTGGGGGCTGAAATGGCCGAATTTGAGAAAACTCAAAACATGAAAGTTGTAGATCTTGGCGAGATCTACAAGTTTCATGTTGATCAAAACTGGAGAAGAGATCAAATGAAGACCCGAAATATTTTTAAAGGTATTTTTAAGGCTAAAAATACCACAGATTTTAATTTTGCCATTTTTTTGTGGTTTTTAATTTATTTAGGACTCTGTTAATTACAAGACTTTAACTGGGTTTTATTGACACTCAGCTTAAGCAAGGGGGTTAAAAATGAGAAATAAAGATGATGAAATCGAGTTTCATCACCCCCCTATACTTAAACTATGCTCGTCCTCGAGCATCAAAAAGAATGACTAAGCTGGATTAACCCCCTTGTGCATGTGAATACAGGATCCAATCTGATCAAGTCGACTCAACTTTAGAGATCCAAAATTCTAGAGTTCAACCCATCCTTAATCAAGAGGCTTCCAATTCCTCTACTTCTCTAGACTCTCTCTGATGTACATATAAACTAAAGGATATGAAGTTTAGTGTTGACTGCAATTCTGAGAGTAGAGTCAATTCGTCACCCAAAATCTTGGTCCGAGAAAATCTCCTAAGGACCCAATCCTCAGCACTAGGGAATAAATCAAATCTTGCATTCAGTCCACCGTCTCTTTAGTTGTCAGACTTAGAAAATGTAGATGGCAGGCCAGAAATGGAGGGCATGGGATTGTGTCAATTCTTCTTTCCCTCTCATTGGAACAAGGATACTCTCTAGTGCCTTTTTACGCAACACATTTTTTTGTGTTGATCAGTGCGTCCGTCAAGAAAAGTTGGAGCCGTCTGCACTTGTTTTCCTGGGAGTACATCGGGGTGTGTCTCTTTTGAGTACCCATCGTACCTTCGACACCCAGACTTGTAGCATTTACGATGCAGAGCCCTTTTTTGGTGCAAGCCCGACTCCTGGTCCTAATAGCGGTGGTCCAAGTGGACACTTTGAAAAGTTTGGGAGCGCTCGCTTTTGGTGGAAGCTCTTTGATATGTAACTTTGTGCAATGAGAGCTTTTCTTTGAAATTTCATTGACTTGTATAATTTGTGGCTAGCTCCACTGCTTTTACCAAAAGTTGGCGTACACTGATCAACATTTTTTATTTATTTCACACCCTGGCACTTAGGTCAATGTCAAGAGATTAGTATAAGAACCGAGTTCTCATACTGGCTAATATTGCTGACACTCAGGTTTCATGAAGCCTCCAAAAATTTTATCCCATCCTCGAGCATCATTAGATCAAGTCCAAACTCGACTTCCTCATCCCAATTCCTCAAGTGAAAAATCAACTCATCTCATCAAAAACCGCAGTCGTGCATGTGATGTGCTGATCATATTCTTTATGTCTGAGACTAAGCATGGAATATAGCATGCAAATCTAGAAACCTAGAGGAATGTGGACGATTAAGTCTATGATCCTGATGGCTAAGGCTGGTTAACCTAAAAATCTTAAAGACCTCAAAAAGCTAAGTCTCCTTGACCAATTCAGATCCTGGGTGAAAGTGTAAGTGTAGATGACTAATCCAACTTCTTCATTCAAAAACAAGACATTTTTTTATTTTTTTTATTATGTAAAAATTGCACTTATTTTCCACCAAGTTCTTGTTATTGCAAATCAGTCCCTGTAATTATTTTGTTCTGTTTAACTTAATTCATGTTTGCATAAAGACCCCTGTGTTTGCACTTTAATTTGGACTTCGTTTATGCATCTTTTTGTTCAATGAAAAATATCTTTGTGTTAAGCAACTAATTATCTACATTGTGGACATTTATTTGTATTTTTGTGGTCTTTGGGTAATTAATTAAAAATGATTAACTGAAATTCTGTGTATTTTACCCATTCTGTGCTCTTAAAATTATATCTCACACACGGTTGCTAAAAAATTCCACGAAAATAATATATGATGCCTTGATATGTGATGAACTTACGGTCCAAATTTCATCTAAAATGGAGATGTCTTGTGCCTGAAATAAATTGTAGAGTGTTTTTAGTATTTGATTTTTAATTAAATCCACAAATATCTTTTTTGCAAAATTTCAACTCTACAGGATTGCTCATCTAAATATCTTTCTGATATAATTCGCACTCTTATTAATTTGACAATGTGGATTTATTAGAAATTATTTACTAACTGTCACTCTATTTTCACTAAAAAATCCATAAAAAAATCATAACTTGTCAAAAAATTCCAAAAAAAATAGTGTAGTCTTCTTGCATCATGTTTTCATTCCAGTAATTTTTTCATAATTTTTGCTTACTTTTTGTGTTAAAAATTGCGAAAATACCCATAAAAAGTGTGCATTTTTCATTGTTGCATTTTGAACCCTAAAATTCTAAAAAAAATATGTTTTGCATTCATCATTGGATTAAGTTTACTGGAAAAATATAATTTGGCTAAATTGGATTAATTTCTCATTAAAATTAATTTGGCTAAGTTGTATACTTTCTTATTAACTTGATTCAACCGCATCTTGCATTGGCATTTGTTTTTGCATTAAAAAAATCTAAAAAAATACCGCACTGAAATCTAGACCTAAGTTTTTGAATTAAACCGAAGTTGTTCCTTTGCCTCACTGAGTTCGACCCCGGACTTGCCCGGGATATAAATTAAGCCGGGACACTCTTCACGGAGATCTTCTCTCGGTTCTGACCGAATCGCTAAGTACACGTATTACAACGAACACGAATTAATCATCGTATCTAGCGACTCGTCAGTGCACAAAGGTGTGTTGTACACGCAAGCACACACAATACATACATAAAGATATACACACAAACAACATACATAGTACACACAATATTCACACGTAAACACATTACAAAGACACAATCACCTAGAAATACACACGGTTACTCGAATACCACTTCACTTGCATACAAACACATACACAATCACTCACACAAGTGTAGTACTCACTGCTGGAGTATTTGGTTGTGCGGTTGTTGTGTTGTAGATGGGTAAATGGATACCTTCAGGATCCTTTTACCCCGTCCATGTATTTAGTCCCACATCTACCAGTGGTGCAACTTGGAGGCTCTGTGGAGGCTATATAAAGAGCCCCAGACCTCCTGTATCCATTGAGAAAAAGGAATGCAATATTCGCACCTTTGAGAGCTTCTCCCGTGGTTTCATCTCGCTCCTTAGGGAAGAGGGTTTCACATAAAAATTCTTGTGTTATTCAATTTCTTTATCTTCGACAGAGCATGACAGTCCTTCAGTTTGCTGATAGATTTGTCAAGAGGCCGAAGGGGTTGTTGAAGGACGTGGTCGTCACAATCCAGGGTCTGAAATTCCCAGTGGACTTCGTTGTACTGGACATGGAGATCCCTGAGTCTGTGACAGATACCCCCAGCATTCTAGGATGTCCATTCTTGGCCACAGCCAAGACGGTGTCCGATCATGATAGTGGGAAGGTAAACTTTCGCGTCGAGGGTGAAAGTGTACAAATAGAGATGACTGACGAGACCAGAGCGCGAGATTCAGCTTGCTCAGAGCAGTTCAGCAATACAGAGCAGACAATAGATGCAGAGAAAGACGTCCACCAGGAGTGTGATTTTCTGATCATAGATGATGAAGCAGTTTGGTCCGACCCCGTCTCACGAGCTCTTATCTCACCTTCAGACACTACAGATTCACAACTTCCAGCAGATGAGAGTCCAGATAGCACACTCTTGGCCGAGGACACATTCGAGGCTGACGATCGTGGTTTGGAGAGAGAAGCAGTATATATTTCATGTGATTCTGATTCATATCCCTCAAATTCAGACATTGATTGGGCAAAGTTTGATGAGTTTTTACCTTGTCTGATTCCCACAGAGCCGACAGCTAGGGTGGAGATTGAGCCAACACAGACTATAGACACACCAGCAGGGACGCCTTCACCAGATTTTTATGATCAGCGAGAGTTCTCTCATCCAGATTTGGTTGCCTTCACGCATACATTCTAGAAGCCAGATTTACCAGCTCCTAGTTGCCCAGGGTTGAAGCCCTTGCCGCAGTTGCTGAAGTATAGATTCCTTGCGGATGAGCCGGAGATGTACCCAGTCATTATCTCAGCAGATTTGACTGGAGAGCAAGAATCTCGTTTGATGGAGGTTCTTGAAAGAAACCGTAAAGCAATTGGATGGAGCGTAATTGATCTCTGGGGGATAAGTCCGGTCTTGTGCTCCCACCATATCTATCTAGAAGAGGATGCTAAGCCATTGCGTGAGTTCCAACGACGACTGAATCTGAATCTTCGAGAAGTGGTTATGAAAGAGATATCAAAATGGTGGAGCGTCGATTTTATCTAGCCCATCTCCGACTCCAAGTGGGTTAGTCCATTTCATGTGGTGCCCAAGAAGACGGGCATCACTACAGTTGTGAGTGAGTCTGGAGAGATCGCTACCCGGGTACCCACTTCTTGGAGGATATGTGTGGACTACAGACGATTGAATCAGGCCATCAAGAAGGATCATTTCACGCTGCCTTTTATTGATCAGATTATTGAGAAGCTAGCCGGGAAGAGTCATTACTGCTTCCTTGTCGGGTACTCCGGTTACAATCAGGTAGCTATAGCGCCCAAAGACCAGGACAAAACGAAATTCACCTGTCCGTTTGGGACATATGCTTACAGACGGATGCATGTTGGTCTATGTAACGCCCCTGCGACATTCCAAAGGTGCATGTTGTCCATCTTCTCGGACATGGTAGGTGATTGCTTAGAGGTCTTCATGGATGATTTCTCGATCTACGACGATGGGGTTTGATGCTTGTCTTGACTTCCTGGACTGTGTACTTCAACGTTGTATCGAGGTCCATCTTGTTTTATCTTGGGAGAAGAGTTACTTCATGGTGACTCAGGGGATGATGCTTGGTCATATCATCTCCAACAGGGGCATGGAGATCGATCCGGCCAAGGTGGATATCATTAGGAAACTCAATCCACTGTCCAACTTGCGGCAGTGACGGTCTTCTCTGGGGCATGTCGGTTTCTACAATTGTATCTTCCAATGGTTGTGGTTGGAGAATCTGCAAGTGTTATTGCTAGGCTTGTGAATATGTTGGATATGAAATAATAAGCGACCCTCTCCAAAATTATAAGTGTTGTCACAATATGATGATGTGAATAATGTGCTTCTTTCATGAAATCTTCACAATGGATCTCTCTCAAGGAGAACCTCAAACTTGGCCTCTCCCCAATACTGGCTAATAGAAAGGAATTTTCTACGGAGTCATAATGGATCTCATCGTACTGAACCTTTTGTTACTCCGCCATAAATGGTCCACATTCAACAAAAGATCTCATGTATGGCTGAGTTATAAAAACTGCAAACTATTGATTTCAATCATTCAATGACTAATAAACCCGATAAACATAGTAATTTAAGTCCTCCCACTTAGATTTCAGGGCCCTATAAAATCCCATCATTGTCATCTCCGCATGTCAGATTTTGTAGCTACTAATGAGATATTAATTCCAAACCACGTGCTTTTGTGTGCCAAACATACTGATGAGAACAGTAAACATGAGACAAGTAGTCTCCTTGATGATCAGCAACTGGAATTTTGTTAACATCGATTTGATAATCCACATCTTTATTTGTTTTTCCTCGAGTTACCATTAATCCCAGGTTGTATCAGTCTCTGCAGGGATCTTCTTGGTATATATAATGTAGATAATCCATCCATGACCAATGCTACCCATCTCAATAGCAGTAGCGCAACATAGATAGTTGTTATCATATACGTGATGTGCACGCTCATGTTTTTAGGTAACCCCAAGACAAGGGATCTACAACATTGGCACCAACTTTCTGAACCACTGAGGTAGAAGGCATTGATGATCAATTAAAAATTTTAAAGTGATCAATTAATGAAATTGGCAGAAACATGCTATCAATCAACCAAAGGCCCGGATAATTGATTGGTGGAGACAACCAAATCAATCACAACCAGCATCATATCCTTAAAGTGAACATCGACAGAAGTACAAGATGGTTAACAATCACCAAAAAGTGATCGACGAGCCGATCACTACAGGCACAAATTGATCAATCAACAAAATGAATTGATCCATCAAAATCAATTCTTGTGTTTCTCAATGAAAGTGATCTACTACTCTTTTCAGGATGATCAATCACAGTGGCGAGAGAGAGATGTACATCTAAGTTGACAAGGATCGGTCAATATCTCTTTTTTTTTCAATGAAATGACAATGATAGGCAATTCATATCATCACAAAACTCTAGCTAAAGGGATTGAACAGAGGTTCTCCATAAAGCAATCAATCAACTCTGTGCTGGAGAACCTCAAAACAGACACAAAAACCCTCGACCACACACCAAAAGACGTATGGATATCCAAAATATGCAACATGTACACATGAGCACTGATGCCAGGCAGAAAACACACGCATAAATTGCACACAGTTTTCATGGAAACTCTCTTTTTTGTACAGGGAGAAAACCACATAATTGATGGCTGAAAGGCCTTTCTCAAGCTGTTTGATTCCTCTGTTATAAAACAAAGGTGGGATGGGTAAAGTTTATTAAAGAAAGTGGGTAAGCAAATCCACAGCCAAGATTCATTTAATAGGTAAGATAATCAACAGTGCAGTTAAATCAATTTCTATATGGGTTTGTCAAACTGTAACCATCAGATATTCACTTACATTTAGGCACTAAGAAGTATAAAGTGCCAACTGGTGCAATATTAACTAGTCTCATTATAAGGGATATTTATTTCCTCAAAAAACTCATACTAGTACGCAGTCTTGTAAAGTTGATTCACTATGCACCTTTGCCACCTTATGCCACTTGGGCCTTGGTTTCAAGAGCTAGTAATTTGGCCAGTCCAAGGACAAAACAGTAGGGAGATGAACTGGACATAACTAAGTATGGCATCTCCTCCTTACATGTTAGAAACCGAAAGAAACTGGAGTAGAGGAAAGATGCAGCAGCACATGGAACAAGTTAAATATTCGCCCTGCTAACTATTTCATTCTACTACCAATAAAGTTGAATTTCAGAGATCCTCTTGTGAAAAATAATTCAAGGCCTACGATATAAACAGGAATACTCCTAAAATAAACAAAGCTTGCTATTTCATTCTACTACCACAATACTCAGAGATTCTCCTTTTTACACGAGCTGGCCTTTATAATACTACCTACCACGAAGTCGCACATGAGAAAGGGTACACTTGGGAAGAGCTATTTCATTCTACTACAGCGAAAATCTGAAGTTCAGAGACTCTTTTGTTAAAAATAACACAAGGCATATGGTATAAACATAGGCACTCCAAAAACATTATAACTCAGTCCGAAAAATGCAAAAGATTTGACAAAAAACTGGAGTCACAAGGCCTATTACCTTGAATGTCCTGTGAGTGTTGCCCTTAGTTCAGAACCGCGGAGACTTGGGTCCCAGATTTTGACCTGCAATAGAGTTTTTTTCACAGCTTTATCATTTATAATGATTTTGTACTCTAATATCTTTGAATTAGAATCCAGATTGAAAACCCAATTTTAAAGGGCAGTTTCTAGTATTCTTATTTTCCATTATTGTTCCTCACGTTGAACACGTGATTTCGTAATACCAATGAGCCCTTAGAAAACAATCAAGTTTTGTAAAGGTTCCACCTGTGAACTACCTCACTAACTAAGATCAACCATTCAACTAATTGCATCCCAAACAGCTAGAAATTTTTGAAATATACAAGCAGACATCCAGTTACTTGGTTTCCTTAAGAAGTGTCATGCCATTGCCAACACGAACTAGTTAGATACATACTTTACCAAGTTTCCAAGAAGTCTGTGTCCCAATAAAAAACCCAATGTCCATGGGGACAATTTTCAAATTTGCTTAGTTAGACTTAATGACTAGGAGAGCATATAATATGTTTTTTTCTCAAAAGTGAGTGTAATTTATGTTCCTGCTGAATGAGAACTCGACATTTTCTCCATGGCAGTTTGTAATGTGTGTTATAAATTGCAAGCCAATTAAACCTAGGGCAACCTGGCTTCTCATATTATTGCTCCACAATTCCAAGCCAGTTTCATTGCATTTTCCATCCAATATTATTTTTCTTCACCACATAACCCCATTTTTTATGTGCTTGGACAAACCGCTTTTCCGTGTTTCTCATTTATTTTCAACCCATGACAAGAGTGTTACTAAGGTTCTCATATTTTCTTAGTGCACCTGCAATCGACAAAATTCCACTCCAAAATTTCAAATGAGTTATCATAATGATACTTTCTCCTTGGGCTAATAGATTATTAACATCAAGTGTCATTAGAAGAACTTAAACAATATCAAAGAAACCATCCTAGATGGCATAGACATTAATTATATTATAAAAAGCCAACTGGGGCAACTTACTGTGTGATCTGTACTCCCGCTGATAAAAAAACCTGCATCTTCACGATCACCTACAAGGTCCCACACCTCTCTTCTTGTGACACAGTGGAGAGCTGTAACAGCACCTGCATGACCTCTAAGAATCCGAACACTTGTCTGTATTTTCTTCTGGCCAGCAGGGAGAAGCTCAGTTCTACGTGGAGAAATCATAGGCTTCGCATTTTCATTTGCTGCTGATAGAAAATTTTACACAATTATTTCTATCAACTACAGTGAGGAGTTTGTTATAAAAACTTAAAGAAAAAAATGTTCATTAGAAGTAGTAGGGAAATTACCTGTTCCCCCATCAGAACTTAACTTTCGAAATGAACTGGCTCTTGTAGAAGCCTCCCTGCTAAACATACTTTGCACCCAACTCCGACCAACACCAGAGGCCTCAGTCGACTGCTGACTTTCATCAGTGATATCCTGAGTTCGTGGAGAAGGCAGTCCGTATGATATAGACTGCAATTTCCCAGTAGAGACTCCCCAGTATCCAATACGGAGCTGCTGAATATGTGAGAAGAACCCTCGAAGCTTAATCTGAAACAATTTCATGAATATCCTTGAACACCATCTGTAAGAAAGGATCAATAATTAAAGAAATCAAAATATCAATTGCACTTACGAACTGCTTGTATCCCAGATTATTTTTTTCAGCAATGGCTTCAATCATGTACCAAGCATCCAAGTCTGGTATTCCCAATCCAGCCTTCAAAAGGGAAAGAACACTAATGATAGATTCTGCTGAAATTAGAAATCTTGGAATTTTCCAAAATAAAAAAGATGTTTAATTCGGCACAAAAAGAAGAATTGAGTACGGAAGACATATGAAGATAACCAACGTACCATATGGGAAGCTACTATAACCAGCTGTGTGGTCACAACAATAGCATAATTAGCCATCCTGAATAACAAAGTATACAGTTAATAAAGGTCAAAACAAGTATATCGAAGTACTTGAGCATATCCAGAAAGTAAAATGAAGAATCTAAAAAAAACTTTCACGGTGAGTCTATTAGAAGGCTAAACTACAAAATATTGTTATCCATATTACACGTGTACCAGTTCTCATCAATTCATGTGTTGTTCAGGTTATGTTGGGGCAAGTGGATTTTTTTAAAGAGTTGGGGCAGGTGGATAACCCCAATAACCTAATTCCAAAGACCCTTAAATGAATACCAAGCACTAATTATATCACCTTGTTGCAAATCAGTAGACGCCTCATAAGGGAGATTTCAGGAAAGTTGTTTCTACCCTGTTATACTAAGCAAGCAAGCAAAATCGATGCCATTCCAATTGCAATATCCTGATCATACAGGGCATAATCTAACAAAAAACTAAGAGAAATAAATCCCAAATGGACAAATAATTTAATTGAGAAAGGGCGTCGACAGTTGCTCGAAGGAAGGGAGCGATGGCAAATGCTTGAAGGAGATGTCAATGGCTGAGGGAGGAGACATTGCTCGGAGGGAGAAGAAAAGGGTGTTGCACCAAGGTTGAGAAGAAAGGCATGACACCTGAACGGTTACCACCTGTCATGTTGGAGTAGAGACAAGAACGGTATCTGATTCGGATTGTTATATTTCAAATAATATTGGGTACCTAGCTTCATAACGGTACCTAGCTTCAGAATCAACCCATTGGTACCCATGGACAATAGGGCTGAAGCCCCAGATGTTATATGTCAAAGAATATTGGGTACATGGTCCGGAATGCTTTGTTAGGTATCCATGGGTTCAGCATTGGCCAATACAGGTCGGGTCAGCAGTTTATCTAATCCAATAACCGTGCACACCCCACAATCAACCACGGGTATAGCATGATGTTTTGATGGCACGTAGATTTCGAGGAAGAAAAGCGGTTGCTTTCAAAATTTACAAGAAACTACAAATTTTGTGATACATACTTGTTAGAAGAGTTATCCATCAGATATTCAAAGTAACCTTCCCAGAAACTGCAAAATGAAACAAATAAGAAGCGACGAAATTAAAATGCCATAACAACTAAAAAGCTACAAAATAATTGTTTAGAAGATAATAACATTACAGGCAACTGGAATCATAGGCATAAACCACAACCAAAGCAATTTACCACAGAAGATGATTTTCCAGGGAGTACCCCAATTGTATCGAATTTGTAGATGGAAACAGCATTACAAAATTAGTGATGCAAGTATGTTGAAACCATTGACGATGGGCCTAGCATCCAGAAAGAGTTAAAAGGAAAGTTGTTTTTTATGGAAAAAAACGAGCAATCTATTATTCAAGGGAACCCTAGGCTCTCTTATATAGGGAGAGACCTCACGGGTAAAATACATAGTAGTCCAGAGAACAATAAGAAATTACGAAAAGGTACATAACACATAATAGTATCGGTCTCTACACTCCCCCTCAAGGTAGAGCATAGATGTCTATCGTGCTCAGCTTGGAAGAACATCTCTGGAAGGGTCCTCTGAGCAATGGCTTGGTGAGTACGTCAGCAGTCTGATCCCCTGAGCTCACGTGAGATGTAGATATCAAGCCTCTCTGGATCAAGTCTCTAGTGTAGTGGCAGTCAACTTCAATATGCTTTGTTCTTTCATGGAATGCTGAATTGTTGGTAATAAACAATGCTGCATGATTGTCACACTGAAGCTGCATAGGTAAAGGTACGACTACATGTAAATCCTCTAGCACAGATCGAACCCACATCGTCTCCGTGCTTGCTTGCGCCATGGCCCTATATTCAGATTCAGCACTGGACCTTGCCACAACAGTTTGTTTCTTTCTTTTCCAAGAAACCAGAGAGCTCCCAACAAAAACGGCAAATCCTGAGGTTGACTTTCGATCCTTAGGGCATCATGCATAATCGGCATCTACACATGCTGAAATAGATAAATATGTGCCCTTTCGAAATAGCAACCCTGAACCTGGAGAAGACTTTAGATACCTCAGTATCATGTATATGGCATCCATATGAACTTGTCTTGGCTGCTCCATAAATTGACCCACCCGGCTTACTGCAAAGGCAATATCGGGTCGAGATATGGTAATATAAAGGAGCTTACCCACCATTTCTCTATATCTCCTCTTGTCTACTTCAGCAGTGTCATCATCATACAGCTCCATGCTTGGATCCATGGGAATACCCGATGGTCTGCATCCAACCATGCATGTTTCAGTCAAAAAATCTGTAATGTACTTCCTTTAGGTCATCACCAGATCCTGTGCATTCCTGCCAAATTCTGTAACATTCGGATCTGAATGAATCCTGTCAAGAAAAGGATGTTGCAAGCAAGTTTGGATATCCAAAGTGGAGATATTCAAAGGTACATATCTCTCTCCTCTTTGTTCTCATTAAAGTCAATGCTGAAGTTTCTAATTCGGTTTTTTTGTTGCTATCCATCAGTTATTTTATCTATTGTTGTATGTTAGATAAAGCCACAAATCCCTCCAAACTTAGAGGATCAAAGGTACAATCTTTCTCCCTCCTCTTGCTGCCTTCCATGCATGATTTAGCCTATAAAATTTTTATTACAAAAGCCTTCTAGGTACCTGGGGTTGGGACATAAAAATCTCCTAACTGAAATTATATTATAAGAAAGTATTGGTCATATCAAACTCACAAATAAGCCAACTTTTGGTTCACCTGGACTTCATACTGGTTAATAGAGAAAAGGCTTTGATGTAATCAACTCCATACGTATAAGAGAATTCTTTTACTGAAAGCCCCTCTTTAAGCCAATCAAGCTTACAATCAAGTGTATGCTCTATAGGAAATAATCACCGACAGGAAACAAGAGTGACATTCAAAATAAAGGGCATGAGGTTAGAGGAGCATTCTTTTTATCATTCATGACCTGACTTCAGTTAGAGTTTTGTAATATATCAATATAATCTCTTAGAATCAATACAGTTAACAGTACATCAATGGATTGCATTCGGGATCAGATAAGTCATTACTCGTAATAATTAGACATAGAATGGTGAACACATGATCTCACCCCTTTCACATAGGGAAACCAACTGAGGTAAAGAAGCATCTTGAGCAATGTTTGATGAAGGGCTAGATTTGGATTGTTTATGAATTATGATTATGCTGCACTATTAAAAGTTCACATTCCAACCACATGTAGAAATCTTAATCACGTTTATCTATACCATTGTAACTTTGTGTAAACTAGGTTGGGGGAGTGATACCTTCTAAACAGATTTTTAGATAGAAGTTCGAAATTAAATGCATATGTCCATTGGCTACAATCACTCGAAATTAAAATCTGCTGAGGATTTTTCAATTAGTGAAACTCTTGCTTCACAAATGAACATTGTAAGCCTTGCAACATATGACCCTGCTGCCACATTTTTTATAAAAGACTATGGATGGCCTTATTATGATCGACTTCTATCTACCTATGAGACACTGCTCGAATAAGAGGGCTTAATCATCATAGGCAATCTCCTTGATGCCACTGGTTAATTTCACATGTACAAACATTGATCGGATTTAATATCTTACTTATATAGGAGCAAATATGATGATCTTCTGAGAATTCATCTTTTAAAATATTAGAACTCTTCTCACAAAGTCAATAAATGATTTCTCAAGATCTTTACGAATAAGAAATCATCAATCAATTGATCATTATGTATAGTCTACTATTCATACAATCTATTATATATATATATATAGGATGTTATGGCAAATGATCAGAAAACACCCCTCTTTTAATGTCTCAACTGGAACTGGTATAATTGAGACATGATTCTTGTTTAGGTACCATATAAAACAAAATGATAAAGACTAGCTAGATCCATATCCAAAGCGTAGATGGTGATCTTATGATTTTAGAAATAATAAGATGTGACCACAAAGATCGATCATCTTCATAAATTAATCTTTTAGGCATACTTTACTATTTATACATATCATCAAAGATAGGTAGTGACAAAATACCTAGAATTGTAAAGTCGACCATTGAAGAGATTGAGAAATGGTGGCGTAGATGAATAAGTGAAATCAATGCTGAATCATTATATCAATAAGATCGTTGATCAAAAAGACCTAGATCTGTACAATCAACCACATAAAGGATTAAGAAAGGATGAGGGATCAAGTCATTGATGACTGATAATTATGAGTGCCAGTCATGGTGACCTTTACGCCTGACTGTGCGAGGGTGCGGTGACCCTCAGCTGGGCAGGAGATTAGGAAGCCCAGTTAGGGCAGCGGCCGCTTGGTGCGCGGGTCTAGGATCCCAGTCTTTTTCTCGGTTTTCTCGCGAGCGCTCGCAGTTTTTACGCCTCTCTGGGATCCACAGGTTTTCTTTTAAAGACCAGTTCCGCTGACCCTTGTTCTTTAGGGTACCTAGGCTGGAGGACCCTTGGTTTTAGTTTTTCGAGCTCGTTAGCCCGTAATGGTAAGGCCGGTTTTTCATTAGAGCGACTTTTCCGGAAAGTCTCTCACCCGTCTTAGTGGCGTAGTTTTGGAGTAGACCTATCCCTCTATTGGACCGCCTTCCAATTAGAGGGCGAGACGGAAGAGCCTTTTGTAGGCTACTTCACCGCTTGAGTTTTGTTTATTTTTCGCCAGCAGACTTGGCGATGCTACACCCGAATCATCCATGTATACATCTGAATCCACTATGGCTACATCTGAATCAGTTACAGTTGAATTTGGAAAAGTTACATTTGAGATTGGATTGAGTCACAAATGAGTTTGGCTAAAGTTGAGATGAATTACAGTTGAGTTGGTTTCATGGAAGCTTGGTTACAGTTAAGTTGGTTGTAGTTGTGTTAGTTACTTTTCCGCCAGTAATTCTTGATGAAGAGAAAAGATCAGTTTATGAAAATCATCCTTATCAGATTTCGATCTACTACCACAGCCGTTCGAAATAGCTAGTGGACGTGTTGGGAACTTAGTTAGAATGCATTTTACTCCACCGCATGCCTACGGAGGCACCCCAGCCCTAAGGCTTCTTTACTGCCTTAGAGTCATAATGTGAGGTCTTATCTAGACCAAGACCACAGACTATCCACTAAGTTTGAGAAATTCAATATGAAAAGAAACAAAACATCAGACTCATCATCTACACTTACTATGGTCTATCCTCATGACTCACAAACATCAAAAGAGACCAGAATCATCTCGACCATGTCAATCATTAAATACTCAAGATATCATGATCAATTCAATCATGATAGCCATTGAATAAATCATTGGAACATGAAATTGATGGGGAAGAATGGAAATCATATACAGTTTTATACTGGAGTCACATCTTAGAATCATAATATGAGGTCACACTCAGATCAAGATCCCAGATTGTCCACCAAATCTGATTGATTGGATAAAAACCAAGAACAAAGACTCAACATCCACATCTCAAGATCTATTAAACATGATTTATAATTAATTAAAATGTGACAGTTTAAATATGGATCTTATAATCTTTGTATAGAAATGATTAATATGGGTAATTAATGTAGGATAAGTAGAATGGGGTTTTACATACCGAACAACTTGAAAGCATGTTTCAATGCAAGTAGCTCTAAAAATTTAATTGTCAAAGCCCCTTTTTCTTGCTTTCTTTTGGAGCCACTAAATTTCCTGTTATTTTTAATTAATTAAGATTTACTCAACATTTGTTGATGTTCTTTTCTCCCTATTCCATGGATTGCAGGCAAAATACCTGCACCGTTGTATTGGGAGAGTTGAATGTCAGTTTCTGAAGCAAAACATACCAGGTATGTATGTTATAATTTTGTTCATGGATATTATAAATGCTTTTATTTCTCTTCTGATAAAATTGGGATGCATGTAAATAATGCAATTTCTGTTGTTACATGTTAACTGCTATGGAATTTATGCAATATAAGTGTGACATGTTATAGTTCTTTGGTTTATTGGTTAATTTGTGAATGCCATTTAAAAA
The DNA here is from genome assembly GCA_037367405.1 of Ottelia alismoides. Taxonomy (NCBI): domain Eukaryota; kingdom Viridiplantae; phylum Streptophyta; class Magnoliopsida; order Alismatales; family Hydrocharitaceae; genus Ottelia; species Ottelia alismoides. The sequence goes on from JAZKJV010000020.1 coordinate 114,635, forward strand.
AAATTCCCTAATTTTCAGTACTGTAATGTGATCCTTAGCAAACATGATATTACGCGTAATATGTAAACGGGTATCCCAGATCCGAGAAGGAGCGGGCCTCACAAATTCCAACCCCAGAAAGTATCTTAGGGTGTGTTTGGTTGGTGGGTTAAGACGGGTTAAACTGGTAGAGGGTAACCCGTTTTTGGATTTTTGGTGTTTGGATAGAGGGTTAAACTGGGGGTGGGTTAGAAGTGGGTTTGGGGTGATATGATTGTATTGAAGTTTGAAAAAGTGAGTAGTTATTGTGATGTGATTGTATTGAAGTTTGGAAAAGTTAGTAGAAGTGGAGTAGTTTATAATTTTTATATGATATGATGGTATAATATATTATTTTTTGATAGGATTAATGATGTAAAATTGATTTATTTAATTTTTTTAAAAAAGGTATAAAGTGGAGCCCACGGGGAGAGAGGGGGATGTGAGTTAAGGGGGGTAAATTCCCCTAACCTGCAGGTAACCCATCATCCAAACGGTACCTTAGGGTTCCAAGATCCTTCGTGACTAATTGACGGCCTAGAAATGCTTTTGCCCTTTCTATTCCCTGAACATCATCTCCTGTAACCAGAATATCATCAACATAGACCATGATGACAACCGTACCTGCAGAAGACTTCTGAATAAACAACGAGTGGTTTGCATTCGATTTTTTGAACCCCTCTCGTTCAATCAGATGGGAAAGCTTCTGGAACCACGCCCTTGGGCTCTGTTTGAGGCCATAAATTACCTTGTGAAGTCTACACACCATATGCTTCTCCCCCTCAGCAGTGAACCCTGGTGGTTGCTGCATGTAGACTTCCTCCTGCAGATCTCCATACAAGAAGGCATTCTTGACATCAAGTTGAGATATAGTCCAGTCACGTACCACAGCAACTGATAAGAGAATGCGAAGAGTACAGTGACCAGCCACCGGAGAAAATGTATCCATATAGTCCACGCCATAGGTTTGTGTGAAACCTCGCGCAACCAGTCGTGCCTTGTATAGATCTAGACTGCCATCAGCGTTGTATTTAACTGTGAATACCCATTTGCAGCTAACAATGGATGCATCAGGAGGAGTAATAACCAAGCTCCATGTGCCACAAGACTGTAAAGCACGCATCTCGTCTTCCATAGCCATTCGCCAGCATTCAATCTTCATAGCTTCCTGATAGGTTCGTGGTATGTTCACGGAAGACAAAGCTGCAGCAAACCTCTGAAAGTCGCCTGTGAGGCGATGAAAAGACACCTGGGAAGCAAAGGGATAAGATGCGTGCGTCCGCTTTTGCTTCTTGATAGCAATAGGAATATCAAGGTCATCGTCCACTATACTGGATGGTGTAGTCTCCTGCAATGAAGAATCCTGCACATGTACCATATCTGACCCGTATAGATACTGTAATGCCATCTGAATATACCTGAGGCGTGATGGATGTCTGACGTGTAGCCTGAGCAGGCCCTGACCGACGCGTACAGAATTTTGGTAAAGGTGGAGTAGGAGGTTGTGGAGGTGGTGGTGGTGGAGGTGGTGATGGTGGTGGTGAAGATGACGTGGTAACTGGAGCAAGAGTGGACTCAGGTGAACTCCAACTAGGAGGCGGAGGGACATAGACATCATCGTTGGTAGTAGATGGTACCAGTCTGTCACCTTAAGGGAAAATCAGCACTGACAAAGTATTTCTTGTTGATGGGGTCATAACAACGATAGCCTTTCTGAGTCCGAGAGTAACCGACAAAGATACACTTGACAGCATTAGGAGAGAGTTTGTCAAGTCCAGGAGTCAGGAGATGGACAAATGCAACAGTACCAAAGACACAAGGAGTAAGTGAGAATAATTCCTTATCAGGAAAAATGATAGAAAGAGGAATTTTCTCACCAAGGACAGATGACGGCATACGATTGACCAGGTAGCAAGCTGTAAGAACAGCATCCCTCCAGAAAGAGATAGGAGCACAACTCTGAATAAGGAGAGTTCGAGTACGCCATTCTGCTGAGATGTGTAAGCACAAGTAGTTTGGTGAATAATGCCCTTCGACGAGAGAAACTGAGAGAGAGACCGTGTGCAGAATTCTAGAGCATTATCTGTACGAACATATTTGACAGTAGAAGAAAAAACATTCTGCACTTCATTAATCAAATTTTTAATCACATCTCCTGCTTCAGATTTATTCTTTAAAAGAAAGACCCACGAAACACGAGAGAAATCATCCACTACAACTAGATAGAACATGTGTCCCTGATGATCGGGTACACGACTCGGACACTAAATATCAATGTGAAACAACTCGAACGAGGAGCTACTGCTCTGACTCTGACAACTAGGAAAGCTACACCGATGATGCTTTTCCAACTGACACGTTTCGCAGCGAAAGGAAGAACTGGGAGAGATCTGAGGAAGAAGATGTCGCATTTTCTGGAGCGGGAGATGACCAAAGCGAAGATGCCAGATGTACGGAGATACTGGTCCGGCGGAATGAGAAGAGACACCAGCATAAGAATTCCGGACGAGCCGATACAGACCATTCTGCTCACAGCCACAGCCAATCACCCTGCCCGTTAGTATGTCCTGAAAAATAAGAGAAGAGGAGTCAAATATAGCACGACAGTGCAAATCCTTCGTAATCTGACTAATAGACAACAGATTCATGGAGAACTGAGGAGCATGTAGAACATACTGTAGACTCATAGAAGGAGATAGGAAGACCTCCCCTTGTCCAACAAGGGGGGAATGAGTACCATCTGTGATCAGTACTGAATAGCCATGGGGAATGTCCCTGTAGGACTCAAGTCTCTCTCGATCTCGGCAGAGGTGATGTGTGGCACCAGATGCTATAATCCAATCAGATATATCATGACAAGACGTAAATGCAGTAGCACTACCTGAGGTACTAGCAGCAGCAGAGGAACTGGCAGAAGCTGTAGCAGCAACATCTGAAGGTCCACCAGAAGAATCAGCAGATGATCGTGGCATAATATCACTTAGACATGCCACAAGCTCCTCGAAACGATTGTCTGCATTGGATGTTGACTGGGGCAGAGCATGCTCGGCTACACGCGCCGATGCTGGGAACCCATACTTAGAGTAGCATGTATCCTCCGAGTGGTATGTACGGTGACAGTACGAACATGGCTGACGAAAGCGACCACCCCTACCACGGGGTCCACGTCCACGACAAGAAAACTGACCACCTCTCCCACGCGATACTGTCATCACCGATGGGGGTGGAGTAGATGAGCTGGAAGAAACTGATATGCGACTGAGCCTCCTGTAAACATCCTCCATTGGAGGAATAACTGCATTGGCCAAAATCTGAGAGCGGGCGGCCTCGTACTCAGGATCTAGGGCCGCAAGTAGAACGCCCACCATGGTGACATTCCAAAATGTCTTCTGCTGCTCAGGAGTCGCTGTGAGTGGAATGGTATTGTATAACTTCTCAAACATCCCTCTCAGGGGCGTGTACAAGGAGTGAAGGGGTCTGTCGTTCTGCTTCATCGTGAATATATCATGCTGAATCTGTAACATCTTGGTCTCATTCCGCAATTGGGAATACGTTACAGCCAGAATATCCCACATTGCCTTGGCAGTGGGCTGATGGAGGACATCATTGGCAATCTCCATCGACAGTGTGCCTGATAGCCAAACCCTTGGCATACGAATCATCAGCCTCCCACGAGGCATATATCTTTGTCTTCTCTGCCGGCTCTTCCTCGGTAAGAATATGCTTCTTACCGTTTGACTTCATGAGGCTCATGAACTGCATCGCACAGAGCTCATAGTTCGTCCCATCCATCTTTACTATTGGCACGGGACCTTTGAACGCGCCTATGGAGGGCATATCAACCTTGGATTCTAACATAGTGCCCGAGACGAAGAACTAGGGTTTGTAGAAAAGAACCAGGTGTCTACACAGACTGCATAGGATTTGAGTGCATATGTAAACATTACACACCCAAATCCATGGACCTGACGAAAGAGGTTGCTACGACGGAGGCCGCAGGGGGCGGGCGTCGGCTAGGGTGAAGCCGGCGAGATGGAGGTGGCGCGTGGGACGAGGGGCCGGAACCGGCGCTGGCAGGCGTGTGCCGGGACCGGCACGGGAGGAGGGGATGCGGGAGGCGGGGGCCGGGGCTGGGGCTGGGACTGGGGGCCAAAGGCCGGGGGGCTGGGACCGGGCGGGAGGCGGGAGCCGGAGAGGGGGAGGCGGGGGGCGGAGAGGCGGAGGCGGGGGGAGGGGGGCGGCGGCGGGTGGGAGAGCCCTAGGGTTTTGGCTCTGATATCATGTTGGGAAAAATGAGCAATCTATTATTCAAGGGAACCCTAGGCTCTCTTATATAGGGTCTGCAACAGGACATTCTCATACATTGGCTCAGATAATGGATCTCTTCCAATTAGTCATGTGGATCTCTCTGTACTAAACGTCTCGATCTCTATCATATGTAGCCCACATTCAAGCTCAAAACCCAACAAATGAGGATAGAAAATGCTTCAGCAAATGATCACATATATGCCTCATAGAAAACATGGAGTGTTATCAAATACTCCACATATCTCCCATATTTATGTTGAAGTTTTTTTCTTTTTGTTATGGGCTAGATCAGACCTCGTTGTCAAAAGAGAAAGTGTACATAAACCCCCCTGAGGAAAGGAAGGAATCCATGCTCGAACTAGTGAGCTCTTGCCTACTTCGTTATCTATGCAGTGCTTCAAACCTTTATTGGAGCGTCTAGTAGTTGCTTCGACCACTTCCAGCCCACGGCCTAAGGTAGGAATAAGGTATCGCGGCGGCATAGGGCTCAATAAAAAAAAGCTTCCATTCTAGTGTATTACCTACAAAAGGATCATTCATTTAAGATATGGAACCCTTTTGGTGCTTTCTTTCAGGTATCATCCTAAGCTTAGCCCTCTTCCCGGAAGGTCAGGAAGGTAGGGATGTATGGTTAACAAATTCATAGGTAGTAGAATTTCACAGGTGAGTCCTAAATGACGCAGTCTCGTTGAATCATTCCAGGGGCTAGACTAAAAGAAGACTAAAGTTTAAATCACCCTCTCACTCTCTCTCCTTTTGTACTATTGATTTTTTTCTTCTTCTACAACCTTCTCTCGTACATTTTGTTGTTGTTGACGTGATCAACTCTTCCCTTTTTATTCATAACAAACTAGGCTTGTTGGGTTACATTTTAGAAGCAGATGACAACCCTTAACCCTTTTTGTGCTCTTTTTTGTTGGTCCTTTTTCTTTTGACCCCATTCTTTTTGTGAGGACTCAACAACCATACATAGTATACTTAAAAAATGGGCCCACAAGCCAATAGAAACATATCCACATATTTCTCCTTTTTCTAAATCATTTTTCGAGCAATTCCTCTTTTGTGGTTGCTCTCTTTTTCTTTTCCCTTTTTATCCATTCATCATTTTTTATTTGTGAGTTTGCTTTTTATATGTTACTTCTTGGCCAATGAATAAGGGAAAAAACATCATCCCACAAGCCCAATAGAGCACCAAACCTTTTTCACATTTTTTATACAATGTTTAGGGTTCACCATAGAATCAATCTACGACAGTGATCTCCATCTCCCCTCCTAGCTTAGCTTCAATATGGGAAAGTGATCTCCATCTCCCCTCCCAGCTTAGCTTCAACCTGTGTCTCACCTCCATGACACAAGAATATCATGAACTCCTCAGGTCCACAAAGCCATCCCCATCAACTTTCATCCCAGCTAGGCGCGCTTCTTCTCCGCCTCTATTGTTGCATGGAGTTGTCGACGAGATCTCTCTTTGCCCTTCATTGGAAACATAAGTGTACGGTCATTGCCACATATTCTTCACTTGAAACTTAGGGTTTCCACCATAGAACTTGCAACAGATGGTTGCACGTCATCGTGACACCTTTATATAGGCTTTATCCCATTAGTGATTAGTTATGGTACTTGGATAGTGGGAAGAACCTCGAAAAGTGTTGATGCTGTTGCAGTAATGTTACGCGGCTGCTATGTTGCCATCATATGCAAGAAATGGCGAGATCTATGAGAACATCATTTTTTGTCACAACTCAACCACTATCTCGGACATTCTCGCATGAACTTGGGAAGAATAATAGTCTCGGCCAAGAAAAGAAGTGGCCTTCGCTTTGGACATTAGATCTTGCCATGTACAACTTCAATACAATCTTCATGAAAGATCGATGAATAATATAAGATTATAGCACTGCTCTCGGTGAATAAAATAAGACTATAGCACTAACCTTGAGAGCATGACAAAAGATTGAAATAATGATGTCTTGGTGGAAAACTAAATCTATGTAATTCAAGAGACCATGGGGCTCTCTTATATAGAGAGTCCTAATGGATAAATTACAACTGTGGACAGCATAAATAGAGAATAAATAAGGAATACAGAAATATAGAAATATTTCTACACTCCCCTTAAGATGGAGCATAGATGTCAATCATGCTCAGCTTGGAACCGCACTTCTGAAACGGGCTTCTGGTCAAGCTTTGGTGAAGATATATTATGTCTGATCCCCTGAACTGACGTGAGAGGTGGAGATGAAGCCTTTATGAATCATCTCACATGTATATATAATGACGATCCACCTCAATATGCTTTATCCTATCATGAAAAGAAGGATTATTGGCAATAAAAAAATGTAGCATAGTCGCCATACTGTAAGTGTATGGGAAGTGGTACATCAACGCCAATGTCGATCAAGATTGATCTAACCCACATCATCTCAGTGGTCCCTTGGGACATAGCTCTGTACTATGACTCTGTGTTGGATCCGTCTATCAATGTATGTTTCTTGCTCTTCTATGATACTAAGGAGCTACCAACAAATATTGCAAACCTTGAGATAGACTTTCTGTCTTAGAGCATCTTGCATAGTCTACATCTGCACAAGCTGAGACGTTGAGAGATGTCCCTCTCTTGAAAAATAGCCATGCACCATTAGATGACTTTAAGTACCTCAGAATCATGTAAGCAGCATCCATATGTACCTGCATGGGTTGCTCCATGAACTGGCTAAATCGACTACCAACAAATGAGATATCTGATGTGGAGATAGTAACCTAAAGTAATTTCCCAACCAGCTTTATGTATCTCCATTGATCCACTTCCTCTATATCTTTGTCGTATAATCTCGTGTTGGGGTCCATAGGGGAAGTTGCAGGTCTGCACCTACTCATGCTTGTCTCTGCTAGAAGGTCTGTAACATACTTCTTTTGGGTCATCACAAGACCCTCTAGCGAACTCTAATCCCAGGAAGTATCGAAAAGAACCAAGATCCTTAGTAACAAATTATGACCCAAGGAACTACTTAGCCTTGCTAATCCCCTGCACATCAACTCCTGTAACGAGGATGTCATCAACATAAATCATAATAACAACTGTACCTCCCTGGGATCTCTGAATAAGCAACGAATGATCTGCATTTGACCTCGTATACCCTTTCTGCTCAATCAGGTCTGAAAGCTTATGAAATCATGCTATGGAACTTTGCTTAAGGCCATAGATAGCCTTATGAAGTCTACAAACGTGCTGACACTCACCCTCAGCAACAAGCCTTGGTAGTTGCTGCATGTAGACTTCCTCCTAGAGATCACCATAGAGAAATGCATTCTTGACATCAATCTGAAACAATGGAATCTAGCACCACAACAATAATAAGAACTCGAAGTGTAGAATGGTAAGTCGTTGGGGAGAAGATATCCTGATAGTCCACCCCATATGTCTGGGTGAACCCCCGCGCAACAAGGCTCGTCTTATACCGATCTATTGTACCATGTGCCCGGTGTTTCAACAGTGAACACCCATTTGCAACTGACAACAGATGCACCAGGGGGAACTGGGACTAAACTCCAAGTGTCATGTGACTGTAACGTAACCATTCCCTCCTTCATTTCAAGACTCCACTCACTATCATGCATATCCTCCTGGTAGGACCGTGGAATCGCCACAATAGATAGTCCAACAACAAACTTCCTGAAATCTGCTGACAAATGTGCCAAATGGGTATGAGACACATGTGTGTCTCTGCTTTGTCAGCACAATAGGCACCTCAAGATCATCAGGAACCTCCTCAACATGCTCACTAGCCTCCTGGGTATGAACCTGCTCATCCTAAACAGTAGTCTGTTGCAAAGATAACTCGCCATTGTCATTGATAGAAATATTGTGATCAGAACATACTTGAGACGTACTGGATGATTGGGGAGGACCTTAAGCAGTGGATGACATGCAGACATAGAAACGTGGGAGGAACCGAGACGTGGGACTAGGAGGTGGTGGTGGTGGTAATGATGATGAGGAGGAAGGAGGTGGAGACATGTAAACCTCTTCTCCAGAATCCGATGGAGTGAATTTGTCATCTGCATGGGAGTACATCACAGACTCAAAAAAGGTGACATCGACACTGGCATAATACTTTCGATGAGCAAGGGCATAACACCGGTATCCCTTCTGTGTCTTAGAATACCCTCCAAAAACACACTTGACAGCTCTGGAGGCAAGCTTGTCAAGATCAGGTAACAACTGATATATAAATGTTATAGAGCCAAACACACAAGGGGTGAGAGAGAACAAATCCTTCTCAGGGAATATAATCGAGAAAGGAATCTTCTCACCCAAGACAATGGAAGGTATACAATTCACAAGATAGCAGGCGGTAAGTACAACATCACCCCAAAAGGAATGTGGAGCACGACTCTGAATCAGAAGAGTCTGTGTGACATCAAGTAAATGGTGTTGTTTATGTTCAGCAACATCGTTCTGCTGGGACGGGTAGGCACATGATGTCTGATGTAAAATGCCAAGCGATCTAAAGAAATGTGAATATCGTAAGGTACAGAATTCCAACGCATTATCAATACGAACAAATTTGACAATAGCAAAAAAGATATTCTTTATTTCATTGATAAATGATTGGATCACATTTCAAACTTTAGATTTGTTCTTTAACAGAAAAATCCATGACAATATTAAAAAACAGTCTAAAGCAACAACATAGAATATGTGTCCCTGATGGTCGGAACACGACTCGGACCCCAAATATCCAAATGAATCAACTAAAAAAGAGAATCTCTATTACGACCCTGATGACTCAGGAATGAAGACCGGTGATGCTTTCTTAGCTGACAAGCTTCACACTGGAAAGTAGAATGAGGAGAAATCTGAGGAAGCACATGACACATCTTCTGAAGGGGCAGATGACCAAAATGGAGATGAAACATACAAGGAGAGACGGATCCAGCAGAACCAAATGAAGCACATGCATGAGGAATATGAATCAGTCGATATAGGCCTCCCTGCTCACGGCTACACCCAATCACCCTGTCTGTGAGTATGTCCCGAAACATTAGGGAAGATGGATCAAAAATAGCTTAGCAATGTAAATCTTTGATAATCTGACTTATAAATAATAAATTCATGGCAAAGTCAGGTGCATGAAGCACATTCTGAAGACGTATGGATTGCGTCAAACTGATCTCCCTCTGTCCAGTGATGGGAGAATGAGTTACATATGCAATGATCACTGATTTGCTAGGTTTTGTCTGTTTGTATGATGCCAATGTATCTCTATCTCCACACAAATGATGGGAGGCACCAGAATCCATAATTCATTCAGTAAGATCAGCCGTACTACAACTAGTGAGAGCATAAGCACTACCTGAGATACCAGTCGAGGCAGAGGTAGCCACATCTGAAGTGTTCAAGGACCCGAAAGGCGCAATAGGAGGCATGATTTCTCTCGGGTGAGAGACAATGTCATCAAATCTCTGATCAGAAGTAGACACAAGAGGTGTCTCACTCTGCTCAACACCACGAGCAGAAGCTGAAAAACCATGCTTGGAGTAACATGTATCCTTGGAGTGGCCAGGACGGTGGTAGTAAGGCAGGACGGACGAGGCCTACGACCGCCTCCTCGACCATGAGACCCTCGACCCCTATGTTGTGAAGTACCTCCTCTGTCGTGGGATGTCGCCATCACAGAGGAGGTATGCGATGAAGTGGACAACGAAACAACGATCCTGCTAAAGCGACAACATCTCGCTTTTATGGAAGGAATAGTAGCATCCGTCAGAATCTATGACCGAGCGGCTTCATATTCTGGATCAAGAGCCACTAAGAAGACACCAACCATTGTGGCATTCATGTACTCCTTCTGCTCCTCAGGCGTAGATGCAAGAGACATGAAGCTATGAAGCTTCTCGAACATGCCTCGGAGAGATGTATATAAATAATGCAGGGGTCGTCCACTCTGCTTGATAGTTGTTGAGATATTTCTACATTCCATGTATCTTTTCCATAATTTTATTTCTATTTGTCTATCTTATGTAATTTACCCATAGGCCTCTCCCCTATATAAGAGAGACTAGGGTTCAGGGCATGGAAGATGAAGCGTGACTCTGTCTTTGGAAGGTTCGCGATGCAAGGGTAGGGATTCATGGAGGTAGCAATTTGAAGTTGGCGAGAAGTGGAAGTAGTTCAAAACCACAAAGACAGGTATAGATCTTAGTATAGGTTTGAGGAAGGTGAATAGGGTGCTAATATTGGTCAGACCCATGTGAAGGGAGATGGGGAAGACCCACTGCAATGGTGTTTCTAATGAACATTAGGGTAGGGTGGGGGCTAAAGTGACGGCCCTTAAACTTGAAAAGGACCCCGGTACATCCCTCTTCAACGATTCGTTTATATTTGGGGACACTTGTATTGTGTGTGGGAATTCAAAGCTAGCATGCCTTCAAACTAGGCCAGGTGGGAACACACAATCCAGCTCGCTACAATAGAGGTGACCATGGTTTCAAGATGGGTGCTTGCCAGAGAGACATCTTCAAGGAACCTGTTGCCATGACTAAATACCTACAGTTGATCAGCCATCTTATTCGCATCGTTTGTAGAGGCATGGATCCTCAGGTTCTTTAAGCAGATTGATGGAGGTTGTATGTTGTTAAGGACGAGGGTTGTTTTTCGTATGGGGTAGTCATCTTTGTCGATGTTGGTGATGAACTAGAGTTATCATTCTGAGATAACTTCAACGACAAGAGAGACATACCCTACTGCAGGTTTGTGTGGCAACGATGGCACCATGTTGGTGTGGTGCTGGTAGTGAAGGTGGTGTTGAGGTTTCAGAAATCATGGAATCTTCGTTATCAATTCCTCAGGTAATAAGGCATGCAATTTCGAGGTTGAGACATAACTTCGGGAGATGCATAGCAACCTCGAGCAACAAAAACACCAAAGCCTTAACAAGAATCATTGTCGATCCTTATAGAAGAATGTGTCAACCAAAACGGTCAACTCCTCGTGTTATGCAGTTTAAATGTCATCGAACCACCTTTGGGGTGAGTAAAAGGTGGTGGGCATTCCTTGCAAATTCCAACCCCAGAAAATATCTTAGGGTTCCAAGATCTTGTGTAACAAACTGACGACCTAGGAATGCCTTCGCCCTCGCTATGCCCTGAACATCGTCTCCTGTAACAAGAATATCATCCACATAGACCATTATTACAACCGTACCTGCCGAGGACTTCTGTACGAACAACGAGTGATCAGCATTGGACCTCTTAAATCCATGGTGCTCAATTAGATTGGACAGCTTCTGGAACCACGCTCGTGGACTTTGTTTGAGGCCATATATCGCTTTGTGAAGTCTACAGACCATATGCTTCTCCCCCTCAGCAATAAACCCGGGTGGCTGCTGCATGTAGACTTCCTCCTGTAGGTCCCCGTACAGAAAAGCATTCTTGACATCTAGCTGAGAAATGCTCCAATCACGAACCACTGCAACAGACAGAAGAATACGGAGAGTCGAGTGTCTCACCACTGGAGAGAATGTATCCATGTAATCAACGCCATATGTTTGGGTAAATCCACGGGCGACCAGGCGTGCTTTGTACCTATCCAACGTGCCATCTGCATGATATTTGACTGTGAAGACCCATTTGTAGCTCACAACGGATGCATCAGGAGGTGCAGGGACCAAAGACCATGTGCCACGGGACAGCAAGGCCCCCATTTCTTCTTCCATAGCTAATCTCCAGCACTCACTCTTCAATGCTTCCTGGTATGTCCGTGGTATGGCCACGGAAGACAATGTTGTGGCAAACTTCTGGAAATCACCTGTGAGTCGGGGGAAGGAAACCTGTGAAGCAAATGGATAGGAAGCACATTGCCGTCTCTGTTTCCGAATAGCAATCGGAACATCAAGATCATCATCTGGGTCCACCTGTAATGAGTCATCCTGCATATGTACTGAACCTGACCCGTCAGTAGTAACATCCTCTGAACATACCTGGGGCGTAGTGATTGGCTGACTTGTCGTCTGAGCAGGACCTGGCCGACGCGTATAATGGTTAGGAAACGGTGATATGATTTGCTGTGGAATGGGTGGAGGTGGGGGTGGTGGTGGCGGTGGTACTGGCATAGGCACTGACACAGGAGACGACTCAGGTGGACACGAAGTAGGTGGTGGTGGAACATAAATATCATCAGTGGTGGTGGATGGTACCATTCTGTCCCCAGCTGGCAAGAAATACATAACTGACTCGAAGAAGGTGACATCCGTACTAACAAAGTACCTGTTGGTTGTAGGATCAAAACACCGGTATCCCTTCTGGGTTCTGGAATAACCAACAAAGACGCACTTGACGGCTCTTGGAGAGAGTTTGTCAAGGCCAGGAGATAGACGATGGACAAACGCCACAGCGCCAAAGACACGTGGCGGCAAAGAGAAGAGCTCCTTGTCACGAAAGATAAGAGAAATAGGTATCCTCTCTCCAAGTACAGAGGACGGCATTCTGTTGACTAGATAGCATGCAGTAAGGACAGCATCCCCCCAGAAAGAGATAGGAGCACAACTTTGAATCAACAGGGTACGAGTAATGTCCAAGAGATGGCGATGCTTTCTTTCCGCCACACCATTTTGTTGGGATGTATATGCGCAGGTGGTTTGGTGAATAATACCCTTCGATGAAAGAAATAGAGAAAGAGATCGTGTACAAAATTCCAGGGCATTGTCAGTTCGAACATATTTGACTGAGGAAGAGAAAACATTCTGCACTTCATTAACCAAATTTTTGATAACATCTCTTGCTTCAGATTTATTCTTCAAAAGAAATACCCAAGAGACACGAGAAAAATCATCGACGACAACTAGATAAAACCTGTGTCCCTGGTGATCGGGAACACGACTCGGACCCCATATATCTATATGTAACAACTCAAAAGGGGAGCTACTGCTCCGACTCTGACGACCTGGGAAGCTCGACCTATGATGCTTTCCCAACTGACATGTTTCACAGCGAAACGACGAACTTGGAGAGATCTGGGGCAGAAGATGGCGCATTTTCTGGATCGGAAGGTGACTAAATCGGAGATGCCAAATGTAAGGAGAGACTGGTCCAGCAGAGTGAGAAGAGACGCCAGCATAGGAATCCCGAACCAGTCGATATAAACCAATCTGCTCAGAGCCACAGCCAATCACCTTGCCTGTGAGTATGTCCTGAAAAATGAGAGAAGACGGGTCAAAAATAGCACGACAATTCAAATCCTTTGTAATCTGACTAATAGACAGCAAATTCAGTGAGAACCCAGGGGCATGTAAAACATTTTGTAGCTGCATAGTGGGGGATAAGAAAACCTCCCCCTGTCCAACAAGGGGTGAGTGGGTACCATCTGCTATCTGTACTGAGCGGCCTGGTGGAATATCCCTGTAGGCCTGTAATCGTCCCCTATCTCGACAAAGATGGTGTGTAGCTCCGGAATCTATAACCCAGTCAGATATATCATGAGAATGTATGTGTGCTGATGAACTACCTGAGCTACTGGCTGCAGCGGATGAACTGGCAGAGGCTGTGGCAGGAATGTCTGAAGAGCCACCAGAAGAATCACCAGAAGAATGTGGCATAATATTGCGGAGACGGGCCACAAGTTCGTCAAATCTATGATCTGCAGTAGACGGTAATGGAGACTGTGAATGCTCTGCAATCCGTGCCGATGCTGGGAACCCATGCTTTGAATAGCATGTCTCCTCTGAGTGTCCAGTTCTGTGACAATACGAGCACATCTGACTGAAGCGACCTCTTCCTTGAGGTCCACGACCACGTCCAGAAGGCGGTCCACCTCTCCCACGCGAAGCTGCCATCGCAGATGGGGGTGGAGTAGAAGAGCTGGAGGAAACTGGAATGCGACTGAGCCTTCTGTAGACATCCTCCACTGGAGAATTACTGCATCTGCTAGAATCTGTGACCTTGCAGCATCATACTCAGGATCGAGAGATGCAAGTAGAACGCCCACCATGGTGGCGTTCCGAAACGTCTTCTGCTGCTCCGGAGTAGCTGTCAGAGGAATGGTACTGTACAGCTTCTCAAACATCCCTCTCAGGGATGTGTATAGGGAATGTAGAGGTCTGGCGGCCTGCTTCATCCTAAAAATGTCATGTTGAAGCTGCAACATCTTTGTCTCGTTTCGCACCTGCGAATATGTAGCAGCAAGGATGTCCCACATCGCCTTAGCAGTGGGCTGGTGAAGAACATCGTTAGCTATCTCCATCGTCAACGTACCGGACAGCCAGACTTTCGCGTAAGCGTCATCAGCCTCCCATGAGGCATAGAACCTTGTCTTCTCCGCAGGCTCATCTTCGGTAAGAATGTGTTTCTTACCATTTGATTTCACGAGGCTCATGAACTGCATAGCCCATAACTCATAGTTAGACCCGTCCATCTTCACTATTGGTGCAGGACCATTGAATGCGCCGGTGGAGGGAAAATCGACTTTCGATTCTGACATAGTGTTGCTCGAAGAAGACGAAGTGAAAACAGACACGTTGATGAACGTCTACACCAACTGCATTGGATTTGAGTACGTGTGTAGACTTTTACGCACTCAAATCCATAAATCGGAGGAAGAGGGGTCTAGGGCACGCCTTCAATGAAGCTTACATCCCTTGAATCACCTCGAGAATGCCGGCTATGGACTGTTGGAGGCCAGAGGATCGCCTATGGGAACCGGTGGCGGCGTGGGAGGGCCGCTAGGAGCGGCTGGGCGGCAGGTGGCCGCTCGGGGGGCGGCGGGGGCCGCTGGGGAGCGGCTTGTAGCCGCTGGCGGCGTTGAGGGGCCGCTCGGGGGGTGGGAAGGGGTGGTGGGGGGGGGGTGGGGGGGGCGCTGGTGTGTGCGGCTGGAAGCCGGTGGGAGGTGCGACGGCAAGGGGCCGCTCGGAGGGGCGCCGGGAGCCGCTGGGGGGGTGCGGTTGGATGTGCTGGGAGCTCTTAGGCGGCGCGACGAGAGAAGGAGGGAGGGGTGGCAGGTGGGGAAGGGAGGGGCGACGGGTAGAGAGCCCTAGGGCGGCTCTGATACCATGTTAGAAGAAAAGAGTCTTTGTTGTACTGTATAAAATAACCCTAGGCTCTCTTATATAGGGAGAGGCCTTAAGGGTAAATTACATGGACGTCTAAACAAAAGAGAGAAATAGCAACAAGATACAAAAACAATTATTAATACTAGAAACTCTCTCTACAATTTACAGTGAAGCACAATGCAGATGGCTCCATTGACAGGTACAAGGCGCGTCTTGTTGCACGTGGCTTTACACAGACGTACGGGATGGATTACCTTGACACATTCTCGCCTGTGGAACGTCATTCCACTCTCCGGATTTTGTTATCAGTTGCAGTTGCGAGAGACTGGCCGCTTCATCAGCTAGACGTGAAGAATGCATTCCTATATGGCGATTTGCAGGAGGAAGTCTATATGCAACAGCCACCTGGTTTTGCTGTTGAGGGGGAGTGTTCCAAGGTATGCAGATTACATAAGGCCATCTATGGCCTTAAGCAGAGCCCCAGAGCGTGGTTTTAGAAGCTCTCAGATCTTTTTGAGAAACAAGGATATAAACGCTCCAATGATGATCATTCCTTGTTTGTACAGAAGACGCCTAGAGGTATCATTGTAATCATGGTTTATGTTGATGATATCTTGATTACAGGAGATGATGAGCAGGGCATAAAGCCGGCGAAAGAAAGACTGGGAACCGAATTTGTCACCAAGGACTTGGGAGTCCTTAGATATTTTCTGGGGCTGGAGTTTGCTAGAAATCCATATGGATTAGTAATGTCGCAGAGGAAATATGTTACAGATCTATTGAGTGAGACAAGTATGCTAGGGTGTCGACCTGCTACGACACCAATGGATCCCAGCATGAAGCTCTATGATGATGACACGGAAGAGGTGGACAGGAGAAGGTACAGAGAACTAGTAGGCAAACTACTGTATGTCACGATCACTAGACCTGATATATCATTTGCAGTGAGTCGTGTGAGCCAGTTCATGGAGCAACCACGTCAGGTCCATATGGATGCAATATACATGATTCTGAGATATCTAAAATCATCTCCAGGTGCAGGCTTACTATTTAAGAAGGGAAAGGAGATCTCTATCACAGCGTGTGCTGATGCAGACCATGCAGGATGCCCCAAGGATAGGAAGTCCACCTCAGGATTTGCAGTCTATGTTGGAGATGCCCTAGTCTCGTGGAGGAGCAAGAAGCAGACAGTAGTAGCTAGATCCAGTGCTGAATCTGAATACAGGTCTATGGCCCAGGCTAGCACAGAAATGATGTGGGTGAAATCTTTACTTACAGATCTCTATCTTGATATACCGCTTCCTATGATGTTGGAATGTGACAATCAGGCCGCCTTGTCATTGCAAACAACCCAGCCTTCCATGAGAGGACCAAGCATATTGAGGTTGACTGTCACTACATACGTGACATGATTCAGAAGGGGTTCATTGCCACATCTCATGTCACATCAGAGAATCAGACTGTTGATATATTCACCAAGGCATTACTCCGAGGCCCATTCCAGAAGTGTGCGTCCAAGCTGAGCATGATTGATATCTATGCTCCATCTTGAGGGGGAGTGTTGACGCATATAGAGTAGTGTCTGTACCTCTTCGTTATTTTATTTTTCAGTTGTCTACTTTATGTAATTTACCCATAGGCTACTCTCCTATATAAGAGAGCCTAGGGCTTATGGAATAAACAAGCCATTCATTTTTCCCAACAATATAAAATAAAATTGAAAAATCTTGCAATAATCTAAACTGAGATCCAAATCCAATGAACAACTCCTAATCTCATGATCTTATCGAAGAGTTTGAAACACAAATATAAAAAAATAAATAATTAGTATATACGGAGCCATTATGCAAAAACATCTCAGATATAACTACAGCATCTATGATAACCTGTGACCACAAAGACTAATCATTTTTATGAAATCATCCTTTAGGTATACTCTACTGCCTATTGATGAGTATTAATAAGATCGTTGATCAAAGATCTAGATCTGTATTGTTAGCCACAGAAATGATTGAGAAAGAAATGAGCAGTCAAGCAAGTGAAAATATTGATAAATCAATGATGACTTATAATTAAGAGTGCCAATCACGATAACCCTAACACCTAACTGAGCTAGGGTGCGGTGACCCTCAGCTGGGTGGGATATAGGAAGCTCAGTTACGGCAGTGGCTGCCTAGTGCACAGGTCTAGTATCCCAGTTCTTTTTACGGTTTTTACGCGAGCTCGCAGTGTTTTTACGTCTCATTGGGATCACTTCTTTTGACCAGTTTTGTTGACCCTCTGTTTTTAGGGTACCTAGGCTGGGGGCTCTCGGTATTAGTTTTTCTTTATGAGCACTTTAGCCCGTACCGGTCGGGTCGGTTTTTGGAGTGACTTTTCCGGAGAGTCTCCCCCACCCGTCTCAAAGGCGTAGTTTTGAAGTAGGCCTAGCCCTCTAATGGACCGCACTTCCACTTACGGAGCGAGACGGAAGAGTCTCTTAGGAGACTTCCTCACCGCTTGAGTTATAGTTACCATTTCGCCAATAGATCTTGGCGAGGAGTTACAGTGGAGCTTAGAGTGGGTTACAGTTGAGTTTGGCTAGAGTTGAGATCATTTACAATTGGCTACAGTTGAGTTTGGTACGGAATCATCATTTATCATCAATCATCGACGACTAATCATATTTTAAAACTACTACTACGAGTGATAAGATAAGTTAGAGGGCGGCTTGGAAACTTAGTTAGGATGCATTACACTCCATCACATGCCTACGGAGGCACCCCAATCCTAAGGTACATCTTCATGCCTTAGAGTCATAGTGTGAGATCACACTCAGACCAAGACTACAGACTATCCACTAGACTTGAGAAATTAGACAGATTTAAGGAACATATCAGAAACTCATCATTCTCAACACCAAGATCCATCAACATGTTCTCCAAAATGATAAAAAATAATTAACCCACTTATGGGTCATTAATTATTATGTAAAAATGTTATATATGGAAGGTTATGGGGTGATGGGTGAACATGGGATATACATACAGAGCAGCTTGAAAATCATTTTCCACACAAGTAGCTTGTAAATTTCAAATATCAACGCCATTCTACTTGCTTTCTTTTGAAACCACTAAATTACTTGTTTTTATATATGCTAAATTGTATGCAACAATTGTCCCTCGCATGTGTGGCAGGCAAAGCACATGCATCGTACTAGGCTGGAAGATGATTCCGAGCCTCCACTGTTATACTCAACGGTACACTTGTTATAGTTTATGTACAGAATAATGTATATGCTTTTCTACTCTTCTTTATTTTGGGATACATGTATAGGATGCAGTTTCTTTTATTACATGTAATATATATGGAAATTAATGAATTGTCAATTGCTGGCACTTGTTGATTAACTTTGTGGATGGTTACATTAATTGTGAATGTTATTCTGAAATGCGAAAAAATCCCCCTAAATTTCGGTAACATAATGTGATCCACTGTGAATACAATACTGAGAGTGCTATGTAAAAGGGTATACCGGATCCGAAGGCATCATATGGGTGGTTATCCCAACCCACCCCATCCCAGTAACCAAACAGACCCTTAGAGTTCAATGGGATAGGACATCCTGAGTGCAGGAGGGGTTGGGCTCACTCGATGGATTCCATTATTCATCTTAAGGATGAAGCAGGTAGGGTTGGGTTTGTTTTTATAGTGCCAGGCCTTGAGTGCTTTTATGATCCTAATACATAGGCAGTGCTTCGACATGATGCCCCTTACATAGCAGTGGGCCAGAGATCTAAACACACGTTGAGAAAGTAATGGATACTCCTGAAGCTGGGTAGGAATCAACATTGCAAGGTTTGGGAGTTTGTTGGTGATGTGGCACAAGTACATTGCACGTAGGAGTATGACTTATCGCCTCACACAGACACGAGTTCAATGGAAGAACGAGATGATGACAACTTCGGTGGTGAGACCATGGCTCTACACGAATGTTCGAATAGAGAAGGTGTATTTTATTGTGTTGAGAGGTCATTAGGGTAGTTGTCGCTTATTTTACATGACTAATAATATATTGAAGCAGTTCTCTTCGAATCTACAACATCTTTGCGATTGGGACAGGAAGCTAGTGGTGACAGATTCAAAGGAAACGAAAACAATTGTTCACAACTAAATCCAATTCCACTTCTTTTTTGTCGTTTGATTGTTTTTTCTACATTTTTGAATGGTTGATGATACCATGTAGTCCTCTTCGATAGAATAGTGACCAAATGTCATTCTCCTCTAGGAAACTAAACTGGATTCTTGTGATGACAAGATGTGATGTAGCATTGGGGCTCTAAGTTGAAGTACATCATAATGAAGGCGACAAGCATGTCAAAACCATCACGATTGTTTAGATTGGTGGTAGATTTGTGTTGGAAGCGTCAATTGCTAGTACAACAGTGATGATAGTGGTTCTAAAATGATTTTATGAATGGTGGTCATGATAGTATGCATGAGCATGCATATTTTGATGATAACAAAACATGTATGTGTAGTTTAAAATTAGGTTAAAAAGAAAGAAAACTAAAAGACAAAGAGAAGGCTTTGGCAAGAGGAGCTCACACTTTAGAGAATAAAAATCTAAGAAGCAAAGTAGCTCAAAAGAGTTCAAAGCTAAGGAACTCTAACTCAAGCTTAAGAAAGGAACTCAAGATCAAGACAAAGTTGAAGACTTTTTCTTAATTGAGTCTTGCATTTTATAATTATCTTAGTATTTTAAAGAACCTCAAAGAACATCATACATCTTGCATCAAGATCAAGAAACCCTAATGTGATTAATCAACATTCCAGTCCTAATCATTTATCTCTGATCGACCAGATTCCTTGACTAATCCATCAACCTTCAATTGGTCAAAATACTTGATCGATCGATCAACCTCTCTTTGTTTTTTGGTAAAAAAAGAGAAACATGCAAAGATGTATGCCCCAAACATGTATCAAGCTATTAGAAAAATACAAAGGTTACCTTACATAAGCCAGAACTCGAGGAGACTCATAGCATGGAAGACTATATTTTCACAATAGAAACAATTTAAAAAAAATAACCCCATTAGGAGATAACCAAATCACCCCAATCACTGCATGAGGTAGCAATAAATCTCTCTTTTCATGGAATCTTGCATTAAGGAGAGATTCCCCGAGGGTCGCAAGGTCGTCCATGACAGTCCAGTCGATCTCCGGTGCATGCCAACCAATATTTGCCTTCTCAAATTTAAAGAAAAATTGTGGTATAGATTCTACAACATTCACATAAAGGGGATTGGTCACTTACCCCCACAAAAATCCTGGACCAACGGTCTCTCATCAGGATGCGTCAGCGAAGAAGCCATAAAAATACCGAAATGTGATATGGCACATTGAGCTCCTAGATAAATCGGTAGTCTTTAGCTAGATCATCCTCCAGCGGGTCAGGAGCCCTGTCCATGCCCTTGTATGCATATCTCATTAAGAGTAACCATTCCTCTAAATCTAGTGCTCCCTTCCGACCCCTGGACCTTCAAATTGATTGAGATTATCTGACAATTTCTGAAATTCCACCCGTTGATCAAAAAAGCAGAAAGAAAAGGCGATTGCCAGCATTTATCCACCCATACATCCATTACCCGAGCATCTCGATCCAAAGAAAGCAAAAAGAGATGAAATCTCTCCGCAAGAGCTCCTTCATCAGTCCAGTTATCCGTCCAGAAAGCAAAAGAGGTCCCATCCTCAGGATTGGATGAAAAAGGGCCTGAAATCGCGGCATTACGGAGCATAAGCCTTTCCAAGACACTAAAGTAAGGAAAGAAGGCGGTTAGCTATATGCGGTTGCGCATGCACTCCGTAAATACTCTGATTCAATATGTAGAAGAGATTTCACTTTCTCCCCATATTCCGGCTATTCATTTCTGTTGTAAAGGTTTATTCATGATTTTTAACTGTAAAACCACAAGATTGCCACAGTATTTTGGCAACATAATAGTTTCCAATCTACGAGATGGATCCCAGTATCGTGGACAGATCTACTCCAAAAGAACATATGCAAGATCATTTCAAGGCATCGGTGAATGCCTACCATAAGGAACCTAGATGACATGAAGAAAACAATGATAGCTCCCAGCAAGACCTTCACTAGAACCAAACAACCTCGTCGAGACCAACCTTTCTTAATTGATCGATCAAAGTTGATTGATCAACACCTTGACATGATTGATCAAGTTTCAAATTCAACAAATTTATGATTGATACATTTTATCACATATTCGATCAACTCCCTCGTTGATCGATAATTGTCTGTCGATAGGGCAGTAAGTCTACCATCCAAAAGACCAGGGTTCATATCCCCCATTGCGGGGGTTGCGTAGGAAGTCGGCAAACAGCGTAAAAAATAGTCGAATCTTTTAACATGGATTTGAGCAAGAATCCATGTGGCCGACCCTACTTATAGTGTGAGAAGGTTTAGATATTTTTAACGATCAACTGCCATTAAGATTGATCAACTTTATTACATGATCGATCAACTCTCAATATGATAAATCATCTTTGGTAATTGATTATTCATTTTCGGAAATGTTTAAAGTAGGCCTTATTCCTGATTTGTCCCCAATGGCTATGGAGGACAAAGGCCTAAAAATAGGACCCTAGACCTCATTTAAGGCATAATCCTTCATTCCATAAAATTAACATCTTGGTTCTCCCTCGGAAACTACGTCTAGACTAGATACTAAAGGTGAATACTATGATCGAGGGAGATGGCACTCATCCTACTTGAAAATCTCAAGCGAGTTTGTGCTTTCGGTGAGTAATCAAGCACTTAGGCCCATCAAATTCGGTAAGCTAAACCTATAATCTAAAGCCTGATTACGAATTACGCGACTTGCATGGATCTCACTCAGAAACTATATATGCGGGGTTAAGGGCACTTTTGAGATAAAAGAAAGGAAGCGGGACATATAAAAAGTCCAAGTAATGAACCTATGTTTCCATTCTAATAAACTTTGGACATGACCGAAAAGAAAAGCCAATTACTCTTGTGTCAAGAGGCCTTTTCACATCCTCTTGTGTAATTCTTACAAAATCAGAAGTAAACGATTCTAGAACAGTTCTAATAGTATAGTACTGAAAAATACACCCAAAGCAAGAATGGTCCTAGGGTCAGGAGTGATGGCTAGTACCAAGGGGGTTATATAGGTGGTCAAATCCAAGCGTCAAGTCCCTGCCTTTTAATATCAACTTCGTCATTATACATGGTAGATCTTGCCCTCGTACTAACTCATGCCAGCACACACCCTTTTCTCCTTCCTAATTCGAAAATCAACCAGATTTCTCTGCACACTATAATATTATTTGATTTTCCCTTTCAACAAGTTTGACCCAATCCCTTTTCATCAATGGATCCCTAACATATACGAAGGAGCGTGGTTAGTGTGATCTATATCTATCTCTGAGATGTTTGCATTTTTCAGAACCCCATAGACATGCAGAAAAGAAATGTTATCCAGGCTCGGACCAAGACATTGCTTTTTGAAATAACAATTAAGGTGAATCGAAGAACTCATCTATTTATGAAAAACGGATCCATTTTACAAGTGTGTTTTTCTACATTATCTTGCTCTTTGTTGTTGACCCTAACTTGACTTCTTCCCATTCTCCTGCATACCGCACTACTCGATGTTTGCGACACTATATGAAGACCTTATTCACATTCTTTTTTATAGTAGTGAAGCAGGCGATAGAGCTAAGGATGGAAAATCTTTCCACTATACTTATCTCTAGCGAGAGATGAGCCCTCAAGTTCAAGGAAGAGAGAGAGCTAGGAGTGCTTGTAGGGGTCACACTCTTTCACTTTTTCCGACGATGCTCTTCCACTCGGGTGCTTTACACCCCAATATATATAGGGTAAAATGGGGTTATCCTCTGGGGGGAGCTAACTTGACATTCCCGCCCCACTTTCACCATTTTTATTTTTTTTTCAAAAATACTTCTGTGGAAATTCATCACTATATCCCTATATTATGTCATTGATGTTTCGTGTGAAACAGAAACTCCGACGACCTCCATCTAAGCAGACATTTTTTAACGATCATAGAATCATTAAAATCGATTCCATATGGATGGAGGTCGAAGGGGTCTTTGTTTCGCATAAAACTTGAATGCCATAATATAGGGATATAGTGATGAAAATCCACAGAAATATTTTTCAAGAAAAAAATTAAAAAACGGGAAATGAGGAGGGGGGGTCAAGTTAGCTCCCCTTAAGGGACAAACCCATTTTACCCATATATAATCTAGTCGGTTCTTTTCCATCACCTTCGACCATCCCGAAGTCAAAGAGGAGGGTAGTTTTACAGTAGAGTCGATATGCTTGCTTTCCAGGTATGGCATCAGAGCAGTTATTGATTGAGGTTATATCCTACTATCGATCCCGAGTAGCCTCTCGCTTTCACGCTTAACCACACCTTAATCTACTATCACGTTTCCACTTCACATTCCTCAATAGATTAAGGGCGAGTACCATCTCCTTTTAAATAATCTTTCTCGAAAATTCCTCTTGTGTTGCTTACCTTAGCTGTATACGATTCTAGTCTCAGTTGATGTAATGGGCACGACAACCGACTAGGGCCCAACTTTCAAAGCAAAATTAGTGTGAAGGGCTGGTAGTTGGGATAGCTTTGGGTGATGACAGAACATATGAACAACTCAACCACATGGAGAGAAGGAGCTCGGCGTAGAGAGAAGAAGTGTTGTTGATTTCTACTTTCAACAAGGGTGTCATATTTCACCGAATTTCAGTTGAATTTTGGTTTCAACATGTGATTGAAATTCGACCGAAATGGACGGAATACCAGGCTGTAGGGGGCCAATAGAAGAAAATAGGACTGAAATGATCAAAATTTCGATCGAAGTTCAGTCGAAATATCATTTCGGTTCGTCACAAATACGATGACCAAAATCGATATTTAGGACCTGCTTTCAACCCTTTCCAGGGCACGACTCGCTCTTAACCTCCGTAATCTTAGTAAAAGGGAATATTTGAGGAGGGAATCATTTGCAAAGGAGAACTTACCTACTCTTATTAAAAGCTATATATCCAGTAATAATTAGAACTAGGTAGAGGATTTTATACCTAGTCGAGGATTTAACTGTACGAGTGTAGGCTCGAACGCTTGCATAATGAAATATGTATGCTCGGGACAATTGTGGCATTTTGGGATAATCAATGACTATATTTTTATGCATTGCTAGTACACATTATCTGATAATTATGAATTAGCCAGTAGTAAATAGTCCAATGGCTACTTACAAGTAATGATCTCAGATCTGCATTACGTGTTGACGGTAGGGATGCAAACAGATACAGATATATATATATATATATATTTATTTATTTATTTATTTATGTATCCCATCCACTATTGTATCCATTTTATACAAATTTTGAAATATGCATCCGCACATGTTTTAAAATGGATATGGATATCACTTTGATATCCACAAATGTCTGTATTAGTATCTGCATATCTATTTTCATATACAATGTAGCTGTAGATCTATTCTTAACCATATATAAGATCATTATAAAACTTCTTTCACCATATTTTGGGATAATATTTATTTAAGCACATTTAGTATACTTATATCATGTGTTTTCCATTCTGTTCATTTATAGTTAAACCAATCTATAAAGTATTTCTAATATTACTTATATGGGATCAATATATGTTTTACATCTGAATCTGCTTTTTAAGGTGTTAGAGATGTGTTTATATTTATCTTATTTCGTTGCAACCCACTGAAGGTATTTATGTATTTTCCCGGTTATGAGCACTCCATGGATCCATCCGATATAAGGACCCCTAGACCTCCTAAATAAAATATTGTTATTATGTTTTCTCATCTTTTTCCACATGGTATCAGAGCAGCGGTCATAGACCAGTGTTCTGACCTAAATCTTGTCACAACCATTAGCCTCTTATCGTTCTCCCGCGAAGAAGGTCTAGCGTGGGCCCTCTTCCAGACTCCAGGGCACCACGCAAGGCATCTCCAGGACTGCTTGCACCATGCTAGGAGGTCTCCACCTCCGCCTCGACTCGTACAAGGCACCTACGTTGCCCTAGCACCATCGCCAGTAGCACAAGGAAGCCCCTCTGCCTCCGGTGACCATGTGCAGGGTACCTACGGTACCCTAGCACCACTACCATCAATAAAAGGAGGCCCCTCCATCTCCTTCAGTGGCCATCGGCACCAGCCTGGTGGTGAAGGAGCGTCGCCAGCAACAAAAGGGGGCCCTTGCCTCCAATTGGAAGGCCCTATTGCAACGGAGTATACATGGGTTATGCCTGCGAGGGATCAAGCATCAACTAGGGTTATTCCTTTTTCTCTTCACGCGTCGATAAGGGCTCAATGCTTCCAAGAACACACCACTTTAATTGAAAAATCACTACCAAATAGGAGAAAACGATGTCTAGATGTGTTTAGGGTTCTACAAACGGAGTTCCTCGATGGTGTTATCGTGCGCCTATTGTTGTTGAGGCGATAGAGGAGATAGACCTCAAGTTTCATCATGCAAGGACTAGCGATGGGATGACGACACTTGTCTTGTGGAGTTAGAGTTCCAAGAAGAACCCTAGTTTTTCTAGATCTTGGACAAAAAATTAGATCTTAAGAACACCAAAATTCAAGCAGTAACTTGGAACTTGACGAACAATAATGTTTACAAAAAAACTTAAAATCAAGATACGTTCTCCGATATAGCATAACCATCCAAGAATAAACTACAACTTCTAATCTTCATAACTTGAAACAATAATGTTCACGAATAAATACAAAACCAAACCCGCTAAAAAACCATGTAGAAAACAAGAATGTGAAGGTGTAATATCAAAAATAAAGGATAGAAAAAGATATGAACACAAAAATTTTACGTGGAACCCTACTCCGTGAGGTGCAAGATGAAACCACAGGAGAACCACCACAAAGGGTCGATGTCAAATTCTCTCACAATGGTTAGACAGGGTATGGGGCTTCTTATAACGTGTACTTCCGTAGCTTTTCACAGTTTTACTTAGTTCGTAATAAAGATAACTATAATGGGCGTAATCAATATCTAAGTAAGAATCATTTTTCCAATAGGATTTTAGCATGATTTTTCTAATTAGATAATGATTACCTGATTACTTTTCAAATGATTTTTTTATTTTGATATCATTCGTATCTAAGTTACTTGAATCGTGCAAGCTATAGACGAATAGAAAGAAAGGAAGTAGAGGAGGCTTTGAAGGTTATGCGACATAGGAAAAGTGAAGGACAGGGCGCCATTCCTATAGAAGTACGGAGAGTTTTATGTGAGCGTAGTTTGAGTTGGCCTACAAATTTATTCAATGTTATTTGGCAAAGCAAGAAAAAGCATGAAGATTGGAGGAAAAGTATCGCGGTGCCTCTTTATAAATAAAAGGGGGACATTTAAAATTGTTTAAATTACAGAGGTATCAAGCTGATGAGTCACACTATGAAAATTTGGGAACGTGCAATCAAAAGAAGGTTGAGGCAAGTTTCCAAAGTAAAAGAAACCAACTCGGATTCATGCCAGGTCGCTCAACTATTGAAGCCATCCATTTGCTGAGGAGAACAATGGAGATTTATAGAGCTAAAAGGAAGAACCTCCATATGATTTTTATTGATTTGGAGAAGGCTTATGATTATGTCCCATGTGAGATATTCTGGAGAGTTTTGGAGAATAGACAAGTATGTATCCTATGCATTAACCTCATAAAGGATATGTATGATAGGGCTTTATATTGTGTAAGAATCCAATCTGAGAAGACTGACTATTTTGACATCAACATTGGTTTACATCAAGGTTCAACTTTGAATCCATTTCTTTTTACTTTGATTATGAACGAGTTGACAAGTCACATTCAAGATGAGATACATTGGTGTATATTATTTGCTGATGATATTGTTATGAACCCCTCAGGATCCGGGTACCCGTTTACGACACAATTCGCGAAATTCCATTTATGACATCGCATTTAACAACATAATTTATGGGGAAATTTTTCGCAATGAACATATTTGCAAGTGACATTCGACATTCACATTCACAACCACAAGATAATAAAGATAAATGTCACCAAGAATTTATTTCATTAACTTTCATTTCATTTTCAACCTGTATAATGTCTGAAAGTACATACAGTATATCCCAAAATCTGACTGAAGAGAAAAGAAGTATATAACATTAACAACCGAACAAAAACTGAGACAAAAAGAATAACATACCGTCTAGTATAGACCTTGTCTCTTGGAACCCTGTATAGTTACTGAACAACAGACTCCTTTCCTGCCATGCGTGCAAGGAAGAAAAGGAGTCACAATTGTGAATACAAACCCGTAGTTTTTAAAAAAAATAATTAACAAGTAATTTAATGTGCAAAAGAGAGCAAGTAGAAAGGTGGAATAAACACTATTTACATCTACTTGCGTGAGTAAAAAGGTATTCAGGCTTGTAAGCATTTCTCATAAACTGCCATTATCCCAACACTTTTCATATTTAACTTATTTATTTTGTAATCAAATGTTGATAATTATAGGAGTATGCATATATGTATATATCTCTATTATCATATTGACCAGATATCAAATCTATGGATTTGTCGATGTGGAAGATGGAATAGGAATTACTTAATTACCAAGTTCAATAGGTAGGCATCAAATTCTTAATTTCAATTGTTTCAGATATAACTCCAGATTATGTAGATAAAGATCATGATTCTTGGTCTTGGAGATCATGTCGTGGAACTTGATGGCTACTTTCTTGTTATTGAGATCATGTCATGGTTTTCGATAATGGACTGATATGATGATGATGAATTTGATCCTTAATTCTATTTACTCCTTCTAAGTTAGTGGATAGTCTGTGGTCTTGGTCTGTGTGTAACCTCACACTATGACTCTAAGGTATTTAAAAGTACCTTAGGGTTGGGGTGCCTCCGTAGGCATGCGGTGTTGTATAATGCATCCTAACTAAGTTCCCAACACGTCCACTAACTTATAGGGTTTTTGAACCAGATTAAAGTCACTTCTAATCCACTAAATTTTAATTGTGAATTCCTCTGAACCTTCACTGTAACTCTCTCAGATGTACTCTCAATGATGTAGATCTAGATGTAGATACGAATGATCTGGATGTAGAATCGCCGTCTGTTGGCGAAAGAAAACTCAAGCGGTGAAAAACCTGCAAATGGCTCTTCCGTCTCGCCCTCTAGTTGGAAGGCCGGTCCAATAGAGGGATAGGTCTACTCCCCAACTACGCCACTGAGACGGGTAAGAGGGACTTCCCGGGAAGTCGCTCTAGAAAAACAGCCCGACCGGTAACGGGCAACCGAGCTCGTACGTAAAACTGAAAACCAAGGATCCCCCGCCTGGGTATCCCAAAAACAGGGTCAGCGGAATGGTCTAAAGTCGGGATCCCAACGAGGCGTAAAAACACTGCGAGCTCGCGTAAAAACCGTGTAAAAGACTGGGATCCTAGACCCGCGCACTTGGCGGTCGCTGCCCTAACTGGGCTTCCTTTCCTCCGCCCAGGTGAGGGTCACCGCGCCCTCGCACAGTCATGTGTAAGGTTTACTATGACCGGCAATCTTGATTATACGACACTATAGATTTACCCATTCCTTTAAACCTTCATCAGTCTCTCCTATAGATGACTTATAGATCTAGATGTTTGTCTCAATTTTTTTTTTTTAAGAATCGACTAATTTGAGGATTTCTATATATTTAATACTCATATGAATTCATTGTTGGCATCATAAAAGAAGAGATCCTAAGATTGGTATTCCAGGTTATGACATAATCAAAATTTTATCTAAAAGAAAAAAAAACTAAGAATCCACGTAGTCAACCCTCCCCCCCTAACGTGGAAAAAGAAGCTTGATTGTTTGCTCGTGTTATTTCTTGTTTGATTAAGAGAATACATGCTTTACATAGCATTTAGACTCTGGTAATTTTAGATGTTTGAACTGTTTGTTTTATTTGTTCTGGGTAATGGCACACATATACTAATATATACGTGCCCTATACATTTCTAATTGTTTATGTGTATTTCTACTTATTAGAATGACATTGATGCAAATTCTGATCATCTTTACTAGCATTATGCTTCAGTGATGATCCATATTTATGATTTATTTATATACTGATATTTCTTCTTTATGAATAATCTGGGTCATGGATATAATGACAAGACATTGGTGGAATACTTGAATATAATTAGTATAAATTATGGATTTAACGGCCAAAAATGTAAAAGTTTCTTTATAATTATAACAACAGACAGTAAGCAGAATTATCCTCCTTAACTAAATCGAATATAAATTTTTGAGTTATTTTTATAATTAATCATTAAAGTAATTGGGCAGTAAGCATTTTAGCCCAAATCAGTCAACAACATTAAGGATTTTATTTCCGAATCTATTAACTTATGATTACAACAGTCATTTCTATAGGAGATCAAATACCTAATTAGACTTGCTGATATTATGGATCCTTATAAATTCTTACCAAAAATTTTAGTTTACCCAGGTACTCAGGAACCAACCTCCATTCACTGTGACATTATTCATGGATTCATAATAAAAATTTTTTTAAACCCTTTTATCATATAGGGGTCTATGAGATTTCCAAGAAAAACTTGTGGTAAACTGAAAATAGCAAAGACAGTATTTTAATCTCACACAAGATGAATCTATATTCTTCCACCATTAGTATATAGCCAGTATCTCTATACACATATATATATATATGTATATGTATTCAGAGGATGTTATTCTACTTCTGTCAATCGATACTTTTCAATTGAAATAATATATAACAAGTGATACCCTTTTGATAATAGTAAGGAAATTGTTATCTATCAATACTTCAGGAAGCGTGAAGATAAATTCCAGAACATCCAAGTTCAACTTAAACCCATAATGCAAAGATCAAGGGATGGTTTTTGTTAAATTCTGGTTCTTATACTAAAATTTAGTATTGGAATAGTGAAAACTTGTATGATAATCACATGCAGGGCAGCCATGAGAGTGGAAAAATGGAATTGTAGATATAATCAAGTGAAATGAGCATGCATGGCAGCAAGGAGGAGGGAAGGGATGTACCTTTTATTTTTGATTTCCAAAAGAAAATCACTTGCATGCAGGAGCTGCTGCTCTGAATTTACTACAGTAGTAAACTTCAGTTGGTTGGAAGGCACAACTTCACCTCTTGGCTTGAGCTCCAAGGAGAAGAAGATTGGTAGCACTTCAGTTTTTTTTTTCTTCAAAGGTTAAGGAGGGATCATGAGCTCTCCGTTGGTAGAGTTTGGAAGAAATGGTAGATAGGAAAGAAATGGAAAGTTGAAAAGAAGAGAGGGAAGGAAAGGGGTTGAGGTTTCCTTTCGGGTAAACTTGAAGAAAGTGAGAAATGGAATAGTCTCCTTGGCTTTCTATATATAGAAGAGAAGAGGGATTAAAAGGGTGACAAGTGGAAAATCAACAAAGCCAAATGGACAGCCTGGAATACTGTTGTCTGTTGTTTTTTTTTATATATAATTTTAACCGAACATTCTAAAACAACATAAATTAATTCATTAATTAATTTCCCTTTTTTTTTCATTAACAAACTTAAAACTGACCGTATTTGTGGCTCGAGTATTGGATTTCGACGTGAAGCATCTCATTTTGACCGTCTCTAAATGACGGTCAATATGAGTACAATATTGGCATACTTCCGATCGAGTTTTGAATACCCGAAATTTTCGGATACGGTTTTTATTTAAGGTTAAATTTTACGATTTAAAAATATCAAACGACCTCCGATTGACGAACGGTCAATTCCGTTGGTCTTGTATCGTCGAATCGGATCTTATAATGGTCTCGGTTCGTTTCGGGGTTTCCGAATTTGCGTCGCGGCTTTTCACGGCGCGCATTACGGAGCGACCGATTTTTGGTTGATTTTTCCCGAACGACTTTTGATTCATGATCAATTGGTCGTTTTAGGTTGTTTAGTATTGACCGACAACGTTATTGGGTTCATTGGACCCAAAATCGGACGAGTTCAGGTTTGTACAAACCCGGATGTTACAATTGTGTTGATTGATGAGATTAGAAATGGAGTAAATGAGAAGCTTGAAGTTTGAAGACATGCATTGGATATTAAAGGATTTTGTATAAGTAGGGCTAAGACTGAATATATGTAATGCACTTTTTATGGAAGCAATGATGAAGGAATCGAGGTAAAGATCGGTGGCGATAACATCCGAAAGAGAGATTCTTTTAAATAGTTGGGATCTATTTTGCAACATGATGGGAAAATTGATGGAGAAGTTACTAATAGAATAAATGCAGGCTAGCTAAAGTGGAGAGGAGCTTCTATTGTTCTCTGTGACAAGAAAATTTCTTTAAAAATCAAAGGAAAGCTCTACATAGCAGTCGTAAGACCTGCTATGCTCCATGGATCTGAATGTTGGCCTATGAATATAGACATGTGCAAAGAATGACAGTAGCAGAAATGAAAAAGCTAAGGTGGATGTGTCGACAAACACGTAAAGATCGGATTCAGGATGTCATAGAAGAAGCTTAAATAATTTTTTAGGCCAAAAAGACTTATAGTTCATTCTTTACAAATACATTTCCTCATCAAGTATCCTCATAAGATACTGTAGCACCCGGTTTCCAATCAAACCCGAAGTCGTCCGATTTTGGGTCTAATGAACCCAATAACATTGTCGGTCAATACTAAACAACCTAAAATGACCAATTAGTAGTGAATCAAGAGTTGTTCGGGTGAAATCGACCAAAAATCGGTCAATCCGTAATGCATGCCGTGAAAAGCCGCGACGCAAATTCGGAAACCGCGAAACGAACCGAGACCGTCATTAGATCCGATTCGACGACACGAGACCAACGGAATCGACCGTTCATCAATCGGAGGTCGTTTGGTATTTTAAATTCACAATATTTAATCTTAAACAAAAACCGTATCCGAAAATTTCGGGGGTTCAAAACCCGACCGAAAGTATACCAATATTATACTCAAATTGATCGTCATTTTGAGACGGTCAAAACGAGTCATTGTTCGTCACAATCAGAGACTTGACGTGTTAATACGGTCGACTTTTGTGTATGCCAAATGCATAAGAGGAAATGTAAAAAAAAAAAAATCAAATCAATCAGAACAGTAGTGCTACAGCCAGCCGTTGATTCCCTTTTCCTACACTTTTCTTTTCTTTTCCACTTGGTTTAATTCTAGTGCCACTTGTCCAACTAAGGGCACATCCACCCCTTTATAAATACCCCCAAAATCCAAGCTCTTCTTCTCAAATCTCCAGCCGTGATCCCCCTTTTTCTTCCTTATATTTCCAGCCGAAAGAGAGGACCTCTCTCTCTTCTTTCTTCCAATTTCCCCAAACTGTCCTTGCTGGAGCTATTTCTCCAGCCCTTCTCCAGCATTCCTCATCAACCTGTGAAGTTTGCTAGAGGTGCTGATCTCCTTCAAATCTCCTCCAGCAGTAGCCTTCCTCTTGAACAGTTGCTACTGTTCATCTTCTCCAAAAATCTGGAGAAATCTAAAAGGTACAAGCTTTTACCCCTCCTCTTGCTGCCATGCATGTAGACTATATACATTTAGATCCCATAATTGATGCCCCTCTTGCCAAATCTCCATCATATGAATTATTTTGCCTTTATGAGTTGACTAGATGATATGTGTGCTGCTCAATTCCACTGGATATATATATTAAAAACTCACATAAGGGCTGTTCACATATCCAGAGTATGATACTTTGTTCATTCATGTAGTGAAAGACCCCAGTGAAATCTTATTGTTTTGGAATCATATGAGATCTTATGAGCTCTAGTCTCTCTAATACAGTATTGAATGGAATGAAATGAGAGAGATAATTAGCCCTACAGGAAGAGGAACAGGCTATGAATAAAGAACAAATTTAACTTTTTTTCTGCCCTCTGGATTTTTTTATAAGTATTTCTTTTTGTGGTCTTAGATTGTTCGAAGCTACAAGAAGCATACCTTTGAAAAATGGAATAACAATATACTTTACTTCAATATTTATTGATGGAATTTAAGGCATGATATTGTTAGTAAGTTGAACCAACTTAATATTTAACAGTACCTGGACGGGGTTTTTGAATTCTTCCACTTCAATGTGCGCAGTGTGATTATCACTATTTTGAGTTGTGCTATAATATATATATACAATATACCGTGTATATCAAATCAAATATCATTAATGAATAATAAGAATCGCATCACCCATATTGTTGTTGCACTCTTGATTAAATCGTGTTGGTTATTGTAGATGGGCCTACTGTAGGTTTATATTTTCCCTTTTCCTCTGGACTTCAGTGGCATAGCAATTTAGGGGAATTGTTGCTTGCTGCATTGGCTTTGAACTTAAGTATTTGCACAACAAACTTCTGAGAAGATCTTTACAGAAAGCAGATAATCACCTATGCATTGAGTAGCACCCAATATGTATATCATAGTTAGCAGAACTTGGTTATTAATTCCTTACATCACTATATATGATGCACGTCAATTTGACCAAGCAATATCTATGTCAACATTTCTAATAAGGGTTATGAAACTTCATTTGTATGTATTGTTAGATGCTTATGGAGCGTAAGCTTTTCTCATAACTAGAAATTTACCAATTTTATCATTCTTAAGAATTCTTAAACTTCTTGACAAAACAAGTTGAATCTGAACGATGAAGACTAGGATATTTAAGAAGGTAATCTTCCAAGATCTAATCCCTCTTTAAAATTTTCAACACTCCAACCTTGGTAACACTATCATTACAAAGAAATGAGGGTAAATAGCGAATACTAACATGGGAACCCAATGACTATTGATCAATCGAGGTTATGGCAATGTACAAATGCAAGGATGACGTTAAATTGATCATTATTAAGACTCATAAAGCCAACCTCCCCCAAGATAACGTGAAAGTGAACATGTAATCAAGTACATCTACATAGTTGATGGTTAATCAGGGATGGCAATTATTTGTGCCGATCATGGCGATCTTTACCATGATCGTGCGAGGGGGCGGTGACCCTCACCTGGGCGGAAGGAAAGGAAGCCAGTTTGGGTAGCGGCCGCCAAGTGCGCGGGTCTAGGATCCCAGTCCCATTTCGGTTTTTACGCGAGCTCGCAGTGTTTTTACGCCTCGTTGGGATCCTAATTTTAGACCATTCCGCTGACCCTGTTTTAGGATACCCAGGCGGGGGATCCTTGGTTTTCAGTTTTTTTTTTTTCGTACGAGCTCGTCCGCCCGTACTAGTCGGGCAGTTTTCTAGAGCGACTTTTCTAGGGAGTCTCTCTCACCCGTCTCAGTGGCGTAGTTGGGGAGTAGACCTATCCCTCTATTGGACCGCGCTTCCAATTAGAGGGCGAGACGGAAGAGCCATTTGCAGGCTTCTTCACCGCTTGAGTTTCTTCGCCAAACAGACTTGGCGATTCTATATCTAGATCATCTATAACTACATCTACAACATCTGGAGCTATATCTGAAACATTGAAGTTAAGAATCTGAGAAATTACGATCAAAAGACCGTTCTCTCTACCCAAGAAATCAAATAAATAGATCTCTACCATCTCAACTTTTCCATTTTTCACCCTCCAACATGATCTCTGAAGAAAAATAATATATGCATTCCCACTCATACACTCATGATTACGAACTGCTATATAAATACGTTACATATGGAAAATGCCGGGTTCAGGGGAAAATCATTAGAAACACATTACAAACAAACCCTTTTTACTTACGCAAGTAGATGTAGATTTTACTTATACCACCTTTCTACTTGCTCTCTTTTGTACATTAAATTACTTGTTATTTATTTTAAACTGCGGGTTTGTATTCACGTTAGTGATGCCTCTTCTTTCCTATTTTGTGTGTGGCAGGCAAACAGCCTGCAGCTCAGTAGATATATATGCTTCCAGGAGATAGAGTTTATACCCGACGGTATGGATTACTTTATCGCAGTTTTTGTTCAGATAATAATGTAAATGCTATCTCTTTTGTATCACACTTTGGGATATATGTTGTAAATGGAAGATCATTGTATATGTTGTAACTTGATATGAATATTAATGAAAAGAATTTTGGTGCCATATTGTCTCTTGTACTTGTGGTCATGTGTTGAGAATGAATGTCATAATTTGCGCGAAAAATTTTCCCTGTATTTGTGCGACTTGTGTGATTAAATGTGAATGATATATTGCGAATTGCGCGTAAACGGGTACCCGGATCCTGAGGGCTCCACAGATACTCAATATAATACGAGCGCAGATAGTATTGTCCTTGGGTAAAGAATCGCATGCCCATGCAAGAATTGAACACTACTAGGCCATCTTCATCCATGACACCTGATAGATTAACGAGAAAAAGAAATAAAGATATCATTATATTAATTAGGATGTTTAAGCAGATGTCATTCTAGTAATTTGAAATCACATCATGTCATTATACCTTGAATAATTCCGGATTCGGATCATCCAAAAATGTTGATTTCTATAATGAGAGTTAAAATGGACCGTATGACCCTTAATATATAAGCACCTTTATAATTAATGATAACTAATGATTCCATACCCAAAAAATGCATTATTGTAAGATCAGATTTACATGATCAACCTTCAGAAAATGCATACATTTTATTGCTTGACCCAGCATATCCTTTGTTGGTACATCCCATCTCTCTCCTCCTACAGCCTACTATTCACCACCATCCAACACCAATAATAAACCATGATAGGATGGTTCTTCTACATCCATATTCGCCATTGCTACTCTCCTTTTCTTTACTCAGTTAATGTTGGCCCTAGATGGCATACAATGTCCATCCCTTCCAGAAGTGAAATCTGGATTTCGATTTTTTGTAAATCATTGTTCAGTAGGAAAACATTTTGCTGCCACTGTCGATAAATCCACCATCATATAATAATTCCAAGCAGAGGGAGTTCTACATATATTTGTATGTGTACAAAACACAGGATGTTCTTTAAGGGGAGTTGAGTCAGTTGAGGATGGACACCATATCAAAGGTGTATGTGATTCATGAAACTAAGTCCTCTGGTATCTAGTCTCATTATTACCTTTTTAAGACCCAATCATAGCATGTTGATTATGTTAAGCATTTTGGGGCTAAAGTGTACCTTTAATGACTAGTGTATTGAAGTGTGGCTCTAATACTATGAAAATTTTGTTAAATAATTAATAAAGTGGGGTAGGTAGGAGCATGGAGACACCTTTTTTTCCCTAAAAAAAAGCTCAAGGGTTTTCAAGAAATTGCCAAACATCTTCAACTATAAAACCATCTTAGGCACTCTATCCTCAAATTTAATCTCACATCCTAACATAGTCCAACCACAATTTCAACCTGCATCACAACATCCTTGAAGCGAACATTCAAGTTAAAGAAACAGAAGAAGGCTCAAAAAAGAAAAGCAACATATTATAGACTTACCGAAGTTCGTCCCATATTGAGAGTCCATATAAATGCCGTTGAACATAATCAGAAACATTATTGGTATCTTTCCTAAACATTTCAGCTGATACCTCAAGGGCATCTCGTATTGTCAGCATATCATTTCGGGACATGGCCCGACTAATTGCAGTTTTGAGCTACATGCAAAAAAATCAACATTATAGGAAGAGATATACAAGTCATAAGGAAGAATATGAAAATACCATCAACACAAATATCTGAAATTCACCGACTTTTATGGAAAAGAGGGTGTACACCATAATAATGTGAATCCAAAAGTTGTGTTAATAACATGTAATGAATTACAAGATATGACTCGTGAAAAGTCTTGGCATGATGTATGCCATTCTTGACATAGAACCACTCTTCAATGAACACCACCCATTTCTAGCAAGCCAGATCGATTACAGCTATGCAATCGGCTTCAGCAGCTTCACAACTGGACAGAACTGGGTCGCACAAAGCGAAGAACACAAGTCCAAGAAAGAGATGCCAACCCAATGAATAAAAGTCTCACCCCCAAAATTCCCTTACACTATCACATGTAAGGTATAAGTGTTCCAACACCTCATGCTTCCAATCATAGAGAGGGCAGACCACCTCAGTGCCATGCGTAAAACATCTCCAAACTTTCACCATAAGAACTTACAAAGAAGCCAAATGAATAGCTTGACCACAAGAGGTGCCTTACAAGCAAAGATTAAATGGCAGTCACAATTCAAATGACCAAGCTCAAAGACCAAAAGACCAGAGGGAGCATTATGTACTTTCTTCACCGAGAAGCCACCACCCTACCACTACCAATGATCTCTGAACTGAGACAGACCAT
Source organism: Ottelia alismoides (assembly GCA_037367405.1). Lineage (NCBI taxonomy): Eukaryota > Viridiplantae > Streptophyta > Magnoliopsida > Alismatales > Hydrocharitaceae > Ottelia > Ottelia alismoides. Next base: position 152,389 of record JAZKJV010000020.1, read on the forward strand.
CGACATGGCTAATGTCCTTTTAAAAGCTCTGATGTCCTATACTCAAAAAAATCCTAAAGGAAGTAGGAGCCAGGTTGTATCAGACCAAGCATCTAAGACAAGCATCTCGTGGTCCTCTGCAAGATAAAAAGCTGAGTAAAGTTGGAATAAAGCAGATCATCCACCAACTAATCATCAGTCTTAAAGTGAAAAGTGCAACCATCTTTAAAAACTGGAGCCATCTGGATGGACACAGCCGAGATAATAGAACATATAACCTTACAGAATGAGGTAGAATGAAGTAGATGAAGCAGTCAAAGGAATTTGACCCTGAAGCTGGGATGTGATCCCGTAAACAGTTCCGACCAAACGACATGATATGCCCACCCAACTCCCCCAAATGTGTGCAACAATTAACGAGCGACACCTTGTTCACCTTAGCAAGTCCTAAGCCCCCCAAGCAACACTTATCCTTAAGGCTTAAGAAACATCACAAAGCGCCAAGGCACCAAGGCGACTCCGTGAGACAAGCCATCAGAACTGCCCCAAGAAGAACCACCTCAGGATCAACTCAAGGCATCAGTAGATCCCAATAGGGATGAATCGAATGGATATAAAAAAGACATGGATCGTGAAAAGAACAGCATTCGGGAGTGTAAGAGGGCCCTCATGGGACAAACACAAAGCGTTTCTATCTGAAAGTATACGTTCCAACTTCTCAATCAAAGTTAAGCAGTCACCATGTCTCAAGCAACCACTGGAAAGAGGGAGTCCCAATTAGGAGATTGGAATAGTCACCAGCAACCACCTGCAGTAATGGATTCCCACTTCAAAACGCCAAAAGGAATGAAAGTCGACTTCCATCTGTTGATGCGAAGTCTCGATAGCTCCACAAAAATGTCCAACACTGTCGACATCCCACAATCTTCACGAGCACCACCCTCAATGAAAACATCGTATCATCGACAAATTGCATTACTGGGATAGAAACATCACCAATCATATAGCCAGTACAGATCTCTTGTTGAACCATTGGACCAGTCATACAAGTCTGTCTCAAGCACCAACAAAAACAGTAGAGAGGCAAGAGGATGCCCCTAGTGCACCCCACTCTACAAAATGAAAATAACCACCCTCCAGACTACAATTCATGAAAAATAAGGAGCTCGTAATGACACATCCTTTCATCCAAACAATCCAGATATCTTGGAAAATTCTCCTCACAAGAGATTCCCATAAAGAACACCAGTCCATGCAATCAACGAGGTTTCTAAGAGTGCCAACCTAGAAGCGACAAAGTCCAACTACCTCCATCACATATGGGTGTCCTACACAATAAGAGGAAATAATCCACCAGGTTCTTACCAATAACATATGATATGTTATTGGCACCCAACCCTATTACTCGAATCCAAATACATTTGTTTGCTAGCAGCAGCCGGAATTTGATCTTAGGCTAAAGCCCTAAGATGTTGGCAAGAGTTCTGAAACCGGAAATCAAGTAAATTAAAAGCCATATGAATGTGGAATCTATGTTATGAATCTTAATTTGGACCTAAAAATCAAGAAGGAAAATCAAATTGGACAAAAGGCCAATAGCAAAAATAAGCTAAAACTAGAACATGCATAATTTGGATTTAATGAAATTGGAGAATTAAGGTAAAATTTGCCTACAATATTTGAAGTTAATGGACAAACTTAAAAGAAAATCATAGAAAATCCATAAATAATACAATCCAAGAGGTTTCGATTGAACGATAAACAAAGGTAAGGGCATATGAGCACTATGGCATGAAATATCAAATTAAAGGACCAAATATGGTATCTAGCCATCACTTGACCCGCTTACATAGGGCCATTCCTATCAATCAAAGGGGACTTTCAAATTTGTTTAAAGGTGCAGGCACCCCTCAGGATCTTCTCCCCATTTGAAGAAGAATGATAGCGAGCATGGCATCAAATTTCAGTGATTTTCGATCGAATTTTAATTTCGACAGATGACCCCAAAAAATCGACTGAAATGACTAATATATGTGCCTTGAGGGGAGTTGATAAAAGAAAAAGTGACCGAGATGGCTGAAATTAGGCCGAAATGTTGTTTCGATCGGCCACCGATATGGTGACCAAAACCAATATTTAAGGCATTGACGGAGAAGGAGCTTCTTACATAAGTACACCATGGAGATGCTTCTCTAAGAGCTAGTGGAGCAATAAATGATCATCCTCATCATCCTTGTTAGACAAAAGCGACATGATGCTGAAGTGTCTACCCATTTAAGAGGATTGCATGTCATCTACATGGTGATCCACGAAGAGTTAGGAGAATTAAAAAGGTCAATGAAGCAAGAACATGGAAGACAACCAAGATAAAGTCCTGATCTATTATAAAACATTTGGCTTCCTGGTTGGGGGATCTCTTAATGTTTCTTCCATGCTTGGAGGTGAAATCTTAGCATGCACATAAGAATTTGCATGTTTTGATTGCAGATTCATTTAAAATGGTTTCTTACATTTTGGAGAACAAACTTTTGTTAGAGCTTCTTTAAAACTCCAGTCCATGATTTGTGATTTGAGATTCAAATACAAGGCTAATTGTTCTTCTCTATTTGTATTTGCAACTCATTGCATGTAGAAGACAGTGAACAATCGACCGACCATGTGAGCATTCGATCGATCACTATGCCAGGTTAGCATGGCCACAATAGTTTGCCAAGTCATGCCATCATAATTCGATTGACCGTGGTCGATGTGCTATAAAAGGGGTGATTCAACCCCTCTTAATGTGGGGTCGACTAGCTTGGACATGTGGCGCATGGCGCCCCACATTTAGCTCCAGTGCTGGAACAAATATGACAAAATTTCGTAAAATTGATTGTGTGAACTCTAAGTCAACAAGGCTTGAATGATCATTTTTGCTCCTATCTTTGATCTGAAGAGTTGCAGTGACAGTAAGTTGAAATGGAGATCTAAAATACCACTAAGAGTGAAGGTGATTCTTTGGTCTTTTTAAGACGTACACGTCTTACGAGGAAGACCCATAAGGCAAAGTTCTCTAATGATACCAGTGGTCCAGTGTTGCTTCTCGTAGTGATGAACTTGGTAAGGACATCGAACACCAAACCTTAACTTGTGACTAGGAGTTCAGAGGGAAGCTTCTACTAAAGGGACTTGATATCTCATCGTTGGAAGTTACGCTTATGTTCACATCTTACAGGGAATTGATGAATTCTTTCCTACATATGGGCACTTTGGTTGGCTCGTAATGGTGTCATTTTTCGGGATGAGAGGTTTTATGATGAGAATGTAGTTCATCATGCCAAGGCTCTCCTTTAAGTTGTGTTTTTCCGTATTCAAATTTTCTTGTTAACATAATTTGAAGATGAGCATTACTCTGGTGCACGCCCATTCTTTTTTGTTTGGGTCGAAAGAATTTTTATACAATAATTCATAAAATCATGTTATTTTTCTAAATAAAAACATGTATGGTCCCAAGGTGGAGCACACTAGAGGAAAATTTATTTAACCAAAAAGCAATGCATGCCAACAATTAAAAAGAAATTAATGTGATGAACAACGTTTTATGCATATAGTAGTTTTTATCTTTTTTGGAAAGAAAGTGGTGTGTAATCTCAAAGTCAGTCACATCAATGAAGCTAAAATAATAAAATGGGGTGGTTACAACGACCAAGCCTCAGATAAGGCCCCGATATGTATCAACACATTCTCCACATAACATCGCTCTTGAAAAAATACAATCCTATTCCTATAGAGCCAGAGCACCCAAAGAACAACAAAATGTTGCAAACACCCGATACATCCCAAACTACACGCCAAAAGCATACAACCCCAGAAATCATTATGAATCAAACACCTTGACCAACGCATGTCCAAATGATCAGGAGAGAGGGTAGAAAAAGAAAAGATAATCACTATCATCTATAGAAAGCATACAACGCGGACAAGAAGAGTCACCCGAGTACCACCAACTAGCTCTGAGCGCATGGGTAGTTAATCTGGCCCTCTTCATCTGTCATAAGGATACTTTTACCCGAGGTGGAATGGAAGAACATCAAATGAGTCAGAATATATCCAAGCCACAATCTATATTATGCACCACGCTCGAAGTAAGGAAGTGATATGCCTTCATAATTGAAAATCTACCCTACACCCACTTCCAACCATCCCTACCAATCAAAGGACTATCAATGCCACCAAAATTGCACATCATTTTCACAAAATTCTCAATGTGTTACTCAGAGAATCTTGATTAAAATGGCAAGTACTACGTACCATTCTTCATGCATCGGCATCCCTAATGTTCATATTTCTAGTAAGAGAGAAAAGTCCAAGATAATGGAACTCCAAAGACATATCACATGTCCAATCACCATTGCAGAAGTGACTGAGGGCATCATCCCCTAAAATAGGCATCATCTTCCCCCTAACCATTGACATAACCTTACATATACCCCGCCAGAATGTAGATGGTGATAAAGTCGTGTGTGGGTCTGCATTCAAACTCATGTCTATGCCGTAAAGACTCCTTAGCAATTTAGCAAGCAAATCATCTTGAGAACCCCAAATCAAAGTATTCCACCTCGCTAAGAGATATTGATTCAGTTCCTTCAATCTTCTAATTTCATGGCCACCATGAAGCTTAGGTGTAGTAACCATATCCCAAGCAACATGCAAAAAAATCATCGTAAATCTTTTCCATTTGTTATTGTATACATACAGGTACTTGCCTAACTGACAAGTAGAAGATGGGGACGGCTGACAGAACCGAGTTTACCATAACAAGTTGACCCCCCTTCGAAAAAGTGGAAGAATTCCAACATGTAAAGCGCCTCTCCAACTTCTCAATTAAGGGGAGCCAATGATCTTTTGTGAGACACATATAAGTGAGGGGAGACCCAAATACTAAAGCAGAAGGCTGGAGACAGGAGTATCAAGGACGATACGACACCAGATGACCTCCTCTTGTGAGAGAGCGAAAGGAACAAAAGGAGGTTTTGCTTATATTGTACATGTCCCGAAATGGCACCAAAAAGATCCAACATAACTGACATGCTCCCACTTCATGGATACAACCTCCATAAAAAAACTTGTCATCATCATATTGCAGCAAGAGGATGGAGATATCACCATTTGTGTATCAACAGTCAACCCAACGGAAACAGCTATCCTTGCAAGAATGGTCAATGTATCCACAAAAATGAGGGGAGAAGGGGAATCCCCGACCGATCCTCTTTTAGGGCTGGAAAAAACCACCTTTGTCCTACAATAACCAACACCGAGAAGGAAGCGTGTTTCATCCACCTAATCCAAATATCTATGTGAAGATAGTTGTATTTTCATATTCTATATGTATCTCTTTCTTATTATCGCTTTCTGTTTTCTGCTTTATGTAGTTTACCCATAGGCCTCTCTACTATATAAGAGAGCCTAGGGTTCTCAGAAATACAAGTGCTCTTATTTTCTCCAACATGGTATCAGAGCGGCGGTCCTAGACCGGAGCTCTCGATTCCCAAGAAACCCTAACCCTAGCTCCAACCCTCTCTGGTGCCGCACCTCCTTTCCGGCGCATCTCCAGTGCCGCATGCCCTCGCGCCGCCGCCTGCTCTCGCGCGCACAGTGTGTACGCACTCGTGCACAGTGCGCCCGCGCACAGCGCGCCTGCACTCGCGCGTATCCCGCGCACGTTCGCGCGCGCTTGCTCTAGCGTGCTCCGCATACAGCGCGCCTGCCCTAGCGTGCTCGACGCACATCGCGGGTTGTCCCACGCTTGAGTTCCGCCTCGGCTTCCTCAGTCAGTTGATGGGTTGACGTGCATGAGTCTACACGTGCACCCAAACCCATATATGTTTGTTTAGACACACAAACTTTGATTTCTCGCACATGTAGCAGTTTTCTTTCGGCAAAATGTCTGAGAACAAGGCTGATGTACCCGCCACTGGTGCATTCAAGGGTCCAACGCCTATTGTGAAAATGGACGGGACAAATTATGAACTCTGGGCCATGCAGCTCATGAGCCTGATGAAGTCGAATGGTAAGAAACATATTCTTACCGAAGATGAGCCGGTGGAGAAGACTGGGGTGCATGCCTCGTGGGAGGCAGATGATGCGTATGCCAAAGTTTGGCTATCTGGGATGTTGACGATAGAAATCGCCAACGACGTACTACATCAGCCCACGGCTAAGGCTATGTGGGATATTCTAGCGATGACATATTCACTAGCGCGGAATGAGATCAAGATACTTCAGTTGCAACATGATATATTTACAGTCAAGCAGAATGGGCGCCCTCTTCACTCATTGTACACATCCCTACGAGAATTGTTTGAGAAGCTCCATAGCTTCATGCCATTGACAGCCACTCCAGAACAGCAGAAGACGTACAGGAACGCTACCATGGTAGGTGTATTCCTGGCTGCCCTTGATCCAGAGTATGACGCTGCCCGGTCTCAGATTCTAGCTGACGCTACTATTCCTCCAACGGAGGAAGCTTTTCATCGATTGAGTCGAATAACTGTTCCTATCTCGACTACCAGCCAGACACCTTCAGCGATGGCAGCCTCCAGGGGCAGAGGTGGTTCCTCTACCTTTCGTGGTCGGGGCCCCCGGGGTCGTGGGGGCCGGATTCGTCAACCATGCAGTTACTGTCGTCGACCTGGCCACTCCAAAGACACATGCTACTCAAAGCATGGCTTTCCAGCATCAGCTCGGGTAGCAGAACAAGTTGAGTCTCCTGCACCTTCCTCATTGGACCAGCGATTTAATGATCTTGTTGCCAGACTGAGGAATATTATGCCCCCTGATACAACTCCTGAAGCTCAGTCAGAAGTGACCGTCTCTGCATCTGCCAGTTCACCTGCCACGACTAGTACGTCAGGTAGATCTCATGCTCTCGCATCTTGTGATGGATCTATGATTACGAACTAGATTATGGACTCTAGAGCGACACATCATCTCTGTGGGGAGAAAGAACAGCTCACGTCATATAGACCAGTTCCTTCAGGATGAACAGTGGTGATAGCCAATGGGACACATTCCCCGATCACAGGACAGGGGGAGATTAATTTAACACCTTCATTGAGACTGCAGAATGTGTTATATGCTCCTCTATGAATTTGTTGTCCATTAGCCATATTACAAAGGATTTAAACTGTCGAGCTATTTTTGACTCATCATCTCTTGTTTTTCAGGACATACCCTCGGGCAACGTGATTGGCTATGGCTGTGAGCAGAATGGTCTCTATTGTCTGATCCATACTCCTTACGTTGGTACATCTCTCCATTCTACAGGATCAGACTCACCATACATCTGGCATCTCCGGTTTGGTCACCTCCCTCTTCAGAAGATGCGTCGTGTTTTGCCCCAGATTTCTCCGAAGTCGTCCTTTCAATGTAAAGTGTGTCAGTTGGGAAAGCATCATAGGTCTACTTTCCCGAGTCGTTAGAGTCGGAGCAGTGGCTCCTTGTTCGAGTTAGTCCATATTGATATTTGGGGTCCAAGTCGTGTTCCTGACCACCAGAGACACAGATTCTATCTGTTTGCAGTAGATGATTTTTCTTGCTTGTCTTGGGTGTTTTTATTGAAGAATAAATCTGAAGCAGGAGATGTGATTCAAATGTTTATCAATGAAGTTAAAAATGTTTACTCTTCTACTGTGAAAATTGTGCGTTCTGACAATGCATTAGAGTTTTCTACCAGAACTCTGTCCTTGTTCTTTTCCTCTCGTGGCATAATTCATCAAACTTCATGTGCTTACACGTCACAACAAAATGGTGTTGCAGAGCGGAAACATCAACATCTCTTGGATATTACTAGAACCCTACTTATTCAGAGTCATGCTCCACGCTCGTTCTGGGGTGATGCTGTTCTCACAGCTTGCTACTTGGTAAATCACATGCCCTCGTCTGTCTTGGGTGAGAAATCTCCTCTCTCTCTAGCCTTTCCTGAGAAGGAGTTGTTCTCACTTCCACCACGTGTTTTTGGTTGTGCTGGCTTTGTCCATCAGTTGGGACCGGGTCTTGATAAGCTCTCTCCCCGGGCTACCAAATGTGTGTTTGTAGGATACTCCAGGACACAGAAGGGGTATCGTTGCTTCGATCCGCTGCGTCGAAAATATTTTGTTAGCGCGGATGTCACATTCTTTGAATCTGTGATGTTTTCTCTCCTACAGGTGACAGGCTGACTACTTCACCTTCTGATACTGAGGTTTTCATGCCGCCACCTCCCATGAGTCAGTTACCGTCGGTGCCATCTCCACCACCCTCCCCTCCACCTTTACCACCATCATTGACCATTGTCCCCCCGTTACGAAAGCATTATACTCGTCGGTCCTCATCTGCTCAAGGTCATGGCCAGTCATCCAGCAGCCCTCAGGTTGATTCTGATAACTTGATTCCTAACGATGAGTCTGAGGATCTTTTGATACAGGGAACACAGCAGGAGGCGGATGATGGCGATTTGGGCGTGCCTATAGCTATTAGAAAGCAGAGGCGTACTTGTGCTTCCTACCCCCTTGCTTCCCAAGTCTCCTTTCATCGTCTCACAGGCGACTTCCAGATTTGCAGCAGTTCTACAGCAGTTCTATCTGCAGTAGAAATTCCACGTAATTATCAAGAGGCACTACCAGATAGCAGATGGCGTCTTGCTATGGAAGAAGAAATGGCCGCACTGCAGTCCCGTGGCACTTGGACACTTGTTCCTCCTCCTTCAAGAGCCTCTATTGTTAGCTGCAAATGGGTCTTTACCGTTAAATATCACGCAGATGGCAGCCTTGATCGGTACAAGGCAAGGCTTGTGGCACGTGGTTTTACTCAGACCTATGGAGTTGATTACTTGGACATGTTTTCTCCAGTTGCTCGACATTCTACTTTACGTATCCTGCTTTCATTTGCTGTAGCACGTGATTGGCCGCTATTCCAGCTAGATGTGAAAAATGCATTTTTGTATGGAGATCTACAAGAGGAGGTATATATGCAGCGGCCTCCAGGTTTTCCTGCTGAGGGGGAGTGTCAGCAAGTTTGTAGACTCCATAAGGCAATATATGGCCTTAAATAGAGTCTAAGAGCGTGGTTTCAAAAGCTTTCAGATCTGATTGAACGACAGGGTTTCAAGCGGTCAAATGCAGACCATTCACTGTTTGTGCAGAAGACGTCTAGAGTTACTGTGGCTATCATGGTGTATGTTGATACGTGTTCACTAAATCGGCCGCACGGGCCGCATATGCGGCCGCATATGCCCGTGCGGCGTGCAGACCGCACCGATTACTTGAATCAGTGCATTATGCGCCCTCACCGCATATGCGGCCCGCATATGCCCCGCATATCCCGCATATGCCCCGCATACTGCTCCAGCAGCTCCAACTTTTCAATCTTCTCATTCAGGTCCTTAATTCTGTAACTCTGCCTCTTCATTCAATTGTTAGAATATGACATGCAGTTCTATACAATTGCAATGCATTATACCATTATGTATATGCAATGTTTTATGTTTTTCTCATGTATTATTTTCACGAGTATATGCAATGCATCGTCGAATATTTTTTAGATATGCCGATTGAGGTCTTGCTCATGTAGTGCATGTATGTGTATTGAAGTTTTGTTATTATGAATCATATAAATATGAGGCAATTAAAAATATATATGCACACCCATCTAACACGAACCGTTTTTCTTAGATCTTCTTTAACTCCACTTAGATACATAACTTCAGTGGTAATGTTATTCATAGATATTTTTTATTTTTAAATTAAAAAATAGAAAACCGCTTAGAACCGCATATACCCCGCATATGCCCCTGCATACCGCTTAATCAGTATTCGGTGACCAGTCCGAACGCATACGCATACCGCTTTCCTGAAACTTGATGTTGATGATATTGTTGTTACAGGAGATGATGCGCAGGGGATCAAGATGGCGAAAGATTTTCTAGGCAGTAAATTTGTCACTAAGGATCTGGGCACCCTAAGGTATTTCTTGGGGTTGGAATTTGCTAGGAATGCACAGGGTCTAGTGATGACCCAAAGGAAGTATGTTACTGATATGCTTGCAGAGACAGGCATGATTGGATGGCGTCCTTCCACGACTCCTATGGATCCTAGTATGAAGCTATACGATGATGATACAGATGAAGTTGACAAGAGGACATACCAAGAGATGGTTGGAAAACTCATTTATGTTACAATTACCAGGCCGGATATTGCATTTTCTGTGAGTCGAGTGAGTCAATTCATGGAGCGACCTCGACAGGTACATATGGATGCAATACACATGATATTGAGATATTTAAAATCATACCCAGGCTCAGGATTGCTATTCAAGAAAGGAGACACACTCTCTGTATCCGCATATGCTGACGCGGATTATGCAGGTTGCCTTAAGGATAGGAAATCAACTTCGGGATTTGCAATATTTGTTGGCACTTCTCTCGTTTCTTGGAAAAATAAGAAACAAATTGTGGTAGCAAGATCAAGTGTCGAACCCGAATACAGGGCTATGGCCCAAGCAAGTACAGAAATGATGTGGGTTCGAGTAGTGCTATGCGATCTACATGTAGAGGTTCCTCTACCTATGGAGTTACACTGTGATAACCAGGCTGCTCTATTCATTGCAAACAATCCTGCGTTCCATGAGAGAACAAAACATATTGAGGTAGATTGCCATTACACCAGAGACATGATTCAAAAGGGCCTGATTTCTACTTCCCATGTCAGCTCTGGAGAGCAAACCGCGGACATCTTCACCAAGCCACTGCCCAGAGGATCATTTCAGAAGTGTTCATCCAAGCTGAGCATGATTGACATCTATGCTCCAGCTTGAGGGGGAGTGTGAAGATAGTTGTATTTTCATATTCTATATGTATCTCTTTCTTATTATCGCTTTCTATTTTCTGCTTTATGTAATTTACCCATAGGTATCTCTACTATATAAGAGAGCCTAGGGTTCTCAGAAATACAAGTGCTCTTATTTTCTCCAACAATCTAGAAAGCCCCTTACCTTGATGATAGACAAGTAAATCTCCCATAAATACTGTCATATATCTTAGCAAAAATGCTTTGTCGTTGTGTATACCAAGCCCCTCCTCTAGCATCTCTTCCAATTCGTACATATCTCATTCACTAAAATCGATACATCATATATCTACCAAGAATAAAGCATATTGCAAAGGATAAATGATACCATGGAGCACCCGATGGAGATTATAGTCTGATTGCACTCTCGAAAGGGATCAACCTCATCTTGGTGAAAGTTCTTGTCTGATTAGGATGTCATTCCTTAAGATCCACAGCTCCCATAAGGGCCATAACACAACTATTGGCCACAGCCAACTAGACATCACCAAACTACAAGCCAATAAATATCATGAGGCTCTGATGTTGGACATGCGAGCCCACGACGAGCCATTACGCAATAAATGTTATTGCGAATATCATTCCCTGATTTGAAATGAAGAATAACTAATTTGCAATAGGTCCCTTAGTACAATTAGGGTTATGTACCATGGCCGTCTTAATGATCATACAGCTGTTGATTCAATTATTGAATCATAGAGATTGGTGATTGGACGAATATCTAAAGAGTTAGATTGAGGATGCATCAAGTACCGTCAAATGATTGTTAAGAGAGGATCTCCAGCATGAGTAGGAGATGGCAATCCTTTTCTCACTTGGTTGATATCTGACCGACCTCTTGATGCAGGTCCTCTGCATGGGAATAGAGATTCGGAGGTGTCAGATTATATAGGTCAAAGAGTTGACTTAACGAGATCGAGATAACCAAAGTCCTATGTCATATGTTGTCACGATATAGGCACGCATCCTCTGACCAGAGACAGATGTGTTACTATATGTCTGAGTATGTACATTTGGCAGACCAATAGGTTGATGACCTAATCATGGTCTATACACCGGCACGCTGGTGTGCATACAAAGGCATATGAGTAATACGATCTCTCAAAGGGATCATACAGGTTCAATTACTGAACCGGAAGATATGAGCCCACTTATGAGATATTGGGAAGAATCAAATTCCGTGCACGGTCGTCTTGCTTTGGAAGCTTGACTGAATTTGTAGGTTTGATATATGCTTTTGGAAATATATGATCAACATCTGGGTGTGATATATGCTTTCGGAAAGTATATGATCGATACCGACTCCCAATGATCAAATGAGAAACTTGATGATAAAACCATGAAATAGGCAGTGTAAAATTGATCTTATACTTCGGGTTTATTCTGGGTCTTCAAGTATGCATGATGTACAGGTATTAGGAATACCTGAGGGTGATGTGATCATAAACGATTGTATAACCATGACGCTTCCATTCCTAGGGAGTGATGAAAGGGTCTGGATTTTAGTGACTCCTCTCGATAGAGAAGTGATCTGATCTTGGTCCAAGTGTTGAACAATGACATGAATGTGGTTCAGATGCAATGAGAAGATTGAATCTACAGTCTTGATTAAATCAAGCATCTATGGGAGGTCCGCAAGAACTGGATTTGAGATGTGATCTCAATATCTAAGTTACTATACGTGGAACAATACAATCGCCATGTCCTTATCTCCAAGTATCCGCGGAGAAAGCGCATTATCCTTGAAGGAGTTCAGGATAATTTCATTGTTGATATAAGTATCCGAGCATTAAGAAAATGGATAATTAAATGTGATTTAATTATCATGGAAAATATGAATTTGATTCATATTATAAAGAGAATTATCTAAGATAATTAAATGTGATTTAATTATCAGTGATGTGAATAATGTGAATGTGATTCATATTATTTGGGCACATGAGAATAAGAGATCCAATATGATTAAATGTAATTTAATTATCATGGATATGAATAATGTGGATAACACTATCCATATTAATCATATATATTATGAACATAATTTCTAATATATAAGAAAGAGAGCTATTTGTAATTTACATTTGTTAATTAAATGTTGATGTGAATTGGATTCACAATGGACAATTAATTGAAAATGTAATTTACATTTTATTTTGGGTTGTGAATATGATTCACAAATTTTCAATGGCATGATTGCAATGTTCACAAAATAAACTGGATTTATTTTTGTGAAATAATTTGCAGCAAAAGTCGTTGCAAATATTGGAGAGAATCGTGAGATAATATAATCTCATGTAATAAGGAAAGGAAAGCCACCTTCCTCATATAGAGGGTGGACGGTTACAATTCCATTATGGAATATGGTGGTCGTCCACTCCTCTTGTAGAAGGAGGCTTGCCTCCTTCCTAATTCTCCAATGGAGATTGATTTAATATAAATCAAATTATATTCAATATATATTTGATTTTATTAAATTAAGTGTTGTTGGTTTTTACCAATACAAATCATGGCCATTAAAAGGAAAACAAATCAATGTGAGCCACTGGATTTGTGTTGCCCATGGATTGAGATCCATGGATCTCAAAATATTATAAATAGAAGGGCACCCCTTGCTCTTCATATGCTAATGAGAATATAAGTCTCTCCCTCTCTTTCTCTCTACATGCCTACTCTCTCTCTCTCATATGGCCGTCCACCATGGATGCCCTAGAGAGAGTCTGCATCGCCGCAGCATCGTCCTTATGCTGCCCGATCATTTGCTCGTGGATCTCCGTCTCCATCAGAGCGCCTCGCTCGTGAAGAAGACGCCTGATCTCGTGTGTCGAAATCAGGAGATCTGCCGCTTGGATCATCAATATGGATTACGAGAAGCATGTGTTTCATCAACACGCTCGCAAGCGTCTCCTCCATCGGATCGGACTTGAGACAGAAGGTCTCTTTGTTTAGAGACTCGATCGCAACCACGCTTCAAGAGGTAACCCTAATACTTGTTTGTGGTTTAGATGAAACGATCCGAGAAGTGTTCTTGGATCATATGGTTTCATCGTATGAAAAAATTTTAAATTACGCTGCATCGAGCAACTAGTGCGACTAGTCGCTCCCAATCACATACGATGCGATCCTCACGCTTCCGTGATGCGCTTAAGGATCTCCCCATATCCTTCAAGTGGTATCAGAGCCTTAGGTCGAAGTTTTTGGATACGATCCGTAAACCTAAGCCGACTTGGGTTCGTTAGGGTTGCGAAAGTTTTATCACATTTCATTTTCCCATCTCTATTTAGTGCTTGATTTTTGCCATGTTTAAATTGTTTAAACACGAAAATAAAACTTAGATTTTGTTCCCCATTAAATAAGGAAATCGTAGGATTTGAGTTTGCGTGATTTCGAATATGTTTGCTCAAGTTATGATCAAATTAGTGAACATGTATCCACTGTTTCGGGGATTGTGAATCATGACGTAATTAAGTAGTTAATTACGGATTTGAAACGTCTTGAAATGCGTGCAAATCACTTAAGTTCTCTTGTAAATCAAATTTGCAAACTTTAGAAACTTACTTTGCTTAATTTGGATTTAAATTGATTGAGATATTCTAATTTTAGTAAGTGAGGGTCACTGCTGGAATTACTTTCCTAATCTAGAACCTAGTGATTGTCATTTAATCAATTAGTGAAACTAATTTATTTAATTCCAGGATAAATGTTTATGAAATACTTGATGATAATTATTTCCTAATATGACATTGCCTTAACCAATAATTGATTAGATGTGATCTAGATCATAATTGGTTACACAATCTACTTTCCAACAAACATGTTGCTTGAATAGGATTTGGGATTTGATTAGCAAATCTCATTATAATGTTAATCAAAATTGTTTTGATTATTATTATATGGTATAACTTCGGTTGAAAGACCGATTATAATCTCAAGTACACAATGATCATTGCATTATCTTTTCCCGAGGTGGATATGGTGTCTAGTCGGGGAGCGTTGGGGTAGCAGGTTGCACCGTGTAAGGTTCGTCCCACTCCCGTCGGTACTGGCCATGACAGCGGGTAGGGACTTGATAATGCAGGAGAAATCACGGTGTATTTTTCTAATTATTAAAATTCAGAATAATACGTATTTGAGATAATACCATAATTCAAGTAACAATAAAGATTGTTTGTTGGATATTAATTGGATCATTAATTTAATATGATTAGATTAATTAGAATCCAATTAAAATTAAAACACTCTATTATGAATAGAGATGTTATTTCCCTTGGAAGAATTAATCATAATGAATATGATTCATGATGATTAATTAGAATTTGAATATGATATGGAGGATCACATAAGTGACATCCATGATCTCCCGTCAACGCGGAGGGTTCCGTCGCCAGGGATTGTATGTAGGAGACGCATGTCCGAAGTGACAGCTTCTGTATGCAAGCGCATCTGGATCGGGCTCTTCGCTTCTCGAAAGAGTAAGGACGTATGCGTAGTGACCCCAATATCGGGTCATCATATTATTGGGGTGATATTGGATTGCGCATAGCGAGTTGTATTCCTATTGACGGTTGGTTCAATTAATGATGGGTCAACATCACCTTAGGGGTGGTGGGCCCGGGTGTTAAAGACCGAATTGGAAGATGCAAGTTGGACTTGCAAGGCGGAATGTGTTCCCGCTTCTTTTTATCCGAGTTACAGGTTCTCATATTATCGGTATGTAACAAAGATAATGACGGAGATCCCAGATCTTGCTTGAGGTATAATGGTAAGTATATCTCTTACATTGAAAGTGATTAAGGGAATGAACTTTCATTGTTGACAATGCAAGACAACTTTGATACAAAAACTCCTAAATCAAAGTAAAATATGTATATATATAAATATATGCACTTATGCAAATTTCTTATTTCAGATAATCCTTTATTAAACCCACTCAATGTTATACTCAATAATAACCAGTAAAATATCATAGATTGGATCCATGATCAAGATATTGTACTTGCAGTTGAACACATAATGTATGTGGTTGCAATGTAGAAATTTCCTCATAATAATGAGGAATGACAATTATAATAGACAATAAGACTTCAACCCTAGGGTTTGTATGTCTCTATAGTCTTGATGTCTCATTGAATGTACTTTGGAAGTGACATGTCGATGATGATCGTAATTGTCGAATAATCATTATAAAATCTAAGAAGATATTTTGGCATGCATATGTGCTCTCAACATTTAATCATGAATGACATTGTTCTCTGCATCATGCAGAATGGTGGCTCTATAAGAGATGTTGTATTCAAATTGTTTGAATACCTACCTGACCAATGTTTTAAGAGTTTAGATGGATGTAGATACGATGAGTGTCATCATTCTACTATCTATACTCTAGTCATTCATGAAGCTTCAAGATATTCATATTGTATGAATAGAATGAAGCATGTACAGATGTTGAAATGCTCTTATATTGAAATCTTTTGAATTAAACATAAGAGATCCTTTGTCTTGAGCAATGGTTGCTTATAGATAAAGGGAGCGCAATAGAAGCATGGGTTGGACCCAAGTAAGAAGGAAAGTCAAAGAGTTGACCATACTTCCGTGACTTCCATATGACATCCAAAGAGTTGGATGAATGCCAATACTGCAATAAGTTGATGTATTGATAGTATAACTGTCAAATTTATCTAGGATCCTTAGAGAAGGAATCAGATAGTATATCAGAATAATATACATATAATCATTGAAATTGACTTACTTATTTGATAAGATAAAGTCTAATAATTGTATCTCAATCTTCTAATGACACTTGCAATTGGTTGCATATGTATGAGAAGATTAGAGATTTGACCATAAGGTTTAATTGTCATCCACGTTGGATTTGATGCAATTGTTGCAACAATTTCCAATGGATCAATGGACTTGTTATTTTCAGTGGGAGAGCCCTTAGTCTTAGAGAATGTCTCTATGACCCTTAATACATTCGTTGTTTATTTCTAAATGTTGAAAATAAACATGAATTCTGTAATAGACCTATCATAAAGAGTTATGATGAAGATATTTCAGATAGTAATCTAAAATCTAGTGGACTCTACTAAATTAGAAAATTATTGAATGGTTCATTAACATTTCTAATACTGAAATTAAACCTTAGAAGATCAATAGGAGAATGAAGATCATTTGATAATGATCTGGCATCAAGCCTTGGACATTTGTCTGTTGATGTGATCAATAGACTAGTAAGAGATGAAACTTTCGATTGTCTAAAGGTTCAAATCTTACATACTTGTGAATATTGTATTCAAAAGTAGAAATGTCCAATACACCCTTCCTTGGAAAGGTGTAAGATGTCTAGGTATTAAAGATCTCATACATATTGATGTATGTGAATCATCTATATCAGAATAAACATTATGGATATGTGATCTCTATAGATTTGAGATTTCTTCTCTTCACTAAGAAACCTTTGAAATGTTCATAGAGTTCACAATTTTGGTTTAGAACCAAAGTTTGAAGGAAGATTAAATGAATTTGATCTAATTTAGGTAGTCAGTACCTATTAGATGAATTCATGGAATACTTTATAGAGATATGAATATCATTTCTATCTCACTCCTAATAAACCTAAACTCAATGGAGTTGTAGGGAGATACAATTGAATCATGTGTGACATGATATAATCAATGATGAATATTAGCATAATTATTTATTAGTTTCCAAGGTATATATGTAAGAGACTACAATATATATCCTTAATAAGATTTCATGCAAATTAACTGGAATCAAGCACCAGACAGTGCTACTTCATTAGGAAAATAAAAATGGTATTGGAAACCTACTTTATGACCTTGAGATTCTTAAAAGATCTCATCTATGAGAATGTGATTCTTAGAAGATGAGAATCTTGAGAATCAAGATGAAAATGAAGTTAAGGAACCCATTTAATCTTGAGAAGATAATGAGGTTCCTAAAATTGGAAACTAAAAGGACAATTAAAGATGAAACACTAATACCTATTCAAATAAGTTTGAAGATGGATTCCATGTGTCAGTTGAATCTGACAATGATCTAACTTCATATGATGAAGCTTCTAAAGATCATGACATGGAAAGATGGATGTTAGCATTCATATACAAGTGTTGCATATGGACCCTCGAGGATCCACCTATATGGGTAAGACCTACTAAGGTTGTTGGGAAAATAATAGAACTTGTTTGGTCAATCCGCCCTAGGCTCTCTTATATAGGAGAGTAGCCTATGGGTAAATTACATGAAGGGTCCAACGGAAAATAGAAATATAATAAATGCTATAGAAGTGAATATTATATCTCAACACTCCCCCTCAAGATGGAGCATAGATATCAATCATGCTCAGCTTGGATGAACACTTCTGGACGGTCCTCGAAGTAGCGCCTTGGTGAAAATGTCTACAGTTTGATTCTCTGAGCTAACATGAGATGTAACAATAAATCCCTTCTGAATCATGTCCCGTATGAAGTGACAGTCAACCTCAATGTGCTTGGTCCGTTCATGAAACGCTGGATTATTTGCAATGAATAGAGCAGCCTGGTTGTCACATTCCAGAGCCATGGGAAGAGGGACTTCTATATATAGATCTGCAAGAACAACCTTTATCCACATCATTTCTGTACTGACTTGAGCCATAGCCCTATATTCAGACTCAGCACTGGACCTTGCCACAACCGTTTGTTTCTTGCTTCTCCATGAGACTAGAGAATCTCCAACATACACTGCAAACCCAGTGGTAGACTTCGTATCCTTGGGACATCCTGCATAATCTGCATCTGCACAAGCTGATATAGTAATCTCCTTGCCTTTCTTAAATAGCAGACCAGCACCTGGAGATGATTTAAGATACCTGAGTATCATATGTATAGCATCCATGTGTACCTGACGCGGTTGCTCCATAAACAGGCTCACTCGGCTCACAGCAAAGGAGATATCAGGCCTGGTAATGGTAACATAGAGAAGTTTGCCCACCAGTTCTATGTATCTTCTTTTGTCTACCTCATAAGTATCATCATCATATAATTTCATACTGGGATCCATAGGTGTAGTAGCAGGTCGGCAACCAAGCATTCATGTTTCACTCAACAGATCCGTGACATATTTCCTCTGAGTCATTACCAACCTATGAGAATTTCTGGCAAACTCTAGTCCCAGAAAATATCTAAGGACCCCAAGGTCCTTGGTAACGAATTCACGTCCCAGCATTTCTTTTGCCCCCTGGATTCCCTGTTCATCATCACCTGTAATCAGAATATCATCTACATACACCATAATAGCAATGACCCCTCTAGGTGTCTTCTGCACAAACAGGGAATGATCAGCATTTGAACGTATGTACCATTGTTTCTCGAACAAGTCTGAAAGCTTCTGGAACCAATCTCTGGGGCTCTGTTTAAGGCCATAGATAGCCTTATGAAGTCTGCACATCGTAGGACACTCCCCCTCAACAGCAAAATCAGGTGGTTGTTGCATGTAGACTTCCTCATGTAAGTCGCCGTACAGGAATGCATTCTTCACATCTAACTGGTAGAGCGGCCAATCACGAGTAACTGCAACAGAAAGGAGAATTTGCAGAGTAGAATGATGAGCCACCGGTGAGAATGTATCCAGATAATCCACCCCATAAGTCTGTGTGAAGCCACGAGCAACCAGGCGAGCCTTGTCTGTCAATACTGCCATCTGCCTTCTGCTTAACTGTGAAGACCCACTTGCAGCTAACTGGAGATACATCTGGAGGTGCAGGAACAAGGTCCATGTGCCCCTTGACCGGAGAGCATCCATTTCTTCTTCCATGGCCAAGCGCCATCGACTACCTTTCAGTGCATCCTGATAATTTCGTGGAATATCCACTGCAGATAACGCAATGACAAAGTTCCTGAATTCACCTGTGAGATGGTCAAATGACACAGAAGATGCTATAGAATATGACGCGCAGCTCCGTTTCTGCTTTCGTAGAGCAATAGGTACATGTAAGTCGTTTGTCTCCTCAGCTGGCCTCTATAAATCCTCCTGCTCAGAAATATCATCAGATCCATCATTAATATCATTTTCAGAATATACCTCAGGCGAGCTGGATGACGAGCGGTGACCATGAGCAGAAGTAGGCCTACGGGTATAATGGAATGGTAGTGGTGAGACAGGCACCGTGACAGGATGTGGTGGAGATGGGGGTGGTGACGGTTTTGATAGCGGTGGTGGTAACATGTATATAGCATCAGCAGTAGTGTCAGGAGGAACCAGTTGATCACCTGTAGACGAGAAGTACATACTGCATTAAAAAATGGTAACATCTGCACTGAC
This sequence comes from Ottelia alismoides, assembly GCA_037367405.1. NCBI lineage: Eukaryota > Viridiplantae > Streptophyta > Magnoliopsida > Alismatales > Hydrocharitaceae > Ottelia > Ottelia alismoides. The sequence continues at coordinate 172,548 of JAZKJV010000020.1, forward strand.
TAAATACCGCCTTCTCACAGGATCATAGCACTTGTACCCCTTCTGTGTTCTGGAGTATCCGACAAAGACACACTTGACAGCCCTAGGAGAGAGCTTGTCAATCACGGAAGACAACTGGTGAATGAAGGTGACTGAGCTAAACACGCGAGGAGTAAGGGAGAACAATTCTTTGTCAGGATATATAAGAGAGAATGGAATCTTCTCACCTAAGACGGATTTTGACATTCGATTAATAAGATAGCATGCCGTAAAAACAGCATCCCCCCAGAACGAATGAGGAGCATTACTCTGTATGAGAAGTGACCCGGTGACATCAAGTAAGTGACGGTGTTTTCTTTCAGCAACCCCATTCTGTTGGGAAGTATAGGCACATGATGTTTGATGGATAATCCCTTGAGATGAGAAATAATTAGATACGGTATGAGTACAGAGTTCCAGTGCATTATCACTTCTCACAATTTTAACATATGCAGAAAAAATATTGCGAACTTCATTAATGAAATTGATGATAACATTCCCCGCTTCAGATATATTCTTTAACAGAAATACCATGACACACGAGAGAAATCATCCACAATAACTATATAAAACATGTGTCCTTGATGATCAGGAACACGACTAAGACCCCAGATATCGACATGGAATAACTCAAAATTGGAGGTACTACTCCGACACTGACGATTGGGAAACGTAGACCTATGATGTTTTCCCAACTGACAAGCCTCACATTGAATGGACGTGTGAGGTGAAACCTGGGGTAACACATGACGGAGTTTCTGAAGCGGTAGGTGTCCAAAACGCAGATGCCACAGTAATGGAGAGGTAGATCTAGCAGGTAAAGATGAGGTTCCAGCGTAGGAAGTCCGACTAAGGCGATAGAGGCCTCCTTGCTCATAGCCACGCCCAATCACGTTGATCGTAAGGATGTGCTGAAACACAAGAGAAGATGGATCAAAAATTGCTCGACAGTGTAAATCCTTTGTAAGTTGACTAATGGACAACAAATTCATCGAAAAATCGGGTGCATGTAACACGTTCTTGAGGTGCATGGACGGTGTCAATCTAATCTCCCCCTGACCAGTAATCGGGGAATGTGTCCCATTAGCAATAACCACTGTACGGCCTGGAGAGACTTGTCTATATCTTGTTAGTAGACCTTGATCACCACACAGATGATGTGTGGCACCAGAGTTCATAATCCACTCTAAAGTATCCGATCCACTACTGCTAGTGAATGCATAGGTGCTACCTGATGTACTGGTAGATGCAGATGCAGACGCAGCAACGTCGGCATGACTCTCAGAAGTAGATGTTGTTGTTACGGGATGAGAGGGAGGAATAATGGCCCTTAGACGGGCCACAAGATCATCGAAGCGATGATCCATAGATGACGCAACTGGGGGCTCGAACTGTTCGGCGACTCGTGCAGAAGCTGGAAAACCATGCTTAGAATGGCATGTGTCCTCGGTATGCCCAGAACGATGGCAAAAGGTACATGACAGCCGAGTGCGACCTCCTCTACCACGAGGTCCACGACCTTGGAACTGATGGTGATGTCCTCGACCTCGATTTGCTGACATGGTTGAGGCTGTTGAATTTGTAGCAGACGATGGAACAGTGATGCGACTCAGCCTATAAAATGCTTCCTCCATAGGAGGAATAGTAGAGTCTGCCAGGATCTGGGAACGTGTTGCCTCGTACTCTGGATCAAGGGCAGCGAGAAAAACGCCCACCATAGTAGCATTCTGGTAGGTCTTCTGTTGCTCTGGAGAGGCTGTCAGAGGCATGAAGCTATAAAGCTTCTCAAACATTCCTCGTAGGGATGTGTATAGAGAGTGTAGAGGCTGTCCATTCTGCTTGATAGTAAATATGTCATGCTGGAGTTGCAAAATCTTCATCTCATTCTACGCCTGAGAATATGTAGCAGCCAGAATATCCCACATTGCTTTGGTTGTGGGTTGATGAAGAATATCATTGGCAATCTCAATTGCCAGGGTTCCAGATAGCCAAACGTTGGCATATGCATCATCTGCCTTCCATGAGGCATTGACCCCAGTCCTCTCAGCAGGCTCTTCTTCAGTAGGATTGTGTTTCTTACCAGTTGACTTCATCATACTCATGAACTGCATAGCCCACAGTTCATAATTTGAACCATCCATCTTCACTATCGGCGCTGGACCTCGGAAGGCGCCTATAGATGGGATATCTTGCTTTCTAACATAGTGATAACGGAATACTGGGGTAGTAGACTGAAGATATAATCGTCTACACAGACATAAACGGGTTTACTTGCATGTGTAGACTTCAAGTAACCAAACCCATTACTTTGGAGATGCGCGTGCTTGACTTAGGGTTCTGCGTGCACGGAAGTCGAGACATTTAAAAGGGCACAGGCGAGAGGCACACATGAAGATCACGCGGGCACAACATGCAGGGTTACCGTGCGAAGGTGCATGGTATGCGCAGGTCAACCACTCAGGAGGCGTGCAAGGGCACCTTACTTTGGGTCACAGCACGCACAGCACCCACCGTGCGTAGACATGGATCTCGTGAGTTTGCGAGATCAAAGGCGGAGGCGCATAGGCGGAGGCGCATAGGCGGAGGCGGAGCGTGTGGTGGCGCGTGGAGGTGCGCGGGAGCGCGCGGAGGTCGAAGACGGCACGCGCTGACACGTGGAGGCGCGAGGAGGTGCGCAGGGGCGCACGGAGGCGCGCGGGCTTGAGGGTAGGGCTAGGGTTAGGGTTTGGCTCGAGAACTCCGATCTAGGACCATCGCTCTGATACCATGTTGGGAAAATAAGAGAACTTGTTTATTCAATCCGCCCTAGGCTCTCTTATATAGGAGAGTAGCCTATGGGTAAATTACATAAAGGGTCCAACGGAAAATAGAAATATAATAAAAGCTACATAAGTGAATATTATATCTCAACAAAGGTGTAAATGGATCTTCAAGAGAAGAGAGAACCTGATGAGAAGGTAGAGACCTTCAAAGCACGGTTCGTAGCCATGAGCTACACACCAAAGAGAAGACATCGCTTGCGATGAGACTTGCTCTTCAGTGACCATGCTTAAACCCATCAGAATATTGCTAACCCTAACTACACAACTTGACTATGGCATCTTCAAGATGTGAGTCAAGATTGTATTCCTCTATGAATACCTCTTTGAGGATATTCACATGAAGTAGCCCCATAGCTTCATGAATGAGGAAAGCAAGGTGCGCGAGCTGAGGAATTCCATCGATGGACTCAAATGGGCTTCTTGTAGTTGGAACATAAGATTTAATGAAATTATAAATGTTATGATTTCAGATAAAATCTTAATGAACCACGTAAAGCTTAGTGGGAGTGCCATTGCGTTCATCCACGAGGACCACATCCTCAGAACTATATAGAACCTCCTCTGACGTGAGATACAACCATCACTGAGGAGGTTTGTGTGGTGGCAGCGGGTAGGACATGAAGCCAGTTGAGGCGATTGTAGGCCTCCTCCAAGAGAGGTACGATTGCTCCTGTAAGAAGCTGTGTGCATGTTGCCTCATATTTTGGATCCAGTGTTGCCAAGAAAACTCCAACCATCGGTGAGTTCCTATATGACATATGTTGCTCCGAGGAAGTGGTAGCTGACATCATGGCCTCAAATTTCGGAGAAATTCTGTCTAATTTCGATCGAATTTCGATATCATGTCGAAATCGAAATTCGACCGAAATGGCTGAAATTACCGAAATATGGGGGCCCTAGTAAAAAAATGGTCGAAATTCGACCGAATGTTTCGGTCAGTCACCAAAATGGTGCCTGAAACTGACATTTAAGGCCATGACCGACAAGAAACGGTAGAGCTTCTCAAACATGCCTCAAAGCGAGGAGTAGAAGGTATGTAGAGGACAGTCATTCTACTTGGTCGTGTATATATCAAACTGAAGCTGAAGAATCTTGACATCGTTCTTCGTTGGCATACGTGGCAGCCAGAATATCCCGCATCGCCTTAGCGAAGGGATGGTTCATAATATCGTTGGCGATCTCAATGGTGAGGGTCCCAGAGACTCAGAGAGACAATCACGCATGTACGTATCATCATGCTTCCACGAAGCATTACCCCCAGTCTTATATGTCGGTTCGAGATTTGTCAGAATGTGTTCAATGTTCTTGCATGGCATAAGGGTCAAAAACTGCATGGACCATAACTCGTAGTTGGTCCCATCCATCTTCACCATGGGAGTCGGGCCCTTGAAGGCACCAGACAAAGAAAAGATGTCACCCTTGTTCCCAGGCATGATGAAAAAGAAGTCCAAAATGGAACTCGACTGGGAAGTAGGCTGATCCGAGTGAGTCTACACGATCATATGGAAAATTGGTTGTATGTGTAGACTCATATAACCAACCTCGTCACTCATCGATCCATGCTAGGACCAAAAAAGGTAACTTAGAAGAGAAACATGTTGAGCAAATTACATAAACAGGACGGAAAGAATACAAAATACATAAAAGAAGTAAAAATAACAAATAACTCAACAGTTCAAGCCATGAAGAAGGGGGTATCTATCATCTTGTTGAGTCGTCTAGAACTACTGCATATTATGGGACTCAGTTTTGGGTTTCCTCAAGCGTTCTCTAGCATTAGCGTTTAGGACATCCATCATTTCGTGGACTTTGTTGGATCCTCTCCCAGCTCTCTTCCATTATCAACCTAGAGTGTAAGGCTTGCCAACTGGGTAAGCATCACAAAGGTTCTTTTCCAGTGTCCAGTAACATCCGTTCTAATACCCACTTTGAGCTTGTCCATCGTGATGAATTGAGATTGGAGACTCAGTCGACACTGTGATCGGTCTAGAAAACATATACTACTTTGACATGATGGAGGACCCCTCTCGTGCTTCATGGACCTTTTTATTGACAAAGAAATCTAATGTTTTTTCTTAAGGACTCAATTTCGTATCTATAATAAATCCATTAGATCTGATAATGCTAGAGAATTCATTTGTCATAATATGCAGTCTTTTCTTTGTTCTCACGAGATTCTGCATCAAACCATATATGCTCATACTTTCCAACATAATAAGGACATCGAACGCAAATATCAATATATTCTAGACATCATCAGAACCTTGCTTATAAATCATCATGTTCCTTCAACATACAGAGGAGATGATGTCCTTACTGCAATGTTTATCATCAATCGTATGCCATGTACTTTAATTGATGAGCAAGTTCCTATTAAGGTGCTCTTCCCAGGGAAAGTTGTGTACTATGTTCCCCCACGAGTGTTTGTGTGTGAACCCTTTGTTCACCTCATTGGTCTACGAAAAGACAAACCAACAGCTAGAGCTGTAAAATGCGTATTTTTATATGCTAGGAATCACAATGCATATAGGTGCTACGACCCTCGATCCAGAAAACACCACATCAGTCTTGTTACATTTTTTGAGTCCTCTCCATTCTATTCCAAGTCCAGAACACATGTGTCTCCTCCACCTCCTATAATAAATACGGCTTCTCTTTTCATTCATGTCCCATAGGATAATCGATACAAGACTACTAACCAATAGAGACACACCCCTTCTAAGCAGGCGCCAACTCTTCCTCAAGTATGTCCATCAACTGAAGTTTTACGTACTGATAGCATTTCTACTTCCATAGAAGCAAAAACATGTGCAACAAATGACAAAGTGAATGACAGAGCAGACCTTCCCATAGCCCTCGAAGAGGGGACCAGATAATGTATAGAGCTTCCTATTTCAGCAGCAATCTCCTCTTTTGGACTTGGATCTTCTTATAGACAATTTGCTGAAGCAATGTCCGGTATAGAAAACGTGACATCTGAATCCGAATAAATTGAACCCGGCCCAATTAGGGTACATATGATACGATAAAACTATCAATCAATATTAAATGATTTAAATCGATCAATAGATCGTAAATCAAAAGTAGTTTGGGATCAACTGATTAAAAACTGATCGCCTCGTGAAGTGTGCCATCAGAAAAGCCGTAACACAATTGGAAACCGTAAAAACAAATCGAGACCATCATAAAATTCACCAAGACAAAATAACAATGAAATCGATTATTCATCGACCAGAGGTCGTTTGACCATTTAAAATCGTAAAATTTAATTGCAAATCAAAATCGTAACTCGACAATCTCTGAATTCATCTCAGATCAAACGTATATGAATATCATACTCATTTTGATCCTTAATCCGAGACGGTCAAAACAAGTTATTGAGAATGTGAATCGAAGATTCGAGATGCAAATGCGGATGACTTTGGTGTCTCAAATAAGTGAGAGAGAGAGATAAAGGAAATTTTAAAAAAAATCTGAATTTCCAGCAACAGAATGTAGCCCTCCACTTGGCTCAAAACATCTCCATTTGGCAACCAAAGACACCCATCCCACTATTTATATCAAAACCCCCTATTTTATGTCTTTCTCTCAATTTCACCCAAGAAACGCCATCGTTAGGACCCTCCCTCCTCCAACATTCGACCAGAGCTCCCCCAACCCTCTCCCTGACTGCAGCTCTCCATCAGCAGCCCTTAGTTGTTGCTCCTATCCCTACATGTGATGCTGGAAGCCCCCTGCTTCTCCGATTGGCTGTTGCAAGCAACCATAGCCATTGCTGCTTAAGCAGAAGGTGTTGCTTTCTGTTAGGAAATAGGAAGCGGAAGCGGAAATGATAAACAGGGCCAAGGTTGCAGAAAGCGGTAGTCGGTACTCGGTCTGCAGGGTCACCTACTAAGGATTAGTCGGCAGTCGGGCGACTAGTCGGATTTAGTCGGTCATTAGTCGGTTTTGAATTTTTTAATTATTTTAAATATATAAATCATTTTTTATCCATATATTCTTATATATATACATATATTTGTACATTTTATATACCATCTTAATGAAACAAAAGAATTAATTGACTCTAAATATAAAATTAAGCATGATAGAATATGTTTGCTTTTAAAAAATATGAAAAACTAAAAAAATAAAAAAAGTTGTTGTAAAAGTCGGTCGATTAGTCGGCCGACTAGTCGGTCGATTAGTCGGGTGGACCGACTAAAGATCGACTAGGCCTAGTCGAGTCGGCTACCCCCCCCCAACTCGACTAGTCGGCCGACTTTTGCAAGCTTGAACAGGGCATAATCTAGAAATATGAAACTGGAAGAACAAAGATTTAACGTGGAACCCTACTCCCTAAGGAGCGGGATGAAACCACGGGAAAAGCCCTCAAAGGGACATATCTTGTATTGCACTTTCTCATCTAATACAGAAGGTCTGGGGATCCTTATATAGCCTCCACAGAGCCTCCAAGTCCCACTGGTAGATGTGGGACTAAACATATGGATGGGGTAAATGGATCCTGGAGGTATCCATTTACACATCTACAACTCAATAGGCGCATAACCAAATACTCCAACACTCCCTCTCAAGCTGGAGCATGCAATGCTCAGCTTGGACAAACAAACAGAAAGAAACTCAACTCACGCTATAGGACACTAAGAACAATATCAACTCAACGCGCACAACTGTTGCTGTCGAGGATGTTGCTTCTCATGTCGTGTTGGTGAGGAGGACGAACATGCTGGAGTGTGAGTCTGCAGAATCTCCTTGTCGGAGAGCATGTGCTCTGAACTGCGCATTTTAGAGTCATTGCAACTGAAAATGAGTCTCCTCGTCGGAGTACTCTGGCTCGTCACAATAATGTGGACAACTGCTCCATCTCTGAAAAGGGCCGAACTGAAAATGACGTGGAAGTGCAATCCTCATCGGAGTCAACGGTCGCTGGAGAATAGAGTCTGAAAGAAGTCTCCTCGTCGGAGAACTGGGTCTCTCCCATCTGACTCAGAGAATGTTACTCTACTCCGGAGTACCTATGATACCACATGAAAACCCTTGCCAACATGGCATAGGGAATGGTCCTCTACTCTGTAGTCCCTATGGCTCGCATGAAAACTCTGGCCGAACAACAACAAGAAAAGATGGGGACCACTACAAAAGATGGCAAAACATCTGTTCATCTGAAAAGAATACCGCATCCATGTGCGTGTCTGAAACTGGAGACTCGGGATCAATCGTCGAGTATGAATGTCTGAACTGTAGAGTCTAGAAATCTAGCTGGTCTGACGAATCTGAATCAGATGATTCTGAATAGACATGTGACTCTACATATACTCCCCCTTTATCCTATACTTGTCGGAAAATGAACATCGACAAAGTTGGGAGAAGACAATGACATGGGGAAAACAACATGAACATTCAAAAAAATCCTTGCGGCTTTTATTCAATTTTTTTAATCAGCCGTCCAAATACATTTTTTTATAAGCCGTTTCAATTTTTTCGGCTTCAATCATTTTTTTGCAACAATTTGCGTTTGGCTTTTCTATTTATACGTGCCTCCTTTTTTCCAAAAAGCACCTCTTTTTTTGAAATCTCTCTCCACTTTTTTTTGAACAGCCTAGCCCACTTGGGCCTTTACAAAACAAAAGATTTAAGGAAAAAAACCTGGGCCCATTGTTTTTTTTTACTCTGCTCATTATCCCTTAGGGTTCCCACTGTGGAAACCCTGTTTTTACTCGGACCCGCTGCAACACTAGATGGGGGCAATCTTGGAGATATCCATGCGCCGCCATCGCGCAAGGAGAGGCGGTCATCGTTGCAGGAGAGGAATAGTCGGCCGGGGATCGCGTGCCAGGAGGAGATGCGGAGGAGATGCCGGGCTGGGGTTTGACCAAAGGAGGCGCGTCGCCCGCTGCCTGGGCTGCGGCGAGCCCGTGCGCGGAAGAGATGATGCGTGCGCCGCCGCCTCGCGCGCGATGGGAAGGGAGGGGCGCCGCCTTGCCCTGGGATGAAGCGGCAGCCCGGCTGGGCTGGATTGGAGAATGCGCGTCGAGTGTGCATGGGGATGCGCCGCCTACGCGCGAGTTGGATGTGCCGCCTGTTGCGAGCCTGTTGGATGCGCAACGCTAGGGAGTTGCGAGGGGATTTGTTGGGGTTGTCTTGCACCGTCGCGAGGCTTTGGAGGAGAGGGCGGCGCCGACAGGCTCGACATCATGGGGGTGGTTCCGCCAGAGACGGAATTGCATCGCCACTTGCCCTATGATCAGGATCCGGATCTCGATGGAGGGTGCGACTATGCTAAGCCGTGAAGCTAAGGATCTGCGCAAGATGCAGCTTGGAGAGACACCATCGCTTGAACTGGATCTGCGCGAAGCGTAGCATGAAGGGCAGCCGCCAGGATATATCTCGATCCACCTGTGCAAGAGGGTTGTTGCTTGAGAGGGCCTCCTTCCAGTGCGTGAGATGAAACTCACGGATCTTCACATAACTGTGGATCTAGGGTTTCAAAAAACCCCACAGATCTTAAATAAATCTTTCATAACAATAATCTTCGAAACAATATTCAAGAATCGATTATTGAAAAAAATAAACATGAAAGCCTGAAGAAGCGAACCCGCTCTGATACCATGTTAGAAAATAGGAAGCAGAAGTGGAAATGATAAACAGAGCATAATCTAGAAATATGAAACTGGAAGAACAAAGATTTAACGTGAAACCATACTCCCTAAGGAGCGGGATGAAATCACGAGAGAAGACCTCAAAGGGGCATATCTTGTATTGCTCTTTCTCATCTAATACATGAGGTTTGGGACTCCTTATATAGCCTCCACAGAGCCTCCAAGTCCCACGCGCCGCCGCCGCCTCACGCACGATGGGAAGGGAGGGGCGCCGCCTTGCGCCTGGGATGAAGCGGCAGCCCGGCTGGGCTGGATTGGAGAATGTGCGTCGAGTGTGCACGGGGATGCGCCGCCTACGCGCGAGTTAGATGTGCCGCCTGTTGCGAGCCTGCTGGATGCGCCACGCTAGGGAGTTGCGAGGGGGTTTGTTGGGGTTGTCTTGCACCGCCGCGAAGCTTTGGAGGAGAGGGCGGCGCCGACAGGGTCGACATCACGGGGGTGGTTCTGCCAGAGACGGAATTGCATCGCCACTTGCCCTACGATCAGTATCCGGATCTCGATGGAGGGTGCGACTATGCTAAGCCGCGAAGCTAAGGATCTGCACAAGATGCAGCTTGGAGAGACACCATCGCTTGAACTGGATCTGCGCGAAGCGTAGCATGAAGGGCAGCCGCCAGGATATATCTCGATCCACCTGCGCAAGAGGGTTGTTGCTTGAGAGGGCCTCCTGCCCGTGCGTGAGATGAAACTCACGGATCTTCACATAACTGTGGATCTAGGGTTTCAAAAAACCCCACAGATCTTAAATAAATCTTTCATAACAATAATCTTCGAAACAATATTCAAGAATCGATTATAAAAAAAATAAACATGAAAGCCTGGAGAATCGAACCTACTCTGATACCATGTTAGAAAATAGGAAGCAGAAGCGGAAATGATAAACAGAGCATGTTGACGCATAAAGAGTAGTGCCTGTATCCCTTCGTTATTTTTATTTTCAGTTGTATGCTTTATGTAATTTACCCATAGGCTACTCTCCTATATAAGAGAGCCTAGGGCTTATGGAATAAACAGGATGTTCATTTTTTCCAACATGGTATCAGAGCGACGGTCCTAGACCGGAGTTCTCAAAACCCTAACCCAACCCCACCCCACCCGCCAGCCTCCCTCTCTCTCTCCATCTCATCGGCACCGTCGGGGCTCACCGCAGCCGCACCAGCACCCCTGCGCGGGTGTTGCTGCTCCTACGCGCCTGCGCCCCTACGCTGCGCCTCTCCCTGCGCACTGCTGTGCACCGCGCCTGTGCATTGCTGTGCCCCTGTGCACCGCGCCCCTGCGCAGAACAGCGCCCATGTGCACTGTTGTGCACCGCGCCTGCGCGCTACCACTGCGCCGAGCGCGCTACCACTGCGCCTGCGCGTTGTAGCCCTCTTGCATCTCCTATGCGCGCGAACCAGTTGCGTGTGCGCGTGCTTCTTGCACGCGTGTACGTGTGCTAAGCCCTAAGCCCTAGGGCACACATCTTCATCTACATGGGTTTAGTTGCTTGAGGTCTACATGTGCAACTAAACCCGTCTATGTCATTGTAGATGAATCTCATCCTCTGTCAATCGCTCCAGTCTTCCATCTCCAGTATGTCATAAAGCAAGGCGGATATCCCATCTATTGGCGCCTTTCGTGGTCCAGCGCCTATTGTAAATATGGACGGTACAAACTATGAACTGTGGGCAATGCAGTTCATGAGCATGATGAAGTCAACGGGTAAGAAGCACATTCTTACCGAACCAGAGCCTGCTGAGAAGACTGGAGCCAATGCCTCTTGGGAGGCTGATGATGCATACGCCAAAGTTTGGCTATCCGGTACACTGGTAATTGAGATAGCCAATGACATTCTACATCAACCCACGGCCAAGGATATGTGGGACATTCTGGCGGCCACATATTCACAGGCGAAGAACGAGACAAAGATTCTGCAACTCCAGCATGATATCTTCACTATCAAGCAGAATGGTCGTCCTCTACATTCTCTCTATACATCACTGAGAGGGATGTTCGAGAAGCTCTATAGCTTCATGCCCCTGACAGCCACGCTAGAACAGCAGAAGACATATAGGAACGCGACTATGGTGGGTGTGTTCCTGACTGCACTTGATCCAGAGTATGAGGCGACACGATCACAGATCTTGGCCGACTCTACTATTCCTCCCATGGAGGAAGCTTTCCATAGACTGAGTCGGATCACAGTTCCTTCCACGGCCTCGAGTCAGAATACTTCAGCCATGGCAGCCAATAGGGGTCGCGGATTTCATCACCAGGGCCGTGGACGTGGACCTCGTGGAAGAGGTGACCGCACTAGGCCAACATGTACCTACTGTCACCGGGTTGGACACAATGAAGACACATGCTACTCGAAGCATGGATTTCCTGCATCCGCACGAGTTGCTGAGCAGATAGAGCCTCCATCGGTTGCTACTTTGGATCAACGGTTCGACGATCTAGTTGCCCGTCTGAGGGGCATTATTCCACCATCTGGTCCAGCACCGACTACGGAGAGTCAATCTGATGCCGCTGCTTCTGCCTCTGCGTCTACCAGTGCTTCAGGTAGCATACTTGCATTCACCAGTAGTAGATCAGATACATTACCATGGATTATGGACTCGGGCGCTACACATCACCTATGTGGCGACCAGAGTTTACTTACAGGATACACTCAGATTCCTCCAGGTCGGACAGTAGTAATTGCCAATGGTACACATTCCCCCATCACTGGTCAGGGGGAGATTAGATTGACATCGTCTATGCAGCTAAAGAATGTGCTACATGCACCTGATTTTTCAATGAATTTGTTGTCAATTAGTCAGATTACGAAGGATCTACATTGTCGGGCAATTTTTGATCCATCTTCTTTGATTTTTCAGGACATCCATACGGGCAATGTGATTGGTCGTGGCTATGAGCAAGGAGGCATTTACCGCCTGAATCAGACCCCATTTGTTGGAACTTCATCCCTTCCCACTGGACAAGCATCTACCTTATTGTGGCATCTGCGTTGTGGACATTTACCGCTTCAGAAGTTGTGTCACGTGTTACCTTATGGTCTTCCTCACACACCTATTCAATGTGAGGCGTGTCAGTTGGGAAAGCATCACAGGTCGTCCTTTCCCAGTCATCCAGGTCGGAGTAGTACCTCCAAGTTCGAGTTATTTCATATAAATGTCTGGGGTCCGAGTCGTGTACCTGATCATCAGGGACACAGATTTTATATAGTATTTGTGGATGATTTTTCTAGAGTGTCATGGGTGTTTTTAATGAAAAATAAATCTGAAGCAGGAAATATCATTATCCATTTTCTGAATGAAATACAAAATGTTTTCTCCACATCTGTGAAGTTTGTGAGAAGTGATAATGATTTAGAATTGTGCACCAATGTTCTTGCCAATTATTACTCCTCAAAAGGGATTGTTCACCAAACATCTTGTGCTCATACATCTCAACAAAACGGAATTGTTGAAAGAAAACACCGTCACCTTCTTGATGTCACAAGATCACTTCTTATACAGAGTCATGTTCCCTACTCCTACTGGGGTGATGCAGTTCTCACTGTATGTTACCTAATTAATCGTATGCCTTCTTCTGTCTTGAATGAACAGATTCCGTTTTCCCTCATCTATCCTGGGAGGATCTGTTCACCCTTACTCCTCGTGTGTTTGGGTCGGTTGCCTTTGTCCATCAGTTGTCGCCTGGTACTGACAAGCTCTCTCCTAGGGCTGTCAAAAGTGTTTTCGTTGGGTACTCCAGAACTCAAAAGGGGTACAAGTGCTTTGATCCTCTGCGTCGGCGGTATATGGTCAGTGCAGATGTTACATTTTTTGAATCTGTTATGTACTTTTCAACCTCGGGAGACAAGCAGCTACCACCTCTATCTACTGATGCCATATACATGACACCACCACCTCAGATGCCGTCACCAGCACCACCACCTCAGATGTCGTCACTACCACCACCACATATACCTGTCTCCCCGCTACCGTTCCATTATACCCGCAGGCCTCCTCCCGCTCATGGTCATGACTCGTCTCCTAGCTCACCTATGGTATATAATGAAAATATTTCTATTGATGGATCTAACGACATTTCTGAGCAGGATATGTTGCAGGGGCCAGAGGAGACTACAGCCGATTTAGATGTTCCCATTGCTCTACGCAAATCGAAGAGGAGCTGTGTTACATATCCATTGTCAGCATCTGTCTCTTTTGAGAGACTATCTGGAGATTTCAGGACATTTGTAGTGGCACTATCAGCTGTAGATATTCCACGGAGTTATCAAGATGCTCTGCAGGATAGTAGATGGCAGCTAGCAATGGAGGAAGAAATGGCGGCACTTCAGTCCAGAGGAACTTGGAGTTTGGTTCTTATACCTCCAGATGTGAACCCGGTGAGCTGTAAGTGGGTGTTTACAGTGAAGCACAATGCAGATGGCTCTATTGATAGGTACAAGGCGTGTCTTGTTGCACGTGGCTTTACACAAACATACGGGGTGGATTACCTTGACACATTCTCGTCTGTGGCCCGTCATTCCACTCTACGGATCTTGTTGTCAGTTGCAGTTGCTAGAGACTGGCCGTTCCATCAGCTGGACGTGAAGAATGCATTCTTATATGGAGATTTGCAGGAGGAAGTCTATATGCAACAGCCACCTGGTTTTGCTATTGAGGGGGAGTGTTCCAAGGTATGCAGATTACATAAGGCTATCTATGGCCTTAAGCAGAGCCCCAGAGCATGGTTTCAGAAGCTCTCAGACCTCTTCGAGAAACAAGGATACAAACGCTCCAATGCTGATCATTCCTTGTTTGTACAGAAGACTGCTAGAGGTATTATTGTAATCATGGTTTATGTAGATGACATCTTGATTACAGGAGATGATGAGCAGGGCATAAAGCAGGCGAAAGAAAAACTGGGAACCGAATTTGTCATCAAGGACCTAGGAGTCCTTAGATATTTTCTGGGGCTGGAATTTGCTAGAATTCCATATGGATTAGTAATGTCGCAGAGGAAATATGTTACAGATTTATTGAGTGAAACAGGTATGCTTGGGTGTCGGCCTGCTACGACACCAATGGATCCTGGCATGAAGCTCTATGATGATGACACAGAGGAGGTGGACAGGAGAAGATACAGAGAACTGGTAGGCAAACTATTGTATGTCACGATCACTAGACCTGATATATCATTTGCAGTGAGTCGCGTGAGCCAGTTCATGGAGCAACCACGTCAGGTCCATATGGATGCAATACACATGATTCTGAGATATCTAAAATCATCTCCAGTTGCAGGTTTGCTATTTAAGAAGGGAAAGGAGATCTCTATCTCAGCGTGTGCGGATGCAGACTATGCAGGATGTCCCAAGGACAGGAAGTCCACCTCAGGATTTGCAGTCTATGTTGGAGATGCTCTAGTCTCATGGAGGAGCAAGAAACAGACAGTGGTAGCTAGATCCAGTGCTGAATCTGAATACAGGGCTGTGGCCCAGGCTAGCACAGAGATGATGTGGGTGAAAGCCCTTCTTACGGATCTATGTCTTGATATACCGCTTCCTATGAAATTGGAATGTGATAATCAGGCAGCCTTGTTCATTGCAAACAACCCAGCATTCCATGAGAGGACCAAGCATATTGAGGTTGACTGTCACTACATACATGACATGATTCAGAAGGGGTTCATTGCTACATCTCATGTTACCTCAGAGAATCAAACTGCTGATATATTTACCAAGGCATTAATTCGAGGCACATTACAGAAGTGTGCGTCCAAGCTGAGCATGATTGATATCTATGCTCCATCTTGAGGGGGAGTGTTGACGCATATAGAGTAGTGCTTGTATCCCTTCGTTATTTTTATTTTCGATTGTATGCTTTATGTAATTTACCCATAGGCTACTCTCCTATATAAGAGAGCCTAGGGCTTATGGAATAAACAGGTTGTTCATTTTTCCAACAGAGCATAATCTAGAAATGTGAAACTGGAAGAACAAAGATTTAACGTGAAACCATACTCCCTAAGGAGCGGGATGAAATCACGAGAGAAGACCTCAAAGGGGCATATCTTGTATTGCTCTTTCTCATCTAATACATGAGGTTTGGGACTCCTTATATAGCCTCCACAGAGCCTCCAAGTCCCACCACTAGTAGATGTGGGACTAAACATATTGATGGAGTAAATGGATCCTGGAGGTATCCATTTACCCATCTACAATAGGCGCATAACCAAATACTCCACTTTCAAAGTGTTGCAAAAAAGAATGCCAAGCAGCTCTCGACGAAGATTGCAGCAGGTACAGCTGGAGAAGGAGCCGTTGCTTCTCTTCTCAAAAAAATTATGCATGATGTTCTATAAGCAGTTGCATGTTATGAATCCAAGCCATTTGATCTCCAAATTTCGGAGATCCAAAAGCATAATTCTTTCCCCTTCTTGTTGCCATCCATGTCTTCTAAAACCCCAATTCAAAACCCTTAAATTGCCAATGTTTTCCCTAATTTCATATCATTAAATAGCTATTGATCTCATGTTAAAGGGTGAGAATTTTGGGGGCAAATAGCATGCATTAGGATCAAAAATCAAATCAATAATATCAACATGATTTATAATATGAAATTGATTGAGCTACTATTAAATTTTAGTTGAAACTTTTAATTGCAATTCTCTGCTATTGTTAATTTTTTTAGTTTAAAAATTAAATGGATTTCTCTGCTACTGTTAAATTTTTAGTTTAAACTTTTAATTGGAATTATCTGCTAAGATTTTAGTTTTAAAAAAATAATTAAATAGAATTCTCTACTACTATTAAATTTTTAGTTTAAAATTTTAATTGGAATTCTCTGCTAATTTAAATTTTTAGCTTAAATTTTAAATGGAATTCTCTGTTAAAATGAAATTCGCTGTTAAAAATTAAATGGATTTCTCTGCTACTAGTTTAAAAAAATTAAATGGAATACCGTTAAATTTTAGTTAAAATTTTAAATGAAATCCTCTGCTACTTTAAATTTTTAGTTAAAAATTTATATGGAATTCTCTGCTATTGTGTTAAATTTTAAATTTAAATTTTAATATGAATTCTCTGCTACTGCGCTCAAATTTTAGTTTAAAAATTTGGAATTAAATCTAGGTCTAGTAGGTAGCTCCTAATTTAATAAGTTAAAAGTTGAGAATCTTGCATTGTTATGAACTTAGATCCAAATCCAACAAATCACTTCTAAACTCATAATTTTAAAAATACGGTAATATGTGATCAGTGACTGAAAATCTTCATGATCAATCCTTTAGTTATGAATCACTAACTATGGATCACTATTGAATAAGGTTGTCAACAAAGGACCTAGATCTGTACAGTCAACCACAGGAAGGATTGAGAAACGAATGAGTAGTCAAACAAGTGAAAATGTTGAGAAATTAATGATGGCTGATAATTAATAATGCCGGTCAAGGTGACCCTTACACCTGACTGTGTGAGGGTGCGGTGACCCTCAGATGGGTGGGAGGTAGGAAGCTCAGTTAGGGCAACGACCGCCTAGAGAGGGTGCTCGGACTGTTTTTACGCTTCGTTGGGAACCGAGATTTGGCCAGTTCTGTTGACCATGTTTCAGTAGGGTGCCTAGGAAGGAGGATTCTTGGTTTTGGCTTTTAGCACTCTTTTTGCCCGTATTAGTCAGGCCGGTTTTCTAGAGCGACTTAGTCTGAAAAGTCTCTCGCACCCATCTCAGAAGCGTAGTATGAGAGTATGTCTAGCCCTCTCCTGAACTGCACTTCCACTGGAAATGTGAGATGGAAGAGTCTGTTAGGAGGCTTCCTCGCTGCTTGAGTTTTGGTTATTATTCCTCCAATAAGTCTTGGCGAGGAAAAGGTCATGGTCAGTTGGAGTTGAGAATTGGTTACAGTTGAGTTTGACTACAGTTGAGTTTGATATTGTTCTTGAGATTTGGTTACTGTGCAGCCAGTAAATCTGGTAAGGCAAAGATCGTGAGAAAGAAATCATTAATCATCATCAATCATCGCCATTTGATCAGAATTTAGAACTACTACTATGGATGTTAGGAGACTTTGAAGGTTATGAGACCTAGGAAAGGTGTAGGACCGGATGGCATCCCTGTAGAAGTATGGAAAGTATTAGGTGAGCACGGTTTGACTTGGCTTACGAATCTATTCAATGTTATTTGGCGAAGCAAGAAAATGCCTGAAGATTGGAGGAGGAGTATCGTGGTGCCTCTTTATAAGAATAAAGGAGACATTCAACATTGTTCAAATTATAAAGGTATCAAGTTGATGAGTCACACTATGAAAATTTGGGAGCGTGTAATCGAGAGAAGGTTGAGGCAAGTTTCCAACGTCAAAGAAAACCAATTCGGATTCATGCCAGGTCGCTCAACTATTGAAGCCATCCATTTGCTTAGGAGAACAATGGAGATTTATAGAGCTAAAAGGAAGAACCTCCACATGATCTTTATTGATTTGGAGAAGGCTTATGATTCTGTCCCACGAGAGATATTGTGGAGAGTTTTGGAGAAGAGACAAATGTCAGTCCTATACATTAACCTCATAAAGGACATGTATGATATGGCTTTATTTTGTGTAAGGACCCTGTCTGGGAAGACTGGCTATTTTGACATCAACATTGGTTTACATCAAGGTTTAGCTTTGAGTCCATTTCTTTTTACTTTGATTATGGACGAGTTGACAAGTCACATTCAGGATGAGTTACCTTGGTGTATGTTATTTGCTGATGATATTGTGTTGATTGACGAGACTAAAGATGGAGCAGATGAGAAGCTTGAGGTCTGGAGACATGAGTTGGAGAGTAAAGGATTTCGTATAAGTAGGGCTAAGACAGAATATATGGAGTGCACCTTTGATGGAATCAGTAGTGAAGGAATTGAGGTGAAGATTGGTGATGATAACATTAGGAAGAGAGATTCTTTTAGATATCTGGGATCTATTTTGCAACATGATTGGGAAATTGATGGAGATGTTACTAATAGAATAAATACAGGTTGTCTAAAGTGGAGAGTAGACTCTGTTTTTCTCTGTGATAAGAAAATTCCTTTAAAAATTAAAGGAAAGTTTTACAAAGCAGCCAAGAGATCTGCTATGCTTTATGGATCTGAATGTTGGCATGTGAACCATAGACTTGTGTAGAGAATGGTTGTAGCAGAAATGAAAATGCTAAGGTGGATGTGTGGACACACACGTAAAGATCGGATTCGGAATGATGCAATCAGAAAGAAAGTTGGTGTTGCTCCGATCGAGGATAAGATGCGAGAAATCCGCTTAAGATGGTTTGGTCATTTGCAAAGAAGACCAGTTGATGCATCAGTTAGGAGATGCGAGTATTGGGATGTTGAGCCGGCTAAGAGAGGGCGGGGACGGCCCAAGAAGTGTTGGAAAGAGAGACCATACGAAGGGATCTTTGTTTTGTGGATATAAGCCCAGGATTGACCCAAGATAGATCTGAATGGAGGCGAAGAATCCATGTAGCCGACCCTACTTAATTATGGGAAAAGGCTTTGTTGTTGTTGTAGTACTATGGATGTTAGGAGAAGCTAGTGGACGTGTTGGGAACTTAGTTATGATGCATTATACTCCATCGCATGCCTACGGAGGCAACCCAACCCTAAGGTATTCTTCACAACGTAGAGTCATAGTGTGAGGTCACACAATCCACTAGACTGGATAAATTAGACAAAGATAAAGATCAGATCAGAGATTCATCATCTAAAACCCCAAGATCCATTAACTGAGTTATATGTGATAAAAAGACGATAACCTACACATGGTTCATATAAAAAATAAATGAAAATGTTATATATGGAAAGTTAAGGGGTAATGGGTGAATGAGGGATTCACATACAGAACAACTTGAAAACCAATTTACATGCAAGTACCTTGTTAAATTTAAATATTAATGCAGATCTATTTGCTTTCTTTTGAAACCACTGAAATACATTTTATTTTTAATAAATTAGATTGTACTCAACCTTTTTTTATATTCTTTTCTTCCTAACATGTATGGTAGGTAGGGTCCCTGCAACTCAGTAGATTGACAGTTAGATTGTACTCAACCTTTTTTTATATTCTTTTCTTCCGCAATTTCTGTTACGGCATACATGTTATAGTTTTTGTACAAGATAATGTAAATACTTTTCTTTCTCTTCGATTATATTTTGGGATACCTGTATATAATGCAGTTTCTTTTATTACATTTATCTGTTTATGAAAATTAATGCAATGTGAATCGGTGACACTTGTCTCTAAGGTTTGTGAATGTCATTTCGAATCGCAAAAAAATTTCCCTCAAATTCGGTAACCTAATGCGATAGCGAATGAAATACTGCCAGTGTTATGTAAACGGATAACTCGGATCCACGGACGTCACAGTAAAGATTTGAAAAAATACAACACATAACAAGGCATTTTCCTTGAAATGTAGGTGAGGTGTAGACTTGTGGTGGTCGAGGCGTAGGCCTCGATTTATAAAGAAAAATACCCTAAAACTATAAGTATACATGTCGATGTTATTATATATACTTGACCAACATATAATACATAACACTATAATATATGATGAAGTGATACATATAAAATAGAAAAGGAGAACATATAACATTTTCGTCGAATCAAAGATGGATTTAATGTCTATAAATGTTATAAAAGAATTAATCAGTATATATTTGATATTTGTCACTAAAGAATAACCTTTTCTATGCTCAACAAAGACATGCAAGCCCACCACCGAACCATTCCCTACCAACAAGGGGGCCGCTACTCGCAAGTCGCAATAATGCTAAGTATGAAGTTATTAATGTGGAAAGTATGAAAGAATAGAAAGGCTTGTCTTATTCGAGAGGTCTAGGGATCCTTATATAGGTCAAAACCCTAGAGAGAAAAATACACAAATACCCCTACGAGTTACAAGAATATACTATTGTCACATAGAATATTCTCTTAACAAATATATTCTCAACAATGCAATCTATTTTAATCTCTAACACTCCCCCTCAAATTGGAGCATATCTATCGATCATGCCCAATTTGGAAGAAATCCAGGAAAGGTGCTTCTTTGACAACGCCTTTGTAAATATGTATGCAAACTGAAGATCTGTCGAGATGTGTGGTGTAGCAATCTTGCCTCCTCGTACAGCATCGCGAGTGAAATGGCAGTCAATCTCGATATGCTTGGTTCTCTCGTGGAAGACAGGATTAGTGGCAATGTAAGTAACAGATTTGTTATCACAGTATAGAGGAACATGAGTGGTGATATCACTGTTGAGTTCTTGTAGAAAAGTCAGTAGCCAAGTAATTTCATATGTAGCCTGAGCCATTGCCCTGTATTCTGCCTCTGCACTGGATCGGGAGACTATCGTCTGCTTCTTGTTCCTCCAACTAACAAGATTTCCTCCTACCATCATAGCATAGCTCGTAGTGGAGCAACGGTCCTCAGACGAACTTGCATAATCAGCATTAGCATAGGCAACAACATAAGTGTATCCATTTGCCCCATACAATAGGCCACGTTCGGAAGATTCCTTCAGATATCGAAGGATCAGAAGAACGTTCTTCCAATGGTTGTAACAGGGTTTCTCCATGCATAGGCTAGCACTGCTCACAGCATAAGATATACCTGGTCTAGTAACAGCAAGATACAGCAGTTTTCCAACTAGGCATCTGTATCGTGTAGTGTCTTCAAATGGAGGATCAACAGAGGTAGAGTGTTTCCTTGGTTCAGCAAGAATACCAGAGGATTTGCATCCAAGTAATCCAGCTTCAGTTAGTATATCTAGGCAATACTTCCTTTGTGACATATGAAGTCCTTTCTTGGTACGTAAGACTTATATGCCCAGAAAATAGTGCAGTTGTCTCGAATCTTTTGTGACAAAAACCTTTTGCAGAAAAGCCTTAGTCTCCGACACCCTTTTATCATCGTCACCAGTAACAACCATATCATCTACATATATAACAAATGTAACAGTACCAAACGATCATTTTCGGATGAAAACAGAGTAGTCAGATGTAGTTTTCTGGAACCCTAGAGTGCTAATTATTGTACTTAGTCTGTCAAACCATGCCCTCGGGCTTTACTTCAGGCCATAGATTGCTTTGCGAAATCGGCATACATACTCCCCCATCGACTTCATACCCTAGAGGTTGCATCATGTAAACCTCCTCCCCTAGATATACGTATAGAAATGCATTCTTGACATCCTGTTGAAAAATATTCCAACCCTTTTTTACTGCCACTGAGAGGATGGTCCGTATGGAGCTCATTCGAGCAACAGGTGAGAAGGTCTCAAAGTAGTCAACTCCATATATTTATGTAAAGCCTTTGGCCACAAGCCTTGCCTTCAATCTGTCAATGGAGCCATCTGCAGACTGCTTTGCAATAAAAACCCATCGACATGCAACAGGTTTTGTTCTATGGGGATATTGCACAAGATCCCATGTCCTTCGGGAATTGAGAGTGTTCATTTCTTCATCCAATGTTTTCACCATCCAGAATCTTTCAGTGCATTATTATGATCTCTGGGTATCGAAATTGTCATAAGAGCATCTGCATATCTCTTGTTAGAGTATGATAATTTATTAGTGGATGTGAAATGAGATATTGGATGAAGTGTACATTACCTCTTGGTTCTGCGTAGAGCGATTAGAAACTCTTGAGGATCATCCGGGACAGAGTTGGTGGGAGCACTTGAGTTGGTGTATTCCCCTGCAACAAAGGAATTGGTAAAGGAACAGGAACAAGACCTGAGACATGTTTTCTTTTATACACAATAGGTGGAGAAGGAAGGTCTAATGGTATATCTGATATGTCTTGAATAAAGAAGGAAGTTTGCTCAAAGAATGTGACATCGGCAGATATGTAATACCGATGGACAGAAGGATCATAGCCTTTGTACTCTTTTTGAGTCTGAGAGTAGCCCACGAAAACACATTTCATCGCACGAGGAGGTAATTTATCAGGAGTATGAAAATTGTGAACAAATATTGTGCATCCAAAAATCCGCAGAAGCAGAGGGAATGGTGAGTCATTTGGGTATAGTAAGCCAAAGGGAGTAGAGCCGTTAAGTGATGCCGAGGGGACCCTTTTATAAGGTGGACAACAGTCAGTATAGCATCTCCCCAATGATTCTTGGGAACCATCATTTGGATAAGAAGAGAGCGGGCAATATCAAGAAGATGTCTTAGTTTTCTCTCTGCTACTCCATTCTGATGAGAGGTATTATAGGCAAGTTTTTTGATGGATGGCGCCCTGGGAGGCAAAAAAGGACGTCAGATCTTTGTTTGTAAATTCCAAGGCATTATCAGAACGAAATATTTTAATAGTAGTGGAGAAGATATTTTTTACATAATGAAAGAAATTCTTGACAACGTTATGAATTTCTGATCGTTCATTTGATAAGAAGACTCAAGATAATCGATTGTACTCATTCACAAAGACAGCAAAGTTTCCATGACCACTTAGTGTTCGGATAGGACAGGGGCCCCAGATATCACAATGAACAAGAGAAAAAGGTGAACTACAGCGATGCTAAGTTAGTGCAGGAAAGGAGGCTCTATGATGCTTCCCGAACAGGCACGCTTCACACCCAAAGGGTTTGAGTGTCGAAAGTTCTGGGAACATCATGGAGAGAGCTTTCGCTGGAGGATGACCTAGACGAAGGTGCCACAGAAGAGGATCGTCAGAGATGGATACTGCACCTGCAAAATTTGAATCAAGATGGATGTCGAGTAATAGAGGATGTTCCTCTTATGGCCCCCACCAAAGATCTATCACGTCTGGATGTCCTGAAAACAATAGCAACACTCGTCAAAAATAACACGGAAGTTAAGTTCACGACATAGCTTCTGTATAGATAGGAGATTGAGAGGAAAAGCGGGAGGACAATGAACATATGTCAATCGTAGCTTGGGAAAGAAATCAACGGTACCAACAGCAGTAATTGAGGAATAATCACCATTAGCAACACAAACAGTCTTTACTGATAAGGATGGTTGGGAAGACGTAAGCAGGTTTTCCTCTCCCATCAGATGGGTAGAAGCTCCATAGACAATAATCCATGCATGTTTATAGGTAGAGACTGAGTTTGCTACAGTACCTGAGGTAGTAGCTAGACTGGCAGAAGAGGCGGAGGCGATATTATTGCCAGCAGAGGAAGCAAAGTCTTGTAGCAGTTGTCGCAGACGAGTATATTCAGAAGCAGTAAATGGGGTATGTACCCCTCCAGTTTGCTGAGCAGATGTATCTTCAATTACATCAGAAGATGCTTCGTCATAGGCATTATTGGCATTAGGTTGCATGCCAAAAGTTGCCTAACACCTATCAGAAGGATGATTCCAGCATCCACAGTAGACACTAGCTGGATATCGAGCAACAGAGGAATTACGACCACGGTCATGCCCCCGTCCAGAGTCACGACCACGTCCACGTCCAAAGTTTCGACCCATGCAGCCTTGACGCCCTCTATAACCTGAGGATGTATAATGAGTCGTTGTTTCTACAGTAGTGTAGATGGTAGGTTGCTGAATGGGAGCCTCAAGCTCCTGTAATCGTCCAAAGATGATCTCAAGGATCGGTAGAGTGTCCGCCATTAGAAACTGATCTTTTACCGCCTTGTATTTTGGATTCAATCCTGATAGAAATCGATAAACTTGTCATTCAGCATGTTCGCCTACTTGTTTATCACAACATGCAAGATGAAAGATAAGGAGCTCCTCAAATAGGCTTGTAAGAAGCCTGTAGTACTCAATAAGACTTGAATCTCCTTGAGTGGCTGACCAGATCCTCGTGTACATGTCAGAAAGACGAGACTTGGCCGTCTTCTAAGAGTATGTGCGCTCAAGGTTATCCCACATCGCCTAGCAGTTTCTATGTAAAGAAGATTAGCGTCAACATTTGGATCGACAATATTTGTCATCCAGGTGATAACTTGACAGTTGTCAACAAACCATGTGTTGTAGTCTTTGTCAGTTTCTGCAGGCGAGTCTTTTGTAAGAACATAGCTTTTGCGTTGGCCAACGTTAAATACATTAAAGGATCGAGACCATAGAACATAATTTTCAGACCACTTAAGCTTGATAGTGGTGCCACGTACCATCAAAGAAGTAGGGTACACGGGCTAGATCTTAGAGGTCATCATGGAGGCGTCTTAGATCAAGAAGAAGTGGCCTAGAGAATGTATCTTGTTCTTAACCAAACATCAAGTGCCTACGCTTGTAGAAATAGACAATACATAGCAATCAGGAGCCAATGCTGCTACGTAGGGAGGGATAGAAACACGTCGCATGGATTGATGGCACAGCGGGGGCCCACGATATCGCTCCTAGGCGTGTGGTGATACAGAGGACTGCTGCTCAGGCGGCTTCAGGAGTCGGAGGAGGGTTTGGTGGCGACTCCAGGGAGCAGGAGGGCTGTTGGGAGGGGGCTGGCAGTGGCTCCAAGGAGATCAAGTGCTGGCGGCAGCACGGGCGTGGGCGGTGGCGCCAGTGGTTGCGAGAGGGGCTAGGGCGAGGCTGGGGAGGACCGTTGGGAGGTCCTGCGAGCGCGCAAGGGCGAGGCACGAGGGAGCTGAGTCGGGTTCCGAGGACGAGGTGCGATGACGTTAGGCACGAGGACGAGGCACGAGGGAGGCGCAAGGGCGTTGGGGGCTAGAGGTGGCGCTACCTAGGGCACCGTGGTACCGCCGGGGGGATTAGTCTAGGGCACGAGTGCGCGGAGGCATCTGGGTTAGCGCAAGAGAATGCTTGGGGCGGCGTTGGGCTGCCTGAAGACTTGGGGCTGGCGGCAGCGGAGGGATTTAAGTCAGAACACCGGTCTAGGACCGCTGCTTTGATACCATGTGGAAAGTATGAAAGAATAGAAAAGCTTGTCGTATTTGAGAGTTCTAGGGGTCCTTATATAGGACAAAACCCTAGAGAGAAGAATACATAAATACCCCTATGGGTTACAAGAATATACTTCTGCCACATAGAAAATTCTCTATAGAATATTCTCTTAACAAATATAATCGCAACAACGCAATCTATTTTAATCTCTAACAATTAACATCAAGCTTGTAAAAATCGGCCGACTAGTCGAGTCGGGGGGGTAGCTGACACGACTAGGCCTAGTCGGCCATTAGACGGTCAGCCGGCTAATCGGCCGACTTTTACATCAAGCTTTTATATTTTTTGTTTTTTGCTTTTTTAAAAAGCAAACTTATTCTAATATGCTTAATTTTATATTTAAAGTCAATTACTTCTTTTGTTTCATTATGTAAGTACAGAAAATATACAAATCTATGGTAATACATAAGCAAACTTATTCTAATATGCAATAATGTTATATTTAAAGTCAATTACTTCTTTTATTTCATTATGAAAGTATAGAAAATGTACAAATCTATGTATAAAAATGATTTATATATTTAAAATAATTAAAAAATTCAAAACCGACCAATGGCCAACTAAATCCGATTAGACGTTCGACTGCCGATTAATCCTTAGTCAGTGACCCCGCCAACCAAGTACCGACTACTGCTTTATGCAACCTTGATTAACATAGAAAAAACATCAAATTTATGCATACATATTTGTACAATTGTATCCTTGACAAGCATAAATCTCATCACCATCTATAGCTTCCATCCGCCCTTACTACTTTCCACAACTCTCATTTTAATGTAGCACCTAACAGCCCAAATGTTAGATGAAAATTACAAGCCAACCAAGGGCAGCATCCACTCAATAATTCGGCTATTCACATAGCAAAAATAGAACTTCCACCTTATGAGAATAATAACAATAATGCAGCTGAAATTGAGTGATTTAACAAGTTCTGTTTCCCAAAATTTAGTAATAGGAAGATAAAATCAACTCACAAGTTCCTTAACAGCAATAAACTGTTCTTCGGTTAAGCGACACTGCCAACCCTAAAAGTAAGTAAATCGACAGGAATTTAGTGGAACGACAAGCACAAAGATGGACTTACAAGTATAAGGTCAATTAATAATAAGGATAATACCGAATGAATGTGCTCCCTTATGCACTCAACAAATCCACTACCTCCTATACCCTCCGCATCAGACTCAATCAAAGCTGCAAACATAAAAATAAAAAGGAAACTTCTGAACATCTAATGTTCTAGCAACTTAGTGAAGATAGAACATTACTGAAAAAATAAATATTTTATTGTCCAGGTGGTGCAATTCCATAAACAGCTATAGTTAGACTCACCCAGAATTGTTCCATATTCAAAGGATGATAAAGGATCATCGGTTGCACCGAGCTTCAAAAGACGTAACCACAATCCCTAACAATCAAATCACAAAAGACTTCAAAAATGAACTTAGAACACAGTTATAATACTGATTATCTTTAACTGAAACGAGTATTCTCATGCATAACAAGAAAACATGTAAATTGTTCCATATTGCTCCATGAGAATATGCACAGATACCAGTATAGAGATGTGAACAAAGACCAAGCACAAATATTTTCGGGAAATAAATTAAGCCACACAACCTCCTAAATGGTTCCCCACCCATTCCATGTCTCTACCTTCCTCACCTATTTCCCGGTGTATATTATAAAAAGGAGATCAAGGAAGATCTAAAGAAAAGATGTGAAAAGAAAACGAGTTAAGCAATGAATGGTCCTCAAGAATTATCACAGTGATCTTCATGTGTTCTTTAAAAAAAAAACCCAGTTGTCTCATTTTTTCTGGCACAAAACCTCCAAGTCTAGTAGATTACCCATCAGCATTTGATCATCTATAAAATCTGACTTACCATCAAAATCTTTTTCAAGGCCTTTCATAATAATAGAACCCACTTAATAACCATAACATTGCATTCTATTGGCATATTTTCTCATATTAAAAACAAAAGCCAGAAATCTGAATTGCACCCATAAATTTCATGGAAATCCTTTCAGTAAAATAGAATATCGCCTCCAGGACAATATTTAAATCTTAAATAGCACAGGGGATATTTGGAAGGTTGCCACCTTTGCCTAGGGAAATGTAAATATTAGAGTATAGAGTGTCAATGTCGAATCCGTCATTATATCCATACAGGAGTATTGCCATGTTAAGCTGAGAAACCCTTGATCAAGCATGTGAGCAGCTCAAAATGGACAAAGATCATAGATACCAGGGTTTTAACAATTTCTAAATGCTAAAATGAAATATATCTAGATAGTCCCTAATGGTGTAAGGAGTGGAGAACTTCAACGAGAGGCGTGCCTTCAATTGGTAGTGAGGCTTAACATACCCAACATTCGGCACCTAATGACTATATACATAATCCAAACTTCAGAATTTTACAAATAAGGCCAAAATATAGAAATGGTCAACAAATATCAACATCATCAACACTCTAACTGACCAACCCCAAAACAATTGCTTCTTCAGGATTACCGAACCTAAAACAGGCATGCATGTGGTAAATAAGTAGGAACTGAATTCCATGAACATCGATATCCCAAATTTCCATGTCTATCTTGGACAAAAACAAACTAGTACTTTATGCACATATAGAATAATTTAAGACATTCTTCATCAGAATATTTTTACAAGTATAATATCTAACTAGACTATTAATAAGAACCAAACCTTCTCCCATTTTGAGTAGGGTCAGCTATATAAATTCGATGCTTTCAAAAGATCTAACCTAATGACTTCCTCCCAGCATTTCTTTAGTTTTCACCATCCCTTCTTTCAAGGTTTTCCTTCTAACTTCCAAAATCCTCAAACTGGAGAACTAAAAGGCCTTAGT
Source organism: Ottelia alismoides (assembly GCA_037367405.1). Classification (NCBI taxonomy): domain Eukaryota; kingdom Viridiplantae; phylum Streptophyta; class Magnoliopsida; order Alismatales; family Hydrocharitaceae; genus Ottelia; species Ottelia alismoides. The sequence continues at coordinate 200,787 of JAZKJV010000020.1, forward strand.
ACACGTCCAAATCCCCATAAACAATACTTTCCACATTTTATATTCTACAAAAGGAGGTGATTCATGATGGAGAAGGTGAGGGGAACGTGTGTCGGTGGAGGACGACATGCGCCAACGAAAGTGTTGCATTCAGAGGTAGGGACTACAATGCAACCAAGTGGGGAAGAGAGCATGACCAACAGTAATAAAAAAACTAATATTTTCTACGTTGGCCTCAAAGGATATCTAAGCAAAAACCTCCATTGTACGACCTTTAAAGTAAAAGAGACATGTCTCTTTCTTGTAAGGTGTTGATTGGTGCAAGTAAACACTGCAAACAAGTAGCCTTAGGCCATAAATACCCCATAAGAGAAAGCACAAACCCTAATGTGAAGATATGCACCAGATGTAAAACTGGCCAGGATGTGATATAGAACAAGAAAAATAAGGTAACAAGAAAAGGGCAAAAAGAAACTGTCAAACTAAATGCCGAAACAAAGATGTGCAAGGAAGGTACAAGGAGGCCAAGAAAAATACATGTTGAGCCTGTAAGAAGGTCATCTTCAAATGCTTAAAATTTTCAAAGTTTTATGGGTGCAATTTATAAGCAAGGCCTTTTTCTTGTTCTGGGCAAGGGGGCTATCCGAGAATACATTGAGTTTCGAGATAAGCAAATCAGATGAGAACATTTAGGCTTTCCCAAGAAAATTAGCTTTTATACATAATTTCTAAGTAATCTAGATTAAGCTCTTATTAGTGATACCCCGCGTTTATCGCTTCTATAGGACGAGTGCATGGTACTCCTCGACAAGATCATAAACATGGTAGTAATCGATCTACATACTCAGAGCAAAGGACATGTATATGGAATTGCATGCTTGTCACAGACAAATCGCTGTTTTGATCGGTGATGGGCTAAGATTAGTTACTGAAGATATTGGATGGTCTAATAGTCAATTAAAGCAGGTAGCTATATTGAAGGAATCATTTGACATGCCTGCATAGATTCTTGAAGGAGAGATTATGCAATTGCCTTTTTCTGAGAGGAAAAAGAGTGTGACAACGACGAGACGACCACTCAAAAAATCTTATATATATTCACAATCTCAAAATAGTTTCACGGATCAAAAGACCCTAGGCTTTTAGCATACTCCATAACATTCTCCAATTGCATTTTTCCCCCGGAATATAACTCCATTCCTTGCTAGCCACAAAGATCAAAGGTTAGACATGACCCAAATCTTAGAGGAATTACTCCATCTACCCAGTCCATCAATGGAGTCAGAAGGCATCCCAATCAGAGGTATTTATGCATGTGCCATTATTTTGGGTCATCATTACATGCTGCTAGACCAAGAGAAGTATTTATGTGTGTGCCATCAAATGCAGTGTTAAGTGCATTGTTGATTCTAGTACATTTCACATATACCTAGTAATGCATCGCTCCTATATTCTATTACTCCTTAGAATACTCTAATTGATGTGTCGCAGATAGACTATTATTTCCGATGATTTTTTTACAGGAAAAATGGTGTGCACATATTAACAAAAAACATTCAATAGATTACAAAAACCAAGACTCAAGAAGAGTCTTCACGTGATGTACAACATTTCAACATAAAAATTCTCCTCGCAAAAGATGATCCCATTTCAGGCCAATCAAAGAGCATATAAACATGTTATAGGTTCCAACAAGTCCACCATCGATCAAAACAAAAGAGGCAAGCAACTCCAAAAAGTTCTCATAGAAAGATCAATCCAGTGAACTAACTTGGATCCCCAAAGCACTATTTATTAGTCACGTGTCAAACAAATGCACCAAATCCCTCACAGTGAAAAATCTGCCCCATTATCCGGAGAGAATTGTGCCCTACACTCACTATTCATCAATCTCCAATGGCTTAGAAGCTGAATGAAAATATTCACCCTCAAGAGCACCTAAGCTTTAGATACGTTTCCATTCTCAGTTCAACTCTCCGAGATAAAAAACCATAGAAGTTGAGATGGCCTTCTAGGCTTTCTTAACCGAAAAGTCACCATCAAGTCACATCCAATGATCTCTAAATCCGGGGGTCCGAACACAAGATTACAGTCCTTCATTAACTTCAAAAAATCTATCACTGCAAGTCATCATGTCCTTGATGCCCCTGTGACACATGCATATGACATATCTGGGACAAAGCATTGTGTTCCCCTAGTCTTCTCGACATGAAAAGTAGGAATACATGTTCCATTAGACCAAGCCTTAGAGGCAAAAAGATCATGCTAAGGGTTACACTAATATTAGTCCTTAATATCTATGATCTCCTTCGAAGACCTAAGACTGCTGTAAGATTTCTTTCAATTGATAATCTCTGAAGACAGTTATACATCTTGCTATGTTTACACGGTTTTTCTGTGCAGAAGGACGCTCGCATATGAAGCAAATTACTGGACCTAGATATGGTCTCTATTGCCTCAAAGACAATCACCATACTTCCCCCATCCTTCCCTATCATATATCTCCACTGTAGTGGCATCAACACTTGGGATGTCACAATCTTCATCTTCTTTGCCATCAGTCTTCAAAGTTGGAGTCTGTCGATTCTTTTTAGAATAATGCTAGTCGCCTAGGAAAACATTGTAAATCAGATTACAGTCATAGTTTACTAAAGGAAATTCCTCATTTTTGCTTTCGTCATGCTGACTTTAGGGGCCCTTGCCCCATTAGGTCAATTACTATATCCATATCAAGTGGGTTTTTATGTCAAAAAATATCAAATATATGCTAATACAAAAGACCTTGACGAAACAAAGTCCAAATTCCTCCCAGAGCCATATATTAAAGAATAACAATGATCTTGAATTAATGAAGGCAGCACACCTTTTGTTTAAATCTCTAGGTGATCTGCATCAGACATCCTATGTTCATACCTCTCAACAACCGTATTTCAGAGAGGAAATTGCTACATTTTCTTGACATGGCTAGGATTATTAAGGTCCAGATGACTGTTCTGAAAGTCTACCGGTTTGACGTTGCTCTTACCACATGTTTTCTTGCTTACCAGGTCCAATGTTCTAACAGCATATTTTCAAGTGTTAATACAGTCTCCTTTTCCGTTAGAAACTCAATCGGTATTCTAAACATTTACGAAGAAAATGTTAAGTTTAAAGTACATGATCGATAATGATACACTCATCAATCTACCTGCAGCTTGACTTTTATATCCAGTACCATTCTCTCTCTTTCCGCCTACAAAAGATAAATTTAAACATTAGAAAGAAGTTCCTCGGAAGCATTTGGAGACAATAATAAAAACGATGCTCCTTACCGCCCTTTCTTCGGAACTTAGACTTTTCGCATTAGAATCATGATTCATAATTGAAGGAGAGCTGTTACAAAAAAAAGGATGAGACAAGTTAGAATACATGTGTTTTGATATTTTCCACGAAATTGAGGCCAGTTTCACTGAATTGCAAGTCTAGTCGTTGTGACTTTTATTTTATAAGAGTCTTCTATCTTATAATGCCAAACTGCTCTAATAGACAAAAACTGTGTGGTGACAGCATTGACAATTTGACAGCATGGACAATTTATATAAACTAAAGTATATAAACAGGAATCCTGAAACAGTACTTTCAACAAAAACGTAGTAGTTTTGGGACATCTATGTTTGACTATCAACTAAAGAAATATTGAAATAGAAAACCGGGACCACTTTGTGCAAGAAACAGCTTGGTTTCATATTCAGTTTGAGTATTCGGAAGATCCAAATTCCACTTTTACACATATAAGCAATGTTGAAATGTAAGAAAGCGTAAGCGAATCGATAAACAGAGCATAAATCAAGAAGAATATAAACATGAACATCGAAGATTTACATGGAACTCTACTCCCTAAGGAGTGGGATGAAACCATGGGAGAAGCACTCAAAGGGGCAGATATTCTATTAGAATTCTCAATGAGTACAGGGGGTGAGGGGCTCCTTATATAGCCCCTCAGACAGATCAGAGTCCGATCGTTCATCCATGTGGGACTAAAATTGAGTCAGGTAATTGGATCTTGGTGAGATCCAATTACCCACCTATTACATTCTCTAACACTCCCCCTCAAGCTAGAGCTGAGAAAGCTGCAGGTTGCAACAAAAAGAAAGTATAGAACACATCTTCACAATACATCATAAGAAGAACGCATATCCGTTGCTGATAGAAGACCTCGCACGAGGACGGGTCTACGGCTTTCAGGACAGCGGAACGTATCTTTGTAATGCATGTAGAACCGATGCGATATCATGCCACCAGAACGTATCTCTGTCATGCCTGGAGAAGAATCGCTGCAGAAGAAGTCCAGCGCGTAGTAGTAGTCGGGTCGTAAAAGAAGAGGTATACGCTCTGACGAAGAAGTCGATGCTCGATGAAGATGGATGATCTGTATATGCAGTAGTCTGGAGTGTTGGTCTGTCAGTCTTAGATGCACAGAGGCCATGAAGAATATGTCATTTCTGACTCCCCCTTTCCCCCATGCTTGATTGAATAAAGAGCTTGGAACAACAAGTTGGGAGAAATAAAACATGCAATTTTTTTTGTTTTTTTTAAACATCATTTTATAGCCATTCCTTTTTTTGGCGATTTCTCTCTTTTTGTTTTTTAAGCCGTTCAACAAAAAAATCGACTTTTATTCTTCCCTATTGATTGCATACGACTTTTCTTTTGTATGCGCCTTTTTTCCTTTTTTTAAACAAAGATATGTGTGGTCCAATTGGACTGAGAAACAACTCAGCCCAACTGGGCCAACAGAACTGGGCCCCCTCTCTCTTTTCCTTTTGTTTTTTTTTTGTTTTTTTTAAAATGGGCCTCTCTTCCTCTCTTCCCATCTCTCTCTCTTTTTGAAATAACAATGACCCGCTTAGGTCTTGGACTTTTCCCTCGTTTTTTTTTTCTTTGATGATATAGAAAGCCCACCATTATATTAGGGTTCCCCTTCGTTGGGAACCCGAATCACGAAAGCAGAGAGCCCCCCTCCATGTTTTCTTTCTTTCCCTTTTTTTTAATAATTGGTCCGATGGGTCGAAATAAAAGCACTCTTTTTTTTAAGTGGTGGATACAATGATCTCATTTTTTCATTCAATTAGGACGAGGGTTCCCAAATGGGAGGAATCCATCGACATGTCGTCGCCGCTGGGAGGGAAGGAGATGGCTCGCTGCCACTGCTCGAGCGCTGATTGGGACGAATCGACAGCCTTAGCGATGACGGCTCGGCGCATCGATTGGGCACGGGAGGCCCTCGCACATGCGACGTGGAGGAGAACGCCGATGTTGGCGTTGGTGGGTAGCGATCGGCAATGCGGGAGGCAGAGTTGTGTGATCTGGTGAGCTCCACTTGATACCAGCGAGGTTTCCATGTCGTGGGACTGTGAGCTCCAACTGCTACAGCCAAGTATCGCCGAGGTTCACTCCCTCGTCGAGGTTCTCTCCACGGCTCGAGTAACTGCTCGAGGGAATCGCCACCTAGAGTCGAGTCATCGCTGGGAAGAGTCGAGCTCTGGACTACAGGTGTACAGGGGCTCTGCCTAGCAGCTTGGACTAAGGAGATCAGGAGCACCCCCCCCCCTCGCGCTCCATCTTTATTTGTTGGGATCTGTGGTTTGGAGGAGGTGTGCACATGAGGTGTGCGGTGGCTTGGAGATGTCACAGCAACCCTACAATCTTCATAATTATATCGATTGCTCAAATAGCATTGCTTGGAGATATACAGGACGATCCTAAAAAACGACTGTCATTGCTGCTTAGATCACGGGTTACAGAAAACCCTAGATTTTTGAACAAAATTCCAAACTTGAAAAATAATAATCGAACTGGAAAAAAAATAACGGAATAAAATTTCCCAAGAGATCGACTTTCTCTGATACCATGTTGAAATATAAGAAAGCGGAAGCGAATCTACAAACAGAGCATAAATCAAAAAGAATATAAACATGAACACCGAAGATTTACGTGGAATCCTACTCCCTATGGAGCGGGATAAAACCACGAGAGAAGCCCTCAAAGGGGCATATATTCTATTAGAATTCTCAATGAGTACAGGGGGTGAGGGGCTCCTTACATAGCCCCTCAGACAGACTGGAGTCTCACCGCTCATCCATGTGGGACTAAACTTGAGTGGGGTAATTGGATCTTGGTGAGATCCAATTACCCACCTATTACATTATCTAACAAGCAAGAAGCAAGTAAAGATAACACAATAAAATATATGGATAAAGCATCAAGAAAATTTCCCTTTCATAGAATATTGATTGTTGTCAGTTCCTTAAGGATGAGGGCCAACTATTAATATAACTGTTTTATGCGGTGTAGGTGTGTGCGTGAATGTGTGTATTAACAACTTCAGGGTATCATACAATTTTTCATCAAACTAATGGAAAAGAATGGAAATGTCAATTTCTAACAAAAAACTAATCTCTCAATCTAGCCTTCAATTCCCACGTAGCATCTCTCATATAACTCAACTTAATTTTCCACAGAATAGACAACCCTTCTGATATCAAGCCACAACAAACCAAACAACTTATGCGTGATGACTAAAATAAGTATGTAATATACCATTTCTGATGGCAAATTTCTTACTAATACAACCTTGGGGTATGCTTTCCAGATACATCCAATGCTCCACTTGCTTCTGCTAGAACTATACGGCGTTTTTCTTGCTGCTCTTCCGTTCTAAAATTCGACGGAAACCGGTCATAACAATACTTGGCTCCAGATCCTAGTGAATAGACAAACAACAAAGTGAAGAATTGCCATATGTGAAAAGCATTTTTAACAAAGGATACGATACACGGATATTTTCTCAATTTTTCCCATCGGATAGTTAGACACCCAAAGCACACGTAAACAGAGTGCTAACAAATAAACCAATACTGGTTCTGAATAGTTATAAAACCTACCTGCAAGACTAGAATCGGCATCTGATATAGTTATGATCTCTGGCTCTACCAACGAAGAAGGAAGAATACTAGCAGGGTTCTGCCCTCTACCGATTGCATCTTGCAACTTGTTAAGAAGGTTATTACTTTCATCAGACATAGCCACCCTCTCAACGTAATCTATGAATCCTTGAGATCCCAAAAATTGGGAAATCTGATACAATAGGGAAACAAAAAAAATACAGACAATTAAAGTCTAATAACCATGATGATCAAGTGTTTTTGTCTGATATTAAGCTGTATTGCACCAAACATCACTATATATTTCCAAGACGTGCCTAAAAAAGAAACATGAGCTATATATGAGCAAGTCCATTTTCACTCGACCAGCATCCCATTAATATAGGGCAATTATATTGAAGTTACAACCATGCATTCTAAACTCAGTTTGGATAGAATGCATCACTTTGCTGACTGTTCCAGTTAATTCTCAATCCCAGGCCCTTAATGCCTTAGCAACTGCATAACTGATTTATGCCTGAAGGGTTCCCAACTCGGGATCACATCAGCTGACAAAGACTGAGGTATATTAATAAAACTCAGTTTGTATCTGTTGGAGTATTTGGTTGTGTGTCATATGAGTTCTAGGAGGGTAACTGGATTTCTCCAGGATCCATTTACCCCATCCACATGTTTAGTCACACATCTACCAGTGGTGGAACTTGGAGGCTCTGTGGAGGCTATATAAAGAGCCACAGACCTCCTATATCCATTGAGAAAGTCAATAGACAAACCTGACCCTTTGAGGCCTTCTCCCGTGGTTTCATCCCGCTCCTTTGGGAATAAGGGTTCCTGTTCTAATTTCTTTATTTTTATTTCTGATTCCACTTCCGCTTCCTATCTTCTAACATGGTATCAGAGCGGATTAGATTCTCGAGGTTTTCATATTCTTATTTTTGTTCGAGATTCGAGTTGATGTTGAAGATTTATTTGTCAAGATTGTTATGAAGTTTCTCAAGATCTACTCTAAAATTATTGTCCGTCGACTCCGACAAGTTATTCTGCAGTTTTTTTTTGCTATGTAGTTCCTGGTGAACCCTAATTCTTTTGAGATATAGGCGGTTGCGCAACCCCATCTGGAGAGCCGCTTCTCATCTCCAGGAGCTGCGATTTTGGTCCTTGAGATAGTCTCGTTTGGGTTCTTGTTGATTTCTAATCCATGGGCATATGCCATGGACGACCGGTACAGAGCCCCACTCATGGGAGTCAAATTCAAAACCCCACAGATTTTGTCATCGAAGCAGACGCTTATAGCGGCAAACTGTGCAGGCGGCGCACCCTCATCCCAAGCGCGAGGCGAACCCACCAGCCCTCCTCCTTCATCGCAGAGCTACCTCCATTCTTCAGGTCGCGGGAACCCTAGGCCTGCTCCCATCACGCAGGCGATCTCAGGCTTCGTTGCAGGTGGTAGAAACACAAGAACTGCGTCGAAGTCTCAAGGCACAGCCCCAGCTGCATTTTCTCAGGTGGGAGCTCCTCCAATCCCGATGGTGCGAGTCCCATGCGGCGGCGGCGCAGGCGCGAGGTTCGGTCCTCTCCAGAACAGCCCAGGAAGTTCCACTTCTCCTTCGATGATTACAGGGGCAGGCTGCAACTTCTTCTCGGAAGACCGCACTCGCGGCGGCGCGCAGGCGTCGCACATCTCCAGGCGACTGTTCCAGGTGAGCCGCTTCAACTCCAGCGACGCGCGAGCTCTCCTCCTTCGCGCATATCCATCAGTCGACATTGAAACTCCTCCAGAACACGCGTTGCCCCCCCCCTGCACGCAACCACATCCCCGACACCCATTTTTCGAGTTCTCCAGAGAGACTCCAGTTTCAGACATGCAAGAGTATGCGGTTTTTTTCCAGATGTGCACATGTATGCCATCTTTTGTAGTGGTCCCCATCTTTCTTCTTTTTGTTTCGGCCAGAGTTTTCATGTGAGCCATAGGGACTCCAGAGTAAACACCATTCCCTATGCCATGTTGGCAAGGGTTTTCATGTGGTATCATAGGTACTCCAGAGCAGTGTACCATTCTCTGTGCCAGATGGGAGAGATCCAGTTCTCCGACGAGGAGACTTTTTCAGACTCCATTTTCCAGCGACCGTGGACTCTGACGAGGATTGCACTTCCACGGTCCTTTCAGTTCGGCCCTTTTCAGAGATGGAGCAGTTGTCCACATTATTGTGGCGGGCCAAAGTACTCCGACGAGGAGACTCATTTCCAGTTGCAGTGACTCTGACAGGCGCAGTTCAGAGCACATGCTCTCCGACTAGGAGATTCAGCAGACTCATACTCCAGCTCGTTCGTCCTCCTCGCCAGCACAGCATGAGAAGCAACGTCTTCGACAGCAGCAGTTGTGCGTGTTGAGTTGATATTGTCCGTAGTGTCTTGTAGCGTGAGTTAAGTTTCTTTCTGTTTGTTTGTCCAAGCTAAGCATTGCATGCTCCAGCTTGAAAGGGAGTGTTGGAGTATTTGGTTGTGCGTTATATGAGTTATAGGAGGGTAAATGGATCTCTCCAGGATCCATTTACCCCATCCACATGTTTAGTCCCACATCTACCAGTGGTGGGACTTGGAGGCTCTGTGGAGGCTATATAAAGAGCCTCAGACCTCCTGTATCCATTGAGAAAGTCAATAGACAAACCTGGCCCTTTGAGGCCTTCTCCCGTGGTTTCATCCCGCTCCTTTGGGAGTAGGGTTCCACGTTAAATCTTCGTGTTCTAATTTCTTTATTTTCATTTCTGATTCCGCTTCCGCTTCCTATTTTTTAACAGTATCCAGACCCCAGATTCCTGCCAAATAAATCGAACCTGAAATGTAAATTATAACCTAGAGTTCATTCTAAGAAAAAGGGTCATGGCCCTTCTATGTAAGAGAGCCCATGAGACAAATTGCTCAGATATCCTCATAAAAAAGAGAAAGAAAAGGAAATAATGTAAAGCAAAATACAAAGAAGAGCAACAAATAAAACCAGCACTCCCCCTCAAGTTGGTGCCTATACATTGACCATGCCCAACATGGAGGCAAAAACTGAGAGTCGCTTCTTTGGTAAGGTTTTGGTTAAAATATTTGCCATAATAAAGGGGAACCAAAATTTAAATTGTGATACTGAATTCCTTTAGAAACGAGACACGCGAGTTGATTTCACTTGTAGCTTCAGCATAGCTCCACGTTATGCTTCAACACTAAATCTAGAGGCAACATTATGTATCTCGTTGCACCATGTAACCAAGTTGCCTCCAACAAAACATCGCTAAGCCTATAGTGGACCATATGTCCTCAGTTGAACTAGCATAATATACATATGTATGAGGAAATATCAGCATGCTCCTTACATGGGTAGAGAAGTCCTTCTAAATGAGAGTGCTCTAAGATTTTTTTGGAAAGAAGAGAGTGCTCATCTGAGAAGTTAGAACTAATAGCACTTCCTCCCAGTGGCTATAGAGAGGGATCACCATGTATTGACTAGATTTACTAAAAGCATATGATATGTCATGTTTACTAACAATTAGATATTGGAGTATACCAACCAGATTTCTATACCATCCGGTGTCTTCGAAGATAGCATCTACAAAGATAATATGATGTGGTACTAGTGAATCTGCAAGAATAAAAGAAGGTTTGCACCCTAGAAACCATGTTTCTTCAAGAATATCCTAGAAACATTTCATTACGCAATGAGAAAAATTCCCAAGTGCATGGTGACAATATGACATCAATGCCAAGAAAATACCGAAGATGACCAACATCATCCAACATCTTAATGGCAAACACCTTCTGTAAGAATACTTTGGTTTAATTTATGCATGCCATATCATCACCAGGAGTAACCATATCAACCAAATATACATCAAGTATAACAATACATTCAGGTATTGACCTGAAAAAGATAAAGTGATCAAAAGAAGTCCTCAGAAAACTAAGAACGTCAATATGAAAACGTACTCCCCACAATTACACCATGTGGTTAGCGCATAGTCTTCTTTCTAAAAATTGCTACGGAGAAAAGTATTTTTGACATTAAGCTAATAACATAGAGAATGCTACGCATAGACCCCATCCAAGAAACTAGGAATAAAGTCTCGTAATAAGTCTATCATAAGTCTATCAAACCATGCTCTAAGACTCTACTTGAAGTCATAAACAACTTTCGTCAAAACGAAAACATACGCCCCACAAGACAACTACACCATGTGGTTAGCACATAGTCTTCTTTCTAAAGACTGCTACAGAGAAGTATTTTTGACATTAAGCTAATAACAGAGAGGATGGCACACACAGGATGGCACACACAGACCCCATTCAAGCAACTAGAAATAAAGTCTCGTAATAATCAACTCCATGGGTCCAAAATAAATCCCTTTGACACAAACCTAGCCTTCAGTCTATCAAGAGATCCATTTAGGGCATGCTTGGGAACACCAAAAGGGGCCTGCAACAGGAGTAATACCCATTAGCCAATTACAAGTACCTATTGATATGAGATTTTCCATTTTATAATCCACAGCATGCTTCCAACATGTGTCGTGCAATGTCAAGTAACAATCCTTGGAAATGGGCTCAACCATCAAGGCATTACCAGATATTTCCATGAAGCTTCGTGATGCTCTATAGTGGCAAGGTTCATGAGGTTTGGGACATGAAGCTTATGGTGATGGCTCGTGGGATTAAGATCCATAACCCTAACCTTGCCAGATACCATGTAAATTATAAGGGTAAATGGGACTGCCCCCTAGGGGGAGCTAACTTGGCTCCCCCACGCCATTTCGCCTGTTTTTTTTTTTTTGAAATTTTCTTCCATGGATATTCATCACGATATCGCGATATCCCTATAATATGTCATTCAAATTTCGTGCGAAACAGAGACTCCTACGGCCTCCATCTAGACAGTCATTTTTTAACGGTAACAGAATTGCTAAAAACGACCCTTCCGGATGGAGGTCTAGGAATCTTTGTTTCACGCGAAATTTGAATGACATAATATAGGTATATATTGATGAAAATCCACGGAAGAAATTTTCAAAAAAAAATAAAAAAAGCGGGCAAAATGGCACGGAGGGAGCCAACTTAGCTCCCCCCATGGGGGCAGCCCCATTTTACCCAAATTATAATATATTGCTCATTTTTCCGAAATGGACATGGACCCTCTTATATAGAGGGATAGCTCATGAGACAACTTACACAGATGTCCTAATAATATTGAAAGGACAACTAAAATTAAGAAGCAAAAATGAAAGGATAACTTACTCAGATTTCATCATACAAAGAATTGAAAGGAAATAATGCAAAGCAAAATTCAAAGGAACAATAACTAAAACTAACATGTACAAACATGAAATTGGATAATTCTTTCTCATGGTACCATAGGACCAAAATTAAGAAGCTCTCAACAAAAAAAAGCACTTAAGAGGTCTCACATTAACCCAAGTTTTTTAAAGCATACCATCTCCAATGACTCAGTAGATTGATTGTTAGAGCGAGAACGTAGCTTTAGAAATGCGTTCGAGTTGAAAGCCTGTGCAGCAGAATTCTCCTGAAAGGAACAGTTAAACAAAATGGACTATACCAGAGAGATCGTGAGCATATACATATAGGAGGAAGCATTCGTGAAGTCATGCATATTAATAAGACAAGCAAAAAAATAACATACTATAAAATTGCGGTAACCACTCAGAAGTGATGCAAAAAACTTCAGGAATATCAGCCTGCAGATCCAATTTAGGAGAAAACCCATGAGATTTCGTTAAATTACAGTTGATCTCCAACATTCATTTGTATAATCAACGTATATACAGAAATTATCAATTTTCTATATCCATATTTTTCAGAAATACTTGGAAAAATGATCAGATTTTTATATCGGAATTATAAAATATTGGTGCATGCCATAAAAGGACACGGGATGCAAAAGGTTTTTCTAAGTAGACATTAAAAAGAACATGCAGTCCTTAGTATATATTGTATAATCCTACATGTTTGAACTACTGGATACAAATTGAAAGCCTGTGAAAACAAGCACCTCGCAGTAATAATATTACAGCGATTTTATTTTAATTTTTATTTGGAGAGAACACCCACTTCAATGATCTGGTGGTGATGCAGTATGTCTACCACCCAAATGAACAGTTTTCAAACCCCGCCTTGTGGGCATTGCATTATGTAGCCGACAGCCAACATAAAAAAAGGTCGGATCTTTCAACATGGATTTGAGCATGAATCTGTGTAGCCGACCCTACTTAAAGGTGGGAGAAGACATCACCATATTTTATTTGTGGAGAAAAAGAGTGTACACCTACAGATTAGAAAGGAGACAACTGCAAAAGGTTTTTCTATTATAAATCATATATACTTCAGTCACTTTTGAAAATCTTGATCATGTAACCTTTTCATTTTTTATTAGTCATAACTGCGATATTGTGCATCTCGGGAACCGATTTTATTGATACCAAAAAATGTCTACACGTAGCTGAAAGTGAGGGGCACATAACCTTAACAAGTAAATGGACAACAAGGCCTTAACCAAGAAAAGTAAATCTAAGCATACGGCCAACCATACCTTGCAGAGAGAAAAACTACGAATAAGTTGTAGCCATAAATCCTTGAAAGAAGGAAAAGTGTATGAAGCAAAAAGAGAAAAGTCAAGGTAAAAATCTCCAATGCGCTCCTCGCCTTTTTCTTTTCATCACTCCATGAAGATAAAATATTTCTTGTGGATCGAGGTGGTTTACCAAATTCTCATACCATTTTTCATCTTCCGACTGCAAAAAAGTCTTTGAGATCTGTTGGAGTATATACGTCATATGTATAGATGGGTAAATGGATCCCTCAAGATCCATTTACCACATACAGTAAACACTGTTTAGTCCCACATCTACCAGTGGTGGGACTTGGAGGGTCTATGGAGGCTATATAAGAAATCACAGACATCCTGTATCAGATGACAAAGTCAATAGACATATATGGTCCTTTGAGGCCTTCTCCCGTAGTTTCATCCCGCTCCTTAGGGAGTAGGGTTCCACGTAAAAATCCCAGAGTTCTGTTATGTTTATTATTTTTCTATGATATTAGCTTCTGCATTCATAGCTTCTAACATGATATTAGAGCGGGTTCGATTCTCGAGGATTTTATGTTCTTTTGATTTTTGTTTGAGATTCGAGATTCAATTCTATGGTTTCAGTAGAGATATTTCTAGAGTTTATGTACTTTTCTGTTATTTTATTTTCCTTGTTCCACCTTATGTAATTTACCCATAAGCTATCTCTATATAAGAGAGCCTAGGGATCCTTGGAATAACATCTTCTCATATTCCTTTCTACCAACATGGTATCAGAGCCACCATCCTAAAACCCTAGTCGTCCCTCTTCTCCTTACTCGTCGGCGCCGCCACCCTCTCCCCTCCTCATCTCACCGGCGCCGCCCCCGTCACCTTCTCTCTCTCGTTCCTCATGGATGTGAGTGCATAAGTCTACATATGCACTCAAATCCATACATGTTTATGTAGACATTTATTCATTGGTCTACAAACCCTAGTTCTCTGTCTTCGTCATCAATATCAGAAAACAAAGTCGATATGCCCTCCATCGACGCCTTCAAAGGTCCAGCGCCCATAGTCAAGTTGGATGGGATGAATTACGAGCTCCGGACGATGCAGTTCATGAGTCTCATGAAGTCAAATGGTAAGAACACATACTTACCGAAGATGAGCCGGCAGAGAAGACTGGGGTTTATGCCTCATGGGAGGTTGATGATTCGTATGCCAAGGTCTGGCTTTCAGGCACACTGACGATGGAGATTGCTAATGATGTACTCCATCAGCCCACTGGTAAGGCAATGTGGGACATCCTTTCCGCGACATACTCGCTGATGAGAAATGAGACCAAGATCCTACAACTTCAGCATGATATATTTATGGTCAAGCAGAATGGCAGGCCTCTGCATTCGTTATATACATCCCTACGAGGGATGTTTGAGAAGCTTCACAGTATCATTCCTCTTACGGTGACCCCTGAGCAGCAGAAGACATTCTGAAATGCTCCAATGGTGGGGGATCTTACTAGCGGCGATTAACCTGGAATATGATGCGGCTCGCTCACAGATCCTGGCTGATGCTACTATTTCTCCAATGGAGGAAGTGTATCGAAGGCTCAGCAGAGTCACAGTTCCCTCTACTGCTACTACTCCACCTCCTTCGGCGATGGCAGCTTCCAGAGGCAAAGGAGCCTCTTCTTCTTTTCGTGGTCGTGGACCTCGTGGTCGAAGTGGCCGCTTCCGTCAGTCATTCACCTTATGTCATCGCCCTGGTCATATGGAGGATACATGCTATTTTAAGCATGGTTTTCCTGCATTAGCTAGTGTAGCCGAGCACGTTACGCCTCCACAGTCATCTACTTCAGAGCAGTTTGAGGATCTTGTCGTTAGACTCCGTGATATAATGCCTCCTGCCTCTACTGACTCACCAGGAGGTCACTCAGACATAGCATCTTCAACCTCTGCCAGTACGTCAGCCCCACCTAGCACATCAGATAGTGCTTATGCCTTTACGTCATGTCATAGTTCTGATGTTTCAGAATGGATTATGGACTCCGGTGCGATACATCATCTTTGTCGAGACAGAGATAAGCTTACATCATACAGGGAGGTTTCGCTAGGACGATCGATAGTAATAGCAGATGGGACTTATTCCCCCATCATTAGACAGGGGGAGATCAATTTGACACCCTCTACGCATCTGCAGAATGTCTTGCATGCTCCAAATTTTCCAATGAACTTACTATCTATAAGTCAGATTACAAAGGATTTACATTGTCATGCTATTTTTAACCCATCGTCTCTTATTTTTCAGGACATTCTCACGGGCAGGGTGATTGGTTGTGGTTGTGAGCAGGATGGTCTCTATCGGTTGGTCCGAACTCCCTAAGCTGGTGTCTCATCTCAGTCCAATGGAATAGCCTCTCCTTTTACTTGGCATATAAGCTTTGGTCATCTCCCTCTTCAGAAGCTGCGTCATATCTTGCTCCAGATTTCACCAAGTTCTTCTTTTCAGTGTAAAGAATGTCAGTTGGGAAAGCATCACAGATCTACTTTCCCTAGTCATGAGTCTCGGAGCAGTCGCTCCCCTTTCAAGTTATTGCATGTTGACATTTGGGGTTCGAGCCGTGCCCCTGATCACCAGGGACACAGATTTTATGTAGTCATGGTTGATGATTTCTCTGTATTGTCATGGGTGTTTTTTTTGAAGAATAAATCTGAAGCAGGGGATGTAATCAAAAATCTTATAAATTAAGTTCAGAATGAATATCTACTGTGAAAATTGTGCATACAGATAATGCCTTGGAGTTTGCACTCATGCTCTTTTACAATTCTTCTTGTCTCACGGCATTATCCATCAAACGACTTGTACCTACACGTCTCAACAAAACGGTATTGCAGAGAGAAAACATCGTCATCTTCTTGATATCACTCGGACTTTACTTATCCAGAGTTGTGCTCCTGTGTCTTTTTGGGGTGATGTTGTCCTTATGGCGTGTTATCTGGTGAATCGTATGCCCTCTTCTGTCTTAGGTGAGAAAGTTCATCTTTCTGTTGTCTTTCCTGACAAGGAATTGTTCTCCCTAACTCCTCGTGTCTTTGGCTCAGTTGCTTTCGTGCATCAACTCACTCCGGGGCTTGACAAGCTCTCACTTAGGGCTGTCAAGTGTGTGTTTCTTTTTCTTGGGTACTCTCGTACTCGAAAGGGTTACCGATGCTATGATCCTGTAAACAAGAGATATTATGTTAGTGTCGATGTCACCTTCTTTGAGTCTGTGATGTATTTTTCGCCTACAGGTGACAGGTTGACTTCCTCTACTGCTGATGATGAGATTTATGTGCCACCTCCTCCTCTGTTTCAGTCTGATCACATACCAAGTCCTTCTGCTCCACCACCTCCGCAACCACCAGTCCCACCTTTACCGAGATTTTATACCCGCCATCCGGTTCCTGCTCATTGAAGTCGTCATACATCCACCACACCATAGGTATGTCCAGGTGACATTAGTAACGATGGGACTGACAATGTGCAAGAGCAGGGATCTTTGCAGGAGAATAGTATACAGGTGGGTACTGTTGATGATTTGGATGTACCAATTGCCTTAAGGAAGTCGAAGCGGACGTGTGCATCCTATCCACTTGCTTCACAGGTTTCATTCCATCGCCTCACTGGTGATTTTCAGAGGTATGTTGCGGCCTTATCTACCGTGGAGATACCATGGAATTATCAGGATGTCTTGAAGGATAGCTGTTGGCATTTAGCAATGGAGGAGGAAACGGTTGCTCTGTGGTCTTGTGGTACATGGAGCTTGGTTGTTGCTCCCCCAGGAGCTTCTGTTGTCAGTTGTAAATAGGTCTTTACTGTCAAATATCATGCGAATGGCAGCCTTGATCGTTACAAAGCAAGGCTAGTGGAACATGGATTCACTCAAACCTATGACGTGCATTATATGGACACATTTTCTCTGCTTGCACATCATTCCACTCTACGTGTCTTTTTTTTTGAAATCCCGAAATAGGAGGAGACACTCGACGGTGTTCGCCCCATCTTTTATTCAAAAAGCGAAAACAAGAACAAGAAGGAAATACAAAGGCTACGGCTGCAAGAGATACCAATTACAAAACTGTAACATCTGGATCCGAATGAACTGAAGCTCATGTCAAGAAAAGGATGTTGCAAGCAAGTTTGGATCTCCAAAGTGGAGATATTCAAAGGTACATATCTCTCTTCACTTTATTTTCATTAAAGTCAATGTTGCAGTTTCTAATTCAGTTTCTTTATGTTGCTATCCATCAGGTATTTTATCTATTGTTGTATGTTAGATAAAGCCACAAAATCCCTCCAAACTTAGAGGATCCAAGGTACATCTAAGCCCCCTTCTTGCTGCCTTCCATGTTCTTTTTCCTTCATAGTTATTTTCAAGCCATTGTTATGCTCAGATTCAAGATAAGTTCCCCAATCGAGGCTTCCAAAAATTGAGATTTGTGACTCTACAATATCCTTGACAGCAAATCTCCTCTAAAGTTAATATGAGTATCTTCTCTCCAAGTTGACCCATTCATTTCCATAGTGGGTTAGTTGTGCTCAATGTTTTTCATAAGTCAATTCATCACAACATAATTATTTTTGCTCTTATTTCTTGAACTCCTTATTAGTGGATTAAGAGTATCTGTCTGTAATACATATAGTATAAATTCTGACTCCAGTACATATCATGGAAGCTTGAGAGTAGAGAGTGTATTTTAGGACATCAACCAACTTACTAATGGCATAGTCTTATTCCTGGAGATAACTTGGTTACCAAGAAGATGACATGAAAAAGGAGCACATGACATGATTATCAAGTATATGGAAGCAAACAACACTGGTAGATAGTACTTTGTAGAAATCAGGAGATGTCATAGTCTAAGTAGAATGCAGAAGAAACCCACGATGGGTGAAGGATCAAGGCACAAAAATTAAGTCTATACAAAGAAAGAGTACAATCTTTGAAGACCATTACATCGATCATGAAAGTAATAAGAGCTCTTAGAGTTTGGAAATTACTCACAGGACCTACGATACAATGAAATCTTATGTCTCATTAATCAATGAGACCGTAAACACTCTTTAATAAAGGAGGGGAATCTGGTAAGTTACAAAATGTGTCCATCAATAAAAGAAATTATAGAAAATAGTACTGAAATATAAAATAAGAAATGGCATATATAATGTGGGAATTGGAAAGGGGTTGATGAATTTCCTTACAATATTTGGTAGCATCCTTTAAGGGATTCATCCAAGTTTTTAATTCATTTTTAAAATTCAACTTACGATTAACACTAGGTCAAGCATAGGTTTTACCTCTCGACATAACTTATGGAATCGTGCTTTGAGACCCTGCTTAAGGACATAGATGGCCTCCTAAATCTTTTAAGAATTCTTAATCTTCGCTTTATATGCATATCTCCATATAAGAAGACTTCTTCCAATCGAACTATTAAGTACCAAATTCTTTACAACGATGACTAATATAGTCCTATTTAAAAAAAACACACATAACTTGCATAACATCTTAGTGGGCTACATGGGATAATGAGCCAAAGTAGTCCTTGTCGTACATCTAATATGGGGCCATTCGTAGCCAAATATACTTTGTCATCATTATTGTTGTGCTTGTTAATGGAGACCAATTGCAACTTGCACATGCATTCAACGGGCATTAAAATGAGTTTCTATATATATACACCCTTAGAAACTAACACATCTATCTTAGTCTGTGTCATTTCCCTTAACTAACCATTTTGGAATACAATCTGAATTATTGTCATTGACAAGGCATTGGTGGCTAATTGATACATATGTTTGATAGATGCACAAATTGAGAGAATTAGCGTATTTTCATGCAAGAAATCAAGATCAGTATTTTTTTTTCACTAAATTATGAATGTCTACATCGAATCAAATTTAGATCCAGATCCAATGAATAACTACTGATCTCAAAATTTTAGAAATGACAAAATATGATCATAAAGATTGATCATCTTCATATATTAATCCTAAAGTATATGCTACTGACTATAAATCACTATTGATTGAGTTCTTGACAAAAGACCCAAATCTGTACAATCATCCACAACAGAGATCGAGAAAGATGGAGGAATCAAGTCAACAATAGTAATTCGATGAAGACTGATAAATAATGATTGCCAGTCATGGTGACCTTTAGACCTGACTGTGCGAGGGTGCGGTGACCCTCAGCTGGGCGGGAGATTAGGAAGCCCAGTTAGGGCAGCGGCCGCTTGGTGTGCGGGTCTAGGATCCCAGTCTTTTTCTCGGTTTTCTCACGAGCGCTCGCAGTTTTTACGCCTCTCTGGGATCCACAGGTTTTCTTTTAAAGACCAGTTCCGCTGACCCTTGTTCTTTAGGGTACCTAGGCTGGAGGACCCTTGGTTTTAGTTTTTCGAGCTCGTTAGCCCATACCGGTCGGGCCGGTTTTTCTTTTAGAGCGACTTTTCTAGAGAGTCTCTCTCACCCGTCTCAGTGGCGTAGTTTTGGAGTAGACCTATCCCTCTATTGGACCGCCCTTCCAATTAGAGGGCGAGACGGAAGAGCCTCTTTTGTAGGCTACCTCACCGCTTGAGTTTTGTTTATTTTTCGCCAGCAGACTTGGCGATGCTACATCCGAATCATCCATGTATACATCTGAATTCTCTATGGCCACATCTGAATCAGTTACAGTTGAATCTGAAAAAAAATACATTTGAGATTGGATTGAGTCACAATTGAGTTGGCTAAAGTTGAATTACAGTCGAATTGGTTACATGGAAGCTTGGTTACAGTTGAGTTGGTTTCCGTTGAACTAGTTACTTTTCTGCCAATAATTCCTGGCAAAGAGAAAAGACCATATCATGAAAATCAACCTTATCAGACTATCCACTAAGCTTGAGAAAATCAACAAGGAAAGAATCAAAACCCCAGATCCATCATATACTCTTACTATGATCAATCCACGAGATTCTTAAACATCATTATAAGCATTAATAGAGATAATGATTATATCAGAGTCTCAACATTCATATTCTCAAGACCAGTCAAACTTGTATTATAATTAATAGAAAGGCAATGACTTAAATATGGACCACATGATATTGGTATATAAATGATTAATGTGGGTAATTAGTGTAGGATGAGTAGAATGGGGTTTTACATACCAAACAGCTTGAACGCCTATTTCATTGCAAGTAGCTTTAAATTTTAATTTTCAAGGCCAAATTACTTGTTTTCTTTTGGAACCACTAAATTCCTGTTAATTTTAATTAATTAGATGTACTCAACGTTTGTTGATGTTCTTTTCTCCCTATTCCATGGATTGCAGGCAAAATACCTGCACCGTTGTATTGGGAGAGTTGAACATCAGCTTCTGCAGTTACAATTATCAGGTACGCATTGCTATAGTTTGTTCAAGATATTTATGCTTTTAATTCTCTTCTGATAAAATTGGTATGCATGTACATAATGCAATTTCTGTTGTTACATGTTAACTGCTATGGAATTTATGCAATATAAGTGTGACATGTTATAATTCTGTGGCCTGTTAGTTATTGTGAATGTCATTAAAGAAAAATTTCCCTAATTTTCAGTACTCTAATGTGGTCTTTAGCAAACATGATACTACGTCTGATATGTAAACGGGTTTCCCAGATCCGAGAAGGAGCGGACCTCACAAAAACTCACTTCTCCACCAATCTCTTGGCATGTATCCCCACATTTTCCTTATAAAAGCGCTGGTCCGAGAAAAGCAAGCCATTCCTCCCCAGCCAAACAGCCCACAGGACGGCCAGAGGATAAATCATCTCCCTCCTAGATCTACTCCTATTCGCCACCAGCGAGCCGCAAAACGTCTCGAGATCATCCACGCAACACCGGATCAGACCGGTCCCCTGCCAAACCTGAATCACCTTGGGGCATTTGAAGAACAGATGTCCGACGGATTCAATCGCCTCCTCGCATAAAAGGAACCTGTCAGAGGTGGAACCCAGAAGCCTGGCATACCGGTCCCTCGTCATCAGCATTTGTCTCCGAAACAGCCATAAGAAGAAACCAATTCGCTCAGGTAGCTTGAGAGCCCAAAGGAACGCACAATCGCGAATCATAATCTCCGAGTGGGAAGGCGGCAGCCTGCTGATAGCCCCAAAAGCCTTCCTAACTGTGAACGGACCGGCACGCCAATCCCAGTGGTCTCTCCCCTCCGATGGGCGCCCCACCTCCCCGATTGCATCCAGCAAGGCCAAGAAATCCTCCAGTCTCTGATCGGAGAAATTAGAGGAGAAGGTCGGGCACCTATTTCCATCCGACCAGCAATCTGCAACCGTCACAAATTTGTCCTCAACGAGAGCAAACAATCGCGGAAACCGCGAGCATAGCCCCCCTCCCCCCCCCCCCCCGGTCCAGTCGTCCGACCAAAAAGCGAATGATTCGCCCCCACCAAGGATCGGCCTAAACAAAGATATATTCTTGGAGAAATCCTCGACGACCCCCCTCCAGAAGGGAGTCGGAGAGACCATCTGAGCATCCGGCATCGATGGTGCCCCCACAACACCGTAGATCTTGCGTAGCACGGTACACCCAAGTTCCTCCCCAGGTCCCCAAATTCTGCTCGCCCACTTAAGAAGCAAGGCCTCGTTCATTTGCTCGAGATACTTCATTCTCAACCCACCCTTATTCTTCTTGAGCGTAATATCCTCCCTTAATGCGAAAAATTTTCTCTAATTTCTAGTTCCTTAATGTGATCTGTAATGAACATGATACTACAAATGATGTATAAACGGGTTTCCCAGATCCGAGAAGGAGCGGGCCTCACAGTTTGGCATCAGAGCAGTGGTACCCTGCTACATACATTTGTAGTATTATAGTTCTGATCGCATTAATTCTCGGATATCGACAGTCCTCTGACTTGTCGCGAGTCCGAAAGGGAAATATGACATTGAAATTCAACGACTGCAGATGTCACCAATTGCAACTAATTTCCATATTGTATCCCAAGAAGAGAAAAAGCACTGTAAAAATATCCGCGAACATCAACTGTTGTAATTAAGGATATCTGTTCTAACACAAAACTATAGCGTTTAGAGTCGACTTTTCTATGTTTTAATTGATTCTGGAGTGTTGAATGAACTTTGAGTTTCTAGCTTCGGTAGGAAGAGGTGCAGTTGCCCTAGATCATCCTTGTCACATTCATGGGCCAAGTGGCCAGTTGTTCAACATAAGGCTGATAGTAAAGGATTATCAATGTTGATTGATAGTCACGGGATGATCGCATATTTTATACCATTATAGCTTGACGAGTTTGACCTGATATTTGGCATGGATTAGCTATCAACTCATCATGCCCTGGGTAATTACTTCATGAAGACGGTTGTCTTCAGTATTCCAGACTTACCCGAGTTTACCTATAAGGGTACATTACATGACTCTAAATGGAGCACATTTCAGTATTGAGAACTCGGAGACTCATAAATCGAGAATACGACACATTCCTAGATTTTGTCAGACAGATATCTTATAGAGCCGATGGCTCGGAACATCATGGTAGTGTCAGATTACCCTGATGTGTTTTCAAATGATTGCTAGGTTTACTGTCTGAGAGAGATTGAGTTCGAGATCACATTACTATTAGATACATAGCCAGTCTCGATGGCTCCGTACCGCATGGCACCAGCCAAGTTGAGAAAGCTGAAGATGAAATCGCATTAATTACTTGACGTAGGTTTCGTAAGGCTGAACACTCCACCTTGAAATGCTTCAGTTCATTTTGTCAGAAAGAATGATGGATCGATGAGATCGTACATAGATTACATTCAGATGAACAAGAAAACGGTGAACAACCATTATGTTCTGCCGCACATAGATGACTTATTCGATCAGTTACAGGGATCTTTGGTATCCTCGAAGATCGACATTCGACATGGCTACCATCAAGTGAGGATTAAAGAGTCAGATAGTCCGAAGATAACATTCAAGAGTCGATATGGACATTATGAGTTTGTCGTAATGTCGTTTGGGCTCACAAATGCCCCTACAACTTTTATGGATATGATGAACATGAATTCCGTCCATACTTGGACGAGTTTGTGATTGTATGCATTGACGATGTGTTGATATATTCCCGAAATGATTAGGGATCACATCAATGATCTAAAGACAGTCATGGACATACTTCAAGAGTACAAGTTGCATATCAAGTTTATTAAATGTGAATTCTAATTATCCCATGTCTCATTTCTTGGGCATACCATTTCTGGAGCAGGCCTTTAGGACATTGAAGGAAAGATTGACGGGTGTACATATCTTTGCACTTACTTCAGGCACTCAGGATAATGTCGTATATACAGATGCTTCAAGAGAAGGTTTAGGAGCGGTTCTGATGCAACAGGGTCACGTAATTGTTTATATATCACGTCAGTTGAGGCCGCATGAGCGGAATTACTCCATCCATGATTTGGAGTTTGTGGCGGTTGTCTTCTCTTAAAAAAACAAAACTAGAGCCATTATCTCTATGAGGTGAATTTCAAGATTTTCACAGATCGCAAGAGTTTAAAGTACATCTATGATCAGAAGGAGATGAACATGAGACAACGTAAGAGATTTGAACTACTGAAAAATTTTGACTGCATAATCTCTTACCATTAAGGAAACGTGGTGGCAGATGCACTTAGCAGAAAAGCTCATGCACAAGCGGCAAACTAGCTATATACGTGAGATATGTTCATAGCTTTGACTAATTGACATCCTTAAGAGAGTGCATCTATATATACTCTGCCTCCGCGATTCAGCAGTCTTTGGGATTGCATAGTAGAAGGACATATGACATATCCCTGAATTTGAGACAGATGCTTATGTGCCATCAAGGACAAACGTGATGATTTTGGTGGTGACGAAGTCTATTTTGTGGAAGGTTGGCTGGGTCATTGTGCCCAACAATGAGCAGTTGCGCAGATATATTCTTGATAAGGCGCACAATTCACAATTGTCAATTCTTCTTGGCAGCACAAAGATGTACCGGGATCTAGGTCTCTATTCTGGCAGGATGGAATGAAGCGAGATGGAACATGTCATGTTAGCAAGTGCATAATCTATCAGATGGTCAAGGACTCAAGGCAGAACACAAGAGACCACCATGGTTATTACAGTCTCTCCTCTTTCTCGAATAAAAGTGGAAGAGTACTTCTATGGATTTTGTCACGAGACTAGTAAAGACACCAGGTGGTCACGATGTTATTGGGATGTTGTTGATAGATTGACCAAGTCAGTCCATTTCATACATATCAACATGACCTACACTGCATCTAGGCTGGCTAGATTACATGTACAAAAAAAAACATTATCAGATTTCATGATATACCACGTGAGGTAGTGTCTGATGGTGACTCAAGGTTTATATCTCACTATTGGTACCAGCTTATGTCAGCACCACATAGAGAGCTAGAGATGAGTTCCGCATACCATCCATAGATCGACGGACAGAGCAAGCACGCTATCAGATACTTGATGATTTGTTACATGCATGTACTCTAAAGAGGAAAGGATCCTATAAGGACCACCTCTCGTTGGTTGACTTTCTATACAACAACTATCATTCTAGTATTTGTATGGTAGTATTCGAAGCCATATATGGGAACACTGCTTGTTTTACCTTTGAGGTTTTTATGGGTTCAAAACCCTTTGAGGTTTTTATGGCCAGATAAGATCCAAACAAGACACAAAGTGACCTTGACCCGAGTCTCGAGGACGAGACTCCCATGGAGGTTTTTATATTTGTAACATCCGGATCCGAATGAACTGAAGCTCCTATCAAGAAAAGGATGTTGCAAGCAAGTTTGGATCTCCAAAGTGGAGATATTCAAAGGTACATATCTCTCTTCACTTTACTTTCATCAAAATCAATGTTAGAGTCTCTAATTCAGTTTTTTTTATGTTGCTGTCCATCAGGTATTTTAGCTATTGTTGTATGTTAGATAAAGCCATAAAATCCCTCCGAACTTAGAGGATCAAAGGTACAATCTTTCTCCCTCCTCTTGCTGCCTTCCATACATGACATAGCCTACAAATTTTTTATTACAAAAGTCTTCTAGGTATCTAGGGTTGGGACATAAAAACATCCTAACTGATATTATCTTATAAAAAAGTATTGGTCATATCAAACTCACAAATAAGCTAACTTTTGATGGACCTGGACTCCATACTGGTTACTAGAGAAAAGGCTTTGATGTAATCAACTTCATACGTATAAGAGAATTCTTTTATTGAAAGCCCCTCTTTAAGCCAATCAACCTTACCATCAAGTGTATGCTCTGTAGGAAATAACCATCGACAAGAAACAAGAGTAACATTCAAAATATATAACATGAGGTTAGAGGAGCATTCTTATCATTCATGACCTAACTTCAGTTAGAGTTTTGTGATATATCAATATAATCTCTTAGAATCAATACAGTTAATAGTACATCAATGGATTGCATTCGAGATCAGATTAGTCATTACTCGTAATAATTAGAGATAGAATGGTGAACGCATGATCTCACCCCTTCACATAGGGAAACCAACTAAGGTAAAGAAGCATCTTGAGCAATGTTTGATGATGGGCTAGATTTGGATTGTTCATTAATTATGATTATGCTGCACTATTGAAAGTTCACATTCCCACAACCTGTAGAAATCATAATCACTTTTATCTATACCATTGTAACTTTGTGTAAACTAGGTTGGGGGAGTGATACCTTCTGAACAGATTTTCGGATAGAAGTTCGAAATTAGATGCATATGTCCACTGGCTACAATCGCTCGAAATCAAAATCTACTGAGGATTGTACAATAGTGAAACTCTTGCTTCACAAATGAACATTGTAAGCCTCGCAACATATGACCATGCTGCCACATTTTTTTATAAAAGACTATGGATGGCCTTATTATGATCGACTTCTATCTACCTATGAGACACTGCTCGAATAAGAGGGCTTAACCATCATAGGCAATCTCCTTGATGCCACCGGTTAATTTCACATGTACAAACATTGATCGGATTTACTATCTTACTTATATAGGAGCAAATATGATGATCTTCTGAGAATTCATTTTTTAAAATATTAAAACTCTTCTCTCAAAGTCGACTCTCAAAATCTTTACGAATAAGAAATCATCAATCAATTGATCATTATGTATAGTCTAATATTAATAAAATCTATTATATATAGGATATTATGGCAAATGATAAAAAACACACCTTTGATGTCTCAACTGGAACTGGTACAATTAAGCCATCTTCTATAGGTACCATATAAAATAAAATGATAAAGACTAGCTAGATCCATATCCAAAGCCTAGATGGTAATCTTATGATTTTAGAAATGATAACATGTGACCAAAAAGACCGATCATCTTCATAAATTAATCTTTTAGGTACACACTACTATTTATACATATCACCAAAGATAGATAGTGACAAAATACCTAGATTTGTAAAGTCAACCATTGAAGAGATTGAAAAATGATGTAGTAGATGAATAAGTGAAATCAATGATGAATCAATTATATCAATAAGATAGTTGATCAAAAAGACCTAGATCTGTACAATCAACCACATAAAGGATTAAGCAAGGATGAGGGATCAAGTCATTGATGACTGATAAATAAGAGTGCCAGTCACGAAGACCTTTACACCTGACTGTGCGAGGGTGCGGTGACCCTCGGCTGGGTGGGAGATAGGAAGCCCAATTAGGGCAGCGGCTGCTTAGTGCGCGGGTCTAGGATCCCAGTCTTTTTCTCGGATTTTTTCGTGAGCGCTCGCAGTTTTTACGCCTCTCTGGAATCCACAGGTTTTCTTTTAAAGACCAGTTCCGCTGACCCTTGTTCTTTATGGTACCTAGGCTGGAGGGCCCTTGATTTTAGTTTTTCGAGCTCGTTAGCCCGTACCAGTCGGGCCGGTTTTTCTTTTAGAGTGACTTTTCCGGAGAGTCTCTCTCACCCGTCTCAGTGGCAAAGTTTTGGAGTAGACCTATCCCTCTATTGGATCGCACTTCTAATTAGAGGGCGAGACGGAAGAGCATTTTGTAGGCTACCTCACCGCTTGAGTTTTGTTTACTTTTCGCCAGCAGACTTGACGATGCTACATCCAAATCATCCATGTATACATATGAATCTTCTATGACTACATCTGAATCAGTTACAGTTGCATTTGAAGGAGTTACATTTGAGATTGGATTGAATCACAAATGAGTTTGGCTAAAATTGAGATGAATTACAGTTGAGTTGGTTACATGGGAACTTGGTTACAATTGAGTTGGTTGTAGTTGAGCTTAGTTTCCATTGAGCTAATTACTGTTCCGCTAGTAATTCCTAACGAAGAGAAAAGACCAGTTTATGAAAATCATCCTTATCAGACTACGAGCTACTATCAGAGTTATTTGAAATAGCTAGTGGACGTGTTGGGAACTTAGTTAGGATGCATTTTACTCCACCGCATGCCTACGGAGGCACCCCAACCCTAAGGCTTCCTTACTACCTTAGAGTCATAAAGTGACCACAGACTATCAACTAAGCTTGAGAAAACTAATAAGGAAAGAATCAGAATACGAGACACATCATCCACACTTACTAAAATTTATCTACATGACTTATGAAAATTGGAAGGAAAACTGTATTACCTCGATCATAATAAACTTATAATGAACCAAGAATTAACGAATCGTTGAAACTTGAAATATGATAAGGAAGAATGAAAATTATATACAGTTATATATAATTTGGTAAGAACAAAAATCAAAATAGGAGACTCATCATCCTCAATACATAGATCCATCAAGCATGAATCATAATTTTAAAATAAGGCAATAGCTTAAATATGGATCTTATAATTTATATATAAAATATTATCTATAACTATTCTATGAAATATGAAATACGGGTAATTGAGGTATGATGGGTAAGTTAGGGTTTCACCTTTACAGAATAACATGATAACCAGCTTCTCTCCAAGTAGCTCGATAAATCTAATTGTTAGACCACCTACTTGCTTTCTTTTGGAGCCATTAAACTTCCTATTATTTCTAATTAATAAGATTAACTCAACATTTATTGATGTTCTTTTCTCCTTATTGTATGGATCGCAGGAAAAATACCTGCATCGTGGTATTAGGAGAGTTGAACGTCAGTTTCTGCAGTAAACATACCAGGTATGTATGTTATAGTATTGTTCAAAATATTATATATATGCTTTTCTTTCTCTTCTGATACAATTGGGATGCATTTACATTATGCAGCTTCGTTTGTTACATGTTAAATGCTATGGAAATTTATGCAATAGATTGATGACATATTGTAGTCCTGTGCTCTATTGGTTAATTTGTGAATGTCATTCATAAATGCGAAAAAATTTCCCTAATTTCTAGTTCCCTAATGCGATCCCTAATGAACATGATACTACAAATGATGTGTAAACGGGTTTCCCATATCTGAAAAGGAGCGGGCGTCACATACACCATCAGTTCATTCTCTACAAAATAATTATCCAGCCGCCACCATCTATCCTCTCTTAAATTTTGCAACCCATGCCGATCCTGGTGTGATCTAAGAAGTTTTTTTATCTTCATATTTCTCTACAACATGTCAGACACCTTCGCCAAAAATGTCACAATCAAAGGTGACATTTCAAGGGTATGAGGGAGTGAGCGCCCACCTACCCTTGTTCGCCTCGATCCCCACATTGGACAAGAGTAATTACCCCAAGCAACCATAATGATCATAACAAGGAGCATTTTTCGTTGGAGTCCGAATCTGTTGACAAGATAGGAAGATAAGGCGCTTAAAAGGACAAGATGGTCAGTTCCTAAATCATAGTAAGCATCATCGACACTATTGCAGACGAGTAGGTCTACTACACCCACCGCTCATGACATGTGGACCTCTATTAAAGCCACAAATGTTCAAAAGAAGAACTCTGGTAGGATGTCGGATGTACCAGGCATATTTCAACATGATGAAATGAAGCAAGTAGGTTGTTCCCTAACTGAGTATTTCTCTCTCTTAAAATCCTTGTTTGCACGATACAGTGTTTGCATTCCAAGATGCACCTGCCCTACAAAGAAGCAGTGCCACCACTATTGAGAGTACCAAGCTATTTTGATTTTTTTAATAGGGCTCGATTCGAGCTATGCTATAGCCCGGAACTAGATGAGTATTGTTATTGTCCTCCCCACTATTGAGAAAGCCTACAGTACTCTGAGACAGCTAGTTATCCCTACCACTGGTGCTATTATTGAAATTCAATAACATTTTACTGCACTTGATGCCCCATCCAGGCGAGGAGGATGTAGATCATATAGCTATGGTTGGGATCACTTCAGTACATGTCGAGGTCGAAGCATAATCTAGGGCACTTACTGCCACAAGTTTTGGCACAATGAAGCCGTCTTCTACAACAAACAGGGCCATTCTACTCATACTTCTCAAGCCGCCACTACTGAGGGTGATGCCCTTCGTTCGTTATCCCAAGAGGGGACTTTGCAAATTTGATGCAGTGCCCAAAATGCTCCACCTGGGAGATACTACAAACTTACAACAGATTGATCCTCTAGATACTATTGTTGTCTCCTGCTCAAGAATCTACATTAGCTCAACTCTAAAATTTGTGAAAAAATAAATGGTTGATCGATAAAGGTGCTTCCACCCACATATGGGGGGAATAGACAGTACATCAAATGCACCAACTCCCTTCCGGAAGAATTGTACAAGTCACAGGTGGCAACTTTTTGCCTATTAAGAGAAGAGGGATGTCCATCTCACCGCTAACATCATGCTCAATAACATTCTTTTTGTTCCTGAATTTCATATTGATTTCCTTTCAATCAGTCAAATTTGCAAAGAGCTCAAATGTCAAGCTTTATTTGAAGTTCTTTGTTGTGTTTTTTTCAGGACATACTGAGTATGAAGACCATTGTGTGGGTTGTGAAGAAGGAGGTGTCTACCATTTAGTCCATTCGTTGGGACTACTGCTTACACTGGGTCTCCATTCTCTGCTTCCTCTTGTACATACAAATTACCAACAAAAAGGCTTATAATTTTCTCGCCCAAACAAGAAAAAAATCTTATGCATGTATACTTAACATAAAATGTGAAAAATAAGGAGAAAAGAAAAATAAAATCCTAACAAATAATCAATGAAAAGTCTGATAAATTATAAATGGCTAGAGACATTTCAAACATTTGATTAACTATCAAATATTTCAAAAAAGTTTGTTCTTCCTAAGTTTCTTAAATATAAACCTAGAGAAGGCATAAGAGTGTAATTTATTCTTTAAAAATATTTTCATTTTCCTAAATAATCGAAGCGATGACTCATTATCACCTTAACGCCTCACAACCCCGGTACCTCCAAAGATATTCGTGGCAAGCCTCACTAAAAAATATGAAGTTATAGCATCAAGGCTATATTACCTTACAACCGCCTCAAGGCTTAAACCCCAATACCTTGAGTTGGGTATTTTAAAAACATAGCCAAAGGCAATAATGTGCAACTATACGATGCAGTTCTCCAGGTACAGGAGCATTGCAAATCCTAGTGACGGTCTCATAGCTGCAAAATTTGGGATGCAGGGAATCAAGAGGCGACTACAACAGCATACAACAACGACTAGTGTGGTGCCCAAGCATGATACGCCAGTCCTCATGGTCACAGGGAACCACCACTTCAGCAAAGACGTATGCTAGTGGGTGCGCCACCATGTGCAATGTATCCAACGAAAAATGCACTCTTAGAGAATGTGATTGGAATACATCTGATTATGGTTGGGATCTAATTACTTCATCACCAAATCCAATGTACTAAGCATGTTAGAACAACTTTGTGTACATCTAAATATGATTGCTAAATTTCTAAACACGCCCAATAGCTCCTAAACAAAACTCTTCCAAATTTCTCTTCCTTGCAAATCTTGTAGGATTGCCAAAACATAAGAATGGTTTGAATGGCATGCTCTATTAATTGGTGCCAAAAGGGGTTTTGCAAAGAAAGAAAAGTTAGCGAGGAAGGGAAACATATCAATAATGCAAGTATTGAATAGGGAAGTGCAAAAATATGTGGGGTGAGAGAAAGAAGAACAATATATAGAAACTACAATTTTTATGTCATTCAAAACTCATTTTCAATCAACACTTAAGAATGTTGATTGGGTGTGCCAAAGTTTGATATTTATCTGAAAAGTGTATGAGGAATTCTTCAGATTATGGTAGGTATCTAATTGCCTTCATTTCTAAATCCAATCTACTGACTATGTTAAAATAAATTTTGCACGGAACTGAAAATGATTTTTGAATTTCTGAATATGTTTAACGACCACTTCACAAAAATTCTTCCAAATTGTTCTTCGCTGCATGTCTTGTAGGACCACCAAATCGTAAGAACAATTTGAAAGACAAGCTCAGATATTAAATGATACATAAAGGGATTTGCAAGAAATAAAGAGAAAGAGGAACGGAGACACATTTGTAACACTGGATTTTGGGTAGAGAAATGCAGAGGTGCACTTGGAGAGAGGAAGAATGAAGCAGAAGATGAAGAAACTCTGAATTTTTGTCATTCAAATCTCATTTTCAATCTACTCATAAGCCTCTTTATACATAGAGAGGATGGGCTTACAAAAAAATAAACAAAATCCCAACAACCCTAACTTGACGCCTAAGAAGACTCCAAATTTAAATAACAAAATTATCTATATTTATACTGTTTTTAGAGAACTCAATTGATCTCGATTTATTCAAAAAATCCGGTGGACTGATATTGGACGGGAAAAGGCAATCAAAAACTTATTTTAGCCCTAATCTTTAATTTTGTACATATAACAAACTCACATGTTAACACATTTTAAGCATATATTATAATAAAGGCCATGTAAAATTGAACAGCAAAAGGATGATGTGTAAATTTTAAAAGTTCTCTAAGCATACTGTACAGAAAAGGTTAAATTGGAAATATTACTGTTAAGTAATAACATACTTCAGAGGACAGCTAACCATGCCATCCTTTAATTGGAGTTAATAGGGGGTTGCAAAAAGTTCTCCATGAAATCTCGTCACAAACATCTCTGAGATAAATGCAACAACATGTTACCTAAGTCTGTAGAGATATATTATTCTGTAGAGATTTTTTTTTTTTTTTGAACACGTAAAGGTTCGGGGGAGACATGTTGTGGTGTTCGCCCCAATTTTATTAAAAACGAGAAGAGGGAGGAGGGGGGAGAGGGAGGAGAGAGATACAATGTGATACCAAGCACCCGGGATCAAGAGGATCCCTGTTAACAACACAGTCCACAATCCCAACAAGCACACCCGACTAACCCATCATCGCAGCAGCCATTCATTCAAAAGAAATTCGACATGTGCTAAAACGTTTTCCCTGTAAAATCTTTGACCCCTGGAAATTTTGGCGTTTCGAGCCAGCCATAAGGCCCATATGCAAGCCAGGGGGCGGAGAAGCTCCCGTCTTGGACGATCCGCACAGGAGCGCAAGGTGATCCAGAAAGATTCGGCCGAAGAAGTGTCCACCCAAGAAACATTGAGGCCCTCCCAAATGGAGATAGAACATGGACAGCAGAAGAACAGATGCTGCAAGGTCTCCAACTCGCCGGTACACAGCACGCAAACCGTGGAGCCATCCCCCGATAAGAACATAGCACACCTATCTCGGGTCAAAACCCTACCGCGGCGCAGAATCCACAAGAAGAAAACCACCTTTTCCGGTAAATTTAAAGTCCATAGCCATCCCAAATCATTGCAAAGAGAGGTGCGATCGGAGTTAGGTTGATGGGAGATGATCTTGAATGCATGCCTCGTGGAGAAAGTGCCGCCACGCCAGATCCAGTGATCCCTTCCATTGGATGGTGTTGGCGCATCCCGAAGTTGTTGTAACAGACGCAAGAGATCATCGAAGCGATCGTCGGAGAGGTTTGTTGCAAAGCATGGGAACCAGCCGCCCCCATCCCAAGCGGACGCCACCGAGTCACCCGAGTTAGCCGCCAAGGCACAGAGGCGAGGGAAGGAGCTA
This sequence comes from Ottelia alismoides, assembly GCA_037367405.1. Lineage (NCBI taxonomy): Eukaryota > Viridiplantae > Streptophyta > Magnoliopsida > Alismatales > Hydrocharitaceae > Ottelia > Ottelia alismoides. The sequence continues at coordinate 234,316 of JAZKJV010000020.1, forward strand.
CCAAGAGTGGCATCCCCCGCCCACGCGTCGTGCCAAAAGAGGAAGGAGTTTCCATCACCCAGCACCCGCTTGAACAGATGAGAGAACCGCCTAGCCGCCGAGGCGATTCCCCTCCAAAAGGGCGTCCCAGAACGCGTGGCCTCAGTCTCTCGCATCATATCCACCCCGATGGAGAGGATATCACGTAGCATAGAGGGAAAGAAGCCAGAGGAGGTACCCCAAAGCTTGTTGACCCATTTAAGCATGAGAGCATCGTTTACCAGATCCAGGCTCCGAATCCCGAGCCCACCGTCGCACTTCCTTTTCGCCACATCCTTCCATGCCACCAGATGAATGCCCCGCGATGCGGAGCCCCTTCTTCCCCAAAGAAAGGCCCGCATAAGGCCCTCGAGCCTCCTTCACTTCTGTACTTTTCTTATACTTTTATTTTCTGTTGGACTCTTTATGTATTTTACCCATAGGTTGCTCTCCTATATAAGAGAGCCTAGGGCGGATGGAATAAACAAGTTTTCTCATTTTCCCAACATGGTATCAGAACGACGGTCCTAGACCGGAATTCTCGAGCCATATAACCCTAACCCTAGCCTCCACCCTCAAGCCCCACGCCGCACGCCGCCTCGCGCCGCCTCTCCTGCGCACGTGTTGTGCGTGCCTGCGCGCTGGTCGTTCTTGTGCATCTGTGCACCATCTCTCGCATCTATGCGCCATCTCTCGCATAGTGCGCCGCCTCTCCTGCGCACGCGCTGTGCGTGCCTGCGCGTAGGGACAACCGCGCATCTGCACGCCGTCTCCTGCATCACCGGTGCGCACATCTGTGCACAGCACTCGCGCAGCACTCGCACGCACTTGCGCATCTGCGTGCTAGTGCGTCTGTATGCATGTGCGTGCCCTTGACGTGATCCTGCACGTGCATTTGCGCGCATATCTACGTGCGTAATCTCCGTGCCCGTGCAGCCCTAGGCCAGCGCGCGACTCCAGCCTCGTTTCACGCATGCGTTTCCAGATTGATGGGTTTGGTTGCTTGCGTCTACACATGCAATTAAACCCGCTCATGTCTGTGTAGACAAAATCATCTATTAGGTCTACTCCCCTAGTCTTCCTATATCATAATGTCAGAAAGCAAGGCAGATATTTCATCTACATGCGCCTTCAGAGGCCCAGCGCCTATTGTGAAGATGGACGGTTCAAACAATGAACTGTGGGCCATGCAGTTCATGAGCATGATGAAGTCAACCGGTAAGAAGCACATTCTTACTGAAGAGGAGCCTGCTGAGAAGACAGCGGATAATGCCTCTTGGGAGGCAGATAATGCATATGCCAAAGTCTGGCTTTCAGGAACATTAGCAATTGAGATTGCTAACGATATTCTCCATCATCCCACTGCCAAAGCAATGTGGGACATTCTGGATGCTACCTATTCACAGGCAAAGAATGAGACGAAGATTCTGCAACATCAACATGACATTTTTACAATCAAGCAGAATGGACGGCCTCTCCACTCATTGTACACGTCGATACGTGGAATGTTTGAGAAGCTCTATAGCTTCATGCCTCTTACAACCACTCCAGAGCAACAGAAGACCTATCGGAATGCCACTAGGGTGGGTGTTTTTCTTCTTGCCCTTGATCCTAAGTACGAGGCAGCACGTTCCCAGATCTTGGCGAATTCTACTATTCCTCCTATGGAGGAAGCTTTTCATAGGCTGAGTCGTATCATTGTTCCCTCGTCTGCTACGAATCCAACAGCCTCAGCCATGGCAGCAAATCGAGGTCGTGGAAGTCATCATCAGTTCCGTGGCCGTGGACCTCGCGGTAGAGGAGGTCGTGTTCGGCCATCATGTACTTTTTGCCATCGTTCTGAACACACCGAAGACACATGCTATTCTAAGCATGGATTTCCGGCTTCTGCACGAGTCGCTGAACAGATCGAGCCCCCAGCCGCATCATCTATGGATCAGCGCTTTGATGATCTTGTAGCCCGTCTGAGGGGCATCATTCCTCCATCCGGTCCCGTTGCATCAGCACCTACTTCTGAGAGTCACATCGATGTTGCCGCTTCTGCATCTGCATCCACCAGTACATCAGGTAGCACCTATGCATTCACTAGCAGTAGTGGATCAGATACTTTAGAGTGGATTATGGACTCTGGTGTCACACATCATCTGTGTGGTGATCAAGGTCTACTTACAGAATACAGACAAGTTTCTCCAGGCCGTACAGTGGTTATTGCTAATGGAACACATTCACCGATTACTTACTGGTCACGGGGAGATTAGACTGACACCATCCATGCATCTCAAGAACGTGTTACATGCACCTGATTTTTCGATGAATTTGTGGTCCATTAGCCAACTTACAAAGGATTTACACTGTCGAGCAATTTTTGATCCATCCTCTCTTGTTTTCCAGGACATCCGTACCATGGCCTCAAATTTCAGCGAAATTCTGTACAAAAAATGACCGGAATTTGGGGGTCCTAGTACAAAAAATGACCGAAGTGACCGAAATTTCGGTCGAAATTCCACCCAAATTCCATCGAAATTCTGTTTTTGTCGATACCGAAATGGTGACCAAAAGCGACATTTAGGGCCTTGATCCTTACTGGCAACGTGATTGGGCGTGGCTATGAGCAAGGCGGCCTCTATCGCCTTAGTCGGACTCCTTATGCTGGAACATCAACTTTACCTGCTGGACCCATCTCCCCATCATTGTGTCACCTGTGCTTTGGACATCTACCGCTTCAGAAGCTGCGTCATGTGTTGTCAGTTTTCACCTTCAGCGGCATCACCTCAGGTTTCACCTCACACATCCATTCAATGTGAGGCTTGTCAATTGGGAAAACATCATCGGTCTACTTTCCCAGTCGTCAGTGTCGGAGTAGTACTTCCAAGTTTGAGTCATTTCATGTCGATATCTGGGGTCCTAGTCGTGTTTCTGATCATCAGGGACACGGGTTTTATATGGTTATTGTGGATGATTTCTCTCGTGTGTCGTGGGTATTTCTTTTAAAGAATAAATCTGAAGTGGGGAATATTATCATCAATTTCATTAATGAAGTTCGTAATGTTTTTTCTGCATCTGTTAAGATTGTGAGAAGTGATAATGCCCTGGAATTCTGTACTCATACCCTATCCAGTTATTTTTCATCTCAAGGGATTATCCACTAAACATCATGTGCCTATACTTCCCAACCGAATGGGGTTGCTGAAAGGAAACATTGTCATTTACTCGATGTCACCAGGTCGCTTCTTATACAGAATCATGCCCCTCATTCTTTCTGGAGTGATGTTGTTCTTACGGCATGCTATCTTATTAATCGAATGCCGTCATCTATCTTAGGTGAGAAGATTTCATTCTCTCTTATTTTTCCTGACAATGAAGTGTTCTCCCTTATTCCTTGTGTGTTTGGCTCGGTAGCCTTTGTTCACCAGTTGTCTCCCGGGACTGACAAGCTCTCTCCTAGGGTTGTCAAGTGTGTCTTCGTCGGGTACTCCAGAACACAGAAGGGGTACAAGTGTTATGATCCATTGCGCAGGAGGTATTTAGTCAGTGTTGATGTCACCTTTTTCGAATCTGTTATGTACTTCTCGTCTACAGGTGATCAGTTGGTTCCCTCTGACACTACTGATGCTATATACATGCTGCCACCACCACCACCACCAGAACCACTATCATCTCCTACACCTCCTGTCACTGTGTCTGTTTCACCATTTCCATTCCAATATATCTGTAGGTTTGCTCAATGTTCAGGAAGGCGGTATGCGGTATTCAGTCGGAGGGGTCACTGCATAGAGAGTATGCGGTATGCGGGAGAGTATGCGGGGAGTATGCGGTTTTATGCGGTTTTGTATTTTTTATTATTAAAAATATAAATAAATTTTTAATATCATGTTAATAACCTCTAAATATTATATTCTTGATTATAATAATAAAGAATTGAAGGTACAAGGAACAAAACTATTGGGATAATAGAGTCAAGTGAGCAAAAACATCAATTGAAAGAGCGTTAAGTCGGATGTCCGAATTTAGATTAAGGTTTTAAAAAAGTTTATTCGAAAATCGGCCGCATAAACGGCTGCATATACCGCATACTCGGCCGAGTATGCGGCCTGACCCGCCTAGATGACGATTTGACCATACTTGGTGCGCCAAGGCTACTGAATACGAGTATACGGCCGAGTATGCGGTATACTCGGCCGATTTCCTGAACACTGGGTCTGCTTCTGCTCATGGTCACCGCTCATCATCTAGCTCGTCTGAGGTATGTTCTGAAAATATTACTATTGATGGATCTAATGATTTTCCTGAGCAGGATGTGTTAAAGAGGCCAGCAGGGGAGACAGATGATTTAGATGTACCTATTGCTCTACGAAAGCAGAAGCGGAGCTGCGCGTCATATCCTATAGCATCTTCTGTGTCATTTGACCGTCTCACTGGAGAATTCAGGAACTTTGTCATTGTATCGTCAGAAGTGGATATTCCACGGAATTATCAAGATGCACTGAAGGATAGTCGATGGTGCTTGGCCATGGAAGAAGAAATGGCAGCTCTTCAGTCCAGAGGCACCTGGAGCATTATTCCTGCACCTGTTGATGTGTCTACAGTTAGCTGCAAGTGGGTCTTTACAGTTAAGCAGAATGACGATGGCAGCATTGACAGATACAAGGCTTGCCTTGTTGCTCGTGGCTTCACACAAACATATGGGGTGGATTATCTTGATAAATTCTCGTCGGTTGCTCGCCATTCCACCCTACGGATCCTCCTTTCTGTTGCAATTACTCGTGATTGGCCGCTATACCAGTTAGATGTGAAGAATACATTCATATACAGTGACTTACAGGAGGAGTCTACATGCAACAGCCACCTGGTTTTGCTGTTGAGGGGGAGTATCCTATGGTGTGCAGGCTTCATAAGGCTATCTATGGCCTTAAGCAGAGCCCCAGAGCTTGGTTCCAGAAGCTCTCAGACCTGTTTGAGAAACAGGGGTACAGACGTTCTAATGCTGATCATTCCCTGTTCGTACAGAAGACACCCAGAGGTATTATTTCTATTATGGTGTATGTAGATGATATTCTGATTACAGGTGATGATGAACAGGGAATCCAGGGAGCAAAAGAAATGCGGGGTCATGAATTCGTCACCAAGGACCTTGGGGTTCTTAGATATTTTCTGGGACTGGAGTTTGCCAGAAATCCTCATGGGTTGGTAATGACCCAGAGGAAATATGTCACTGACCTGTTGAGTGAAACAGGAATGCTTGGTTGCCGACCAGCCACTACACCTATGGATCCTAGTATGAAACCATACGATGATGACACTGATGAGGTGGATAAGATAAGATACAGAGAACTGGTGGGCAAACTTCTCTATGTTACTATTACCAGGCCCAATATCTCCTTTGTTGTGAGTCGAGTGAGCCAGTTTATGGAGTAACCACGTCAGCTACACATGGATGCTATACATATGATACTCCCTTAAGTCATCTCCAGGTGCGGGTATGCTGTTTAAGAAAGGCAAGGAGGTTACTATATCATATTGTGCAGATGCAGATTATGTCGGATGCCCCAAGGATAGGAAGTCCACCACAGGGTTTGCTGTTTATGATGGAGATTCTCTAGTCTCATGGAGAAGCAAGAAGCAAACGGTTGTAGCAAGGTCCAGTGCTGAGTTTGAATATAGGGCTATGGCCCAAGTCAGTACAGAAATGATGTGGGTAAAGGCTGTGCTTGCAGATCTATAAATAGAAGTCCCACTTCCTATGGCTCTGGAATGTGACAATCAGGTGGCTCTATTCATTGCAAATAATCCAGCATTCCATGAACAAACCAAGCACATTGAGGCAAGGCCTTAAATGTCGGTTTCGGTCACCATTTCGATACCGACCAAAACAGAATTTCGATGGAATTTCGGTGGAATTTCGATCGAAATTTCGGTCATTTCGGTCATTTTTTGTACTAGGACCCCCGTATTTCGGTCATTTCGGTCATTTCGGTCGAATTTCGATTTCGACTGGATATCGATATTCGACAGAAATTCGACCGAATTTCGCTGAAATTTGAGGCCATGCATTGAGGTTGATTGTCACTTCATACGTGACATGATTCAGAAGGGATTTATTGTTACATCCCATGTTAGCTCAGAGGATCAAACTGCAGACATTTTTACCAAGGCATTACTTCGAGGGCCGTTCCAGAAGTGTTCGTCCAAGGTGAGCATGATTGATATCTATGCTCCACCTTAAGGCGGAGTGTAGAGATATATTATTCTGTAGAGATATATTATTCACTTCTGTACTTTTCTTATATTTTTATTTTCTGTTGGACTCTTTATGTATTTTACCCATATGTTGCTCTCCTATATAAGAGAGCCTAGGGTGGATGGAATAAACAAGTTTTCTCATTTTCCCAACAAAGTCGATACAAAATAAGTGTTTGTTTGATTGCACAAGCACTTAAGAACAGAAGTTTGTTTGTGGCAACATTAAACCATTAGTTATAACCTTCGTCACGCCAATACAGTGCTCAGCTCTTATCCACCTACATATCATGTCCATGTTAGAAAATAATGGTTGTATTTTGTTTTTTTGGGAAGGAGATATAATGGTTTTTAACAGATGCTTATCCACATAGAGCTCTGAACAAGAAAACTATAATCAAGAATATATATATATATGTGTGTATGTGTGTGTATATTTCTCCGATACCTGCAATTTGTTATAATGTTACACAGCAGTGCCATTGTATTATTAATTGCCTACCGATGAGTAAAAAAAGAAACTAGAGTAACATGAATATATCCCACAATGATCCATATATAAATCAGCATATAACCTGAATTCAGTATCATGCTCTTCTCCCCATGCTTTGTTAAAAGGTCTAGAACTGAAATCAGTTATCCCGCCAAAATCAATCTTCATACGATCTATATCCACAACATTGGGATGCAATAGTTGCATTATTTCACCACGCAGAGAACTAAATTCAGGCTCCGGTATTTGAGGTACTTCTTCAGAAGTCGTGATGCGGTTATACTCAAGATCCACGACAACTACCTAACACAATCATAGAAACGATTAATAGTCAGACTTTGATTATACTTGAAGATGCTACATGGATAGCAAAAAGATTTACTCACATAACATTTGTGGCCATTCAATGGTGATCCATATCAGGGAAGGAATAATACAATAAACTATTTGATACTGTATCCATTTATTCAAATGTGAATTGCTAGATCACACCCATTTTCTTTTAAAAAAACTATAAAGGCTTGTTTGAGTACCTATTTACCAAATCCATGATGAAACCCATGTTTGGGTTTGGGTTACCCCATTTCTACCCTACATTTCTGGATTAGAATTCATAAGGGTCCTATGTTTTCTTTATTAAATATTTCTAACCACCTTGAATTGAAGAGATCACATCAAAATATATTATAATAATAAATATAATGAAGATGACATATAAACAATATTACACCACATTTATCACTCCAACCCTCACAAAAGAGTACCAATCTTAGTAACCAATTGAAAGGAACTTACTCCAACCTCACAATCTTGTTACCAAAGACCAACTCTGCAAGTGTAAGGAACAACTCTGAAAGGTTCAATTAATATAACACTCTCCCCCAAAAAACGACCATATTGTTGTAGTCCCAGCCACTGCTTCCGGCCAATGTTGTACAGCGAGGGATCCAGCACAAGATTATGCATGAAGAAAACCAGAAATCGGGAAATGTGAAGTTGAGTGGCAGCACAGGCAGAAATGGGCCATGGAGGGTGATACAAACACAAAGTTGATTCATATGAAGGCCAATGGAAGGAGAATCAGGAACCTTATCCATTGTATCGTGGTTAATGGGATTAGGGTCCATAATGACTAGAAGGTCGAGAAGGTGGTGGTGGCTCTTTTTCGTAGGCGGAGCCAAAGAGACAGAAGCTATGGGTGGAGATGGTTGGGTACTAGTGCCTTCAAGCTTCAATAAGGGCAGGCAGATAGATGTCCTTACGCTTGGAGTGGACAAGGATCAAACTGATGTACATGTACAAATGGGACTTCTAGGCCAAATGAATTCCCAGAATTGTAATTTAAGAAACTTTAGGAGGTGGTACTTTATAATATTATGGCTCTAATTGAGGAGTTTCCTATTGGGAACTCGTGGTTTATCAACTTAATAAGGTTTTTATTTTCTTGTTACCGAAAAGGATGTTTCGAAAGATTTCAAACCAATTGCAATTTCCAACTCTGTGTATCTAATTGTAGTGAAAGTGCTCGCCACAAAGTTATGATGGGTCGTGAATGAAATTCTCTCTACAAAGCAAATGCCTTTTATTCTGGATTGGTAGATGATGGATAGTCTAACGATAGCCATTAAGATTATAGCTGATTGGAAACATCGACATGTCAAAGGTATGATTTGGAAGGTTGACTTCTCAAAGACTTGTGATTGCATGGATTGACAGTTTTTGATGGTGTCACTGGCCAAGATGGGTTTTCCGGATACGTGGATAATTTGATTGCATGGATGAAAAGATGCACCATCATTTGCAAACTCTTTGAACCATCTTTTTTAGAGGAAATGGGGAGTAATCTCGAGGTGAGTCACAAAAAAGTGGCGAAGCCTTCTCCCACTTTAAGTAGGGTCGGCTACATGGACTCTTGCTCAAATCCATGTTGAAAAAAATGGTTGATTACAAGGACCAAGTCTCACATAAAGCCCTAAAATGGATAAACACGATAACGACCATGACGAAAAATAACCCCATTACGAGATAGCTAAATCGCCCAATGAACAATAAAAGGTCTCAAGCAATCATCTCTAGCCAAAGTGCAAGCGAAAAGAATAAAGCTCTATAACTCATCTAAATTCAACATGATGTAGCCAAGCAAGATCGGCATGGGTCCATAGCTAAATAGATATCGGGCAGGAAAAGAAGAGATAATCCTCATCTTCTTGACAAAGCCCACAATGAGGGCACATAAAACCGTCTAAGCACAACCATTTGGCTCCGAGCTTAAGTGGTCAACCTGCTCCTCATCTATTAAAGGAGCATCTTCACTCTAGGAGGATTGGGGAGCATCAAATAAGCTTATAGCCTTATATACATCCATTTCATTGCTCGCATCTTATGAAACTTAAGCAATAAAGGATTTGTAGGCCTTCTTCACAGAAAATCACCCATCTGCTCAATTCCACCCATCCCTACCGATAGAGGAACCACACATGTTTCCCAAGGCATACATCAAGTTCATGAAATCATACACGCACTGCTCCAATAGCACCGATCAAGAAGCTCACAGGTTCTTGGTTCATTCCTGCTAGCGATGAGCACAAGATAGGGTTGGCCGAGCCCAACCCGAAGCCCACCCTGCATAGCCAGACCTAGTCCAAACCCAAAAATAAAATGGGTCGGGCTTAGGCCGGAAATTTAGGCCATATATTTTCTTGCTTCAGGCTTGGGCTAAGGTCAGCCCAAACCCGCTAGCGCAGTCCAAGTCAAGGCCCAATAACCCAATCTGTTTCCCCTGAAGAAAATCTCTCCAAAGATAAGATCCCCTCAACAAAATGCCCCAATCCCTAACCTCCGTGCCCTACCGCCGAACCTAATCTCGTCAACCCTATACCTACATGACATATGCGGCTATGCGACCTACACTCACAACTCTCAATCCTTCCTCCCTCCCTCCAACCCCTCCATCCTTCCCGTGATTCGCCTTGAATTTCTTCCGGAGATGATAGGGGTCCCCTTACTATATGTTCTCGCGTTTTGGAATGAGAAGAAGCGGCAGACTTGGACCGCAAGCAAGATTCCAGAAGTTTATTATAGGGTTTGTGGTTTGCGATGATGTTAACCCTCAGCTGCATGCACTGAAAAGCAGTAGCTGCATTTGGTTGTTTCCAGGTGAAATTGTCTATTTCAAAACCTATCATTTGTCTGTTTATTCCCTATAATGGTGATCAATTAGGCCAACTAAGAGACATTGAACTCACATGGTGACCAGCATGCTTGCAATCCTTTATGGCTAGTTTGAATCACGTGTTAATAAATGCGGCTAACTTTTGTAGAGTGATTTTAACCTATGTTTCAGCTCAAGCCTCAATAGAGTTTGGAGGTTAGAACACCATCACAGTGAACTACGCTCGTCAACAGCCCTCACATCATGCAATTGAACAACATGACTGTAAACTAATCAAAGAAATAGCTCCAGGTAGTTTCTTGTATGTGTGCTAAAATTTAAGCAGAAAGTTCAGTGTCTAAAACCACATATACAAACAACTTCAAAACCCCTTGATACGTAGATGCACCTACTCATTGTGAATAGGCTGTTCTCGCTTGCAACCTTGCTTCACATCAGAACTAAGAATCACAGAGACACACATCTACTCTTGAGCCTTCTCAGTGACTTTTGTTCTTAGTGAAATTTGATCCACAAAATCCCGAAATCCCGACACAAGCAAGTGCTTGAAGATTTCTTTATAACTTCCTTAATAGCTGATGGACTAAGATATTCAAACCGGCATTGCATTACAACATTTATTTGCTCAATACTTCATATTTGATATGTACCAAACAATCTCAAGTTTATCTCTTTTATTTCTCATTACAGGGTTTATACATAACTTATCACCATGTATATTTTAAATATCATAATGCTGCTCAAATATATTACTTCAGTATTCATTAGTTATTAACCTATCTCTCTGCTAGTTTCTTTTTATCTTCCTGTAACTTCTCAACAATATTTTTGTAACCATTCTCTTGCCCGCTAGGTTATAAAAGACGTAGTCAGTGTTGATGTAACTTTGAAACAAACTTGTATTATTTGGTTAGTCACAATTATTCCCTCGTGTGTATTCGTTTTGTATTTATTTTCTCCAACTTTTTTTGTAAAGCCGGTTTATATATGGGCCGGCCTAGCCCAAACCTGGCCCATAAAAATCGGGTCAGACTTGGGCTTGGGCCGACCAAAAAAAATTAAGCACGCAAGGACCCGACCCATGCTGAACCCTAATTGCTGCCCATAGAACACATAATCCTTTATAAATTCTGCCTCACATATGTTGGCACCCTTCTAGAAAATAAGAAAAAGATATGCATAGTCGGCGGCACCTAGTTTACTAGCAGAAGCCGGCCACCCTTTGATAGGATAGATGACTTCCAACCAGCCAGTCATTGCTCAAACTTCTCAATCAGGAGTCGTCATTGAGGTCTCGTGAGTCATTTATAAGTGAGAGGGAGATCTAAATACTGCATCGGAAGGCTGATCCTAGGAGTATCAAGGATAATGTCACACTAAGTAATCTCATCTTGTGAGAGACCAAAAGGAACAAACGATAATTTGCTCCTATTGATCGTAAGGCCCGAAACCGCACCAAAAAGATCCCAAGTAGCAGACATGCCCTGAGCCTCCCTAGTGCCCCCCTTCGTGAAAAAATTTGTGATAAGATGTTCGTGAAGCACGACGAGCTTGGAAAAGAATCTTTTAGCTGGGACCTCCAAGGCATTATTTCTCCTCTCCAATCTCGCCAATTTCGGGGCCCATTTGAAAGTAATGAGTCGTTTGTGAAGCACAACGAGCTTCAAAAATGATGCAAATAAGGAATTCGTGCGGCGATGAAAAAATAAATTTGATGGTGGATTTTCGGTGGAAGAAGAAAGGGAAGGGTTGAGAAGAGAAGCTCGTCAGAAAACGAGAGATTTGGGGAAGAAGAAGCGCGGAGACCGCGTCGAGGGAGAAGAAATAGAGAGAGAGAGGAGATAAAAATCTCAAATTCATATAATCTGACCTTTCTAAAACAATAGCCTATCATCCCTTTATATAGAAGGGATGAGGTTACAAAAATAGAATTTCAAATTCAAATTCAAAACTACTTATCCTAATTTGACTCTAACCGACTAACTAATTGATTTGAAAAAAATTCAAATCTCTAACCAACTACTTTGAGATCACAGGCGATCTCTTTTATTTAATTAAAATTACGACGACTCAAATAAACGTAAATAAAATTAGCCTCTAAATAACGGATAAAAAGTAGAACATGAGACCCTAGTTATCCGTTTCACGCTGCATCAGTTCTCCTCCGCTTGAAAAATTCGTCTCCCGACGAATTGCTTGATCTTCGATGTGTCGTTGGAGAATTCGAACCTTGAAATTGTAGCTAACAATTCCTTCAATTAGATCTTTTTCAACGTTACGATTGTAGTTCTTTCCAATTGGAGGGCGTCTCTGCAATTTTCGTACCCCTTCGTTGAAACAGATTTCGTAAGAGGGCTCCTTTCTTTTGACCTTCTCATAAAAACTTGTAAGGGCATGGGTGTTTCCACAATTTTTCCCATTTATTTTCCTTATTTCCAGGGGTCCGAATGTGGATGGCTCCCTGAATATTGTTAGGGTTTCTCCCTTCAAAGTGAAACGACGGCGGCAACAAGAAGGTGCTGGTGAGCAGAAGGGTGGCATGTCACGTAGGGCGGGGAGGGCTGGTCGTGACACGGGCGAGCGGCAAGGAGGGATTGGTTGCTCCTCTGTACGCGCGAGGATGGTATGAGGGGGTGATGTTGATGATGGGGCGGGAGGGTAGCTGGGGGCGTGAGGGTCGCGTGAGGGTGTGTTGGCGTGGGGGTGGCGGAGGGAAGGGATCTTGGTGGTGGTGCGAAGGTGGCGCCGAGGGGGTGGTGGCGGTAGTGGTGGGGCAGCAGGGGGTGCCGGAGGGGTTTCATGGGCTGCGGGAGGGGTTGATGAGGCTGGGGGTTTTTTCTGGGAGTGCGGGGGTGGCGGAGGGGGTTGGTAGCAGGTATGGGTTTGACGTGGGTGTTGGGGGAGCAGGGGAAGGGGTTGGGGGATGTAGCGAGGGGGTTTGTAGCGGGGTTTGGGGTTCTTCTGGGGATGTAATGGCAGCAAGGGGTGGCTGCGGAGGGACTGGAATGACAGTTGGGGACGTGTGGGTGGCGCACAGGGCCCCCGTGAGGATTGCGGGTTGTGCTGGAGCCATCTTCTCCATCACGGGCTGCTCTGAAGCTTGCTGGACAGAAAATGGAATGTTGTCGTCGACCATTTTTTCTTGTGAAACGGGCTGGACAGCGAGCAGACCATCAATGACAACATTATCTTCTTCTGAAACGGTCTGGACAGCGAGCAAATCCTTGTCGACGGTGAGGTTCTCTTCGTCAACATTCTGGACAGCGGCTTTGGTAGTGGAAGATTTTGATAGGGCAGCGCACATAATCTCGAAATCAGTCATATCTCGCCACTTGGTCTGGAAATCTTGACATTTGGACTGGAAATCTTGACATTTGGACTGGAAATCACGCAGTGCGTCCATCTCATTGTGGTAAGCTTCTTCGGCTCGTCGTTTCCGCTCCGACGAACGATGGTGTTTCGTCGCATGTCGGCGCGAATGTCTGGACGGATCGTCAGATCGTGAGGACGATTGTAGGCCATGCTCTGATACCAAATGATGCAGAATAAAAATCGGCGACGGTGAAAATAAATTTTTGAACGGTGGAATTATTTGGTGGGGAAGAAGTGGAGGGGTTGAGAGAAGAAAACTCGTCGGAGAACGACGATTCGTGCGGCGATGAAAAAATAAATTTGATGGTGGATTTTCGGTGGAAGAAGAAAGGGAAGGGTTGAGAAGAGAAGCTCGTCAGAAAATGAGAGATTTGGGGAAGAAGAAGCGCGTAGGCCGCGTCGAGGGAGAAGAAATAGAGAGAGAGGAGATAAAAATCTCAAATTCATATAATCTGACCTGTCTAAAACAATAGCCTATCATCCCTTTATATAGGACGGATGAGGTTACAAAAATAGAATTTCAAATTCAAATTCAAAACTACTTATCCTAATTTGACTCTAACTGACTAACTAATTGATTTGAAATAAATTCAAATCTCTAACCAACTACTTTGAGATCACAGGCAATCTCTTTTATTTAATTAAAATTACGACGACTCAAATAAACGTAAATAAAATTAGCCTCTAAATAACAGATAAAAAATAGAACATGAGGCCCTAGTTATCCGTTTCACGCTGCATCAAAAAAGAACCTTTTAGCTGTCGAATGTTGCACTTCACATGATCTCCAAAAATCAGCAACAATGTCAGAGAAACCATCTTCAAGCATCTAGGATCTCTCAAATCTGAAAATAGGACGGCAAGGCACCTCCCCCGAGCTCCAAAGAAGAGGTGTGTGGTTAGAATGTGCATGAGGAAGAGCCTTCAACCATTGGAGATGGGATTATTAAGCATTCCACTGAGACCAGAGAGCGGTCAATGCACGATCGAGATATCCGATTTCTCAACATGAATCTGCCGTTGTTAGCATCAAGCAGCTCCAAATTCAGTCCGTCCACTAAACTAGCAAAATCAACGAAACCAGGATCTTGACCACCCCGACCTCCAGGTTGACCATCCACAAATAAGGTCATGTTGAAGTCTCCCCCAAGAATCCAAGGAGTCCGAGGAACTTCACCTCTTACCTGCCGCATCTCCCTCTAAAGGTTGGCTCTAAGAGAACCATCCACCAATACGTTGATATTGGAAATTAGGAATTCGTGGATGTCAGTTGTGCTCCTGAGGAACACCGAGAGAAGATGTCTCCACTTAATTTCAAGAACTAGTGTCCAATGAATGCTATTTCAAATTTCCAAACAGTTAGCACACCCCCATAGCTCCCTTTCAAACCAATAGCCACAAAAGGTGAGAGAGATAGCCCTTCAAATAGTTCCACAACATCTGTACCTTGGTTTCCTTTATCAGAACTAATTCTAGTCTATAATCCAAAAAGAGCTGTAATAGCCATTTTATGCAGTCTACTAACTCCACTAGAGCTCAAGACATAATCTTCATTTAACAACCAATGTTTCTCCAATCTTGCACATCAAGTCCAAGCTTGATACCATCTCATCAATAAACACTAAATCCGGGGGGTGTCTTTGCAGCCCTATCAACATCTAAACTCACGATTTTCCAAGCTCGCATTCATCTCGCCATCGGATAAAATCGTGACAGGACGTCGACGCCTCTTGCGTTGCCATTTCCTTTACCCTAATCAATCGATCTAAATAACGGAGAATCGATAGACTTACCCACCGAGCACGCCACGGTTTGCGTCATTTCTTCCAAATATAAATCTCACCCAGAGAGAGAGAGAGCAGGGAGGAGAGGGATCGCCAAAAACCCCTCCGAGCATAAGCTTGGCATTGCTCTGCAAGTTGGGAAAAAGGACATGCTAAAACATGCCCAAGCAGCTCATCAATGTTGAAATCAACATTCGGAGTGGACAAGCAAACCCGATCTCCCCTTTTTGACTTCAACAAAATCTCTGGAAAGTCAGATCATGGGTCGGACACTTCAACGGACTTTTGGGCCCCCATTGGTTGTCCTCATATTTGGGTTGTCCCTCTTATTATCCCCCGATAGGTAAATATCTTGATAATCCCTAAGAAAAGGTGAAGTTCGATAATCCAAGTCCACACAGCTTCTTTCTGAAATATTGGACCCAAACCGATTGGCTCTATTCAAAACAACATCGATGTAATAGGGATGCCGAGTAAAAGTGGCATCGCTTTTATAAGGGGCTTCAAAAAAGCCTATTGATGAATACGGGGCCATCATCGTGGCCGTCCGATCCAGATGATCGGACGGCACATGTATCGTCGTGCTCCTCCGCAGGTCACCGGAGAAGGCGGGGCTCCGACGACCTGCCCTTCACTCCGCCTCGCCTCGCGAGGCCTTCTGATGGTCGTGGGCGCTTGCTGGAGGTCCGGCGGAGGTCCTGGAGCATAGGCGAAGCTCCAAGGCTGATCGGAGGTAATGGTCGAAGGAGCCTCGCTGGAGGAGAATTCCATGAAGAAGCTCCGGCGCAAAATCCGATCAATCAAGGTACCTGCAAGGGTCAGTTAGCCGAAGCGTGCGTGCAAGGGTATTGTGAGTGGAATGGGGTCCCTGAGAGGTGGTCGGAGTGGGGGACCAGGGGCTCCTTCCCCGACGGAGCAGAGGAGGAGGTGGCGGCGGATGGACGAGACTGTGGAGAAGGGAATGGTGGTGGCGAAGGATGTCGCGAGGATGAAGGTGACGTTGCGAAGCTGGTAGGTGGATCAGATGAGGGTGAAGGCAACTGGGTTGGTCAGAAAAATTCAAAGAAATTGAAAGAAAAATCACCTCGCCGGAGCGAGGAGTTGGTGGAGGCGGTGACCTGGGATTGAGCTCCGTTGGAGCTCTGGGATCGTCGCCCATCGTGCCCGGTCGTGGCACGGAGCTCAGCGGAGCGTGGTGAAGCCTGCAGCACGGCCACGGCGGTCGTGAGTCGACACCGGGCAAATACCCATCGTCGCCTTGACATTCCGCCCCTCCGTTGTCACCGGAGGGGCGGAGGAAGCTAGGGTTAAGCCTGAAATGGTGGACGGGGTTGATCGGAGGCGGAGGGGGGTGTTTATAGGAGGGGGGTGGACGGAGGTTACGTGATGTGGAGGCGTTTTGAGGTGGTGTTTTAATGTTGTGGGAGTGATGGCGGGGATTGATGGTGGTTGCGCGAGGGGGGCGGAGAAACGGGCTACATGGAGCGACCGTTAGGTGGTGGAGAAGTGGCCGGAAGCGTGGGCTAAAAATGGAAGGGGGTGGGGCGTTACAAAGGGGGAGCGAGCGGAGGAGGGGGTTACGCGAGGTAGGAGACGACCGGAGAGCCGTTGGATCTCGCGATCCAACGGCTAGAATGCGAGCGCGGGTGGTCAGCTAAGATCAGATCCATCGATCTGATCGAACGGCTGAGGGTAAGGCGCTAAAGAGCAGTTAAGATGAAGAGCGGGGGTCCATCCAAGGGTGAGGGACGAAGGGGTGACGTGTAACGTTATAGATCGTAAGATGAACGTGGGATCGGGCGGTTGAGGTGAGGGGTGACGTGGCACTATAATACGTGTAGAATGAGGAGGTTGATCCAACAGCTGTAGATGAGGCGCTGAGTAACGGTTGGGATTTGATCTGGAGATGGATCTGACGGCTGGGGAGTGGAGCGGCGATGGAGGGCTGAGATGGGGGCGGGGGCGAGTGGATCCCACGGTCTAGGGAAAGCCAGGTGTCGAGAGGAGAGGCGGGCCACATGGGCGCTCCAGAGAGCACCACGTGGCCCAATGAGAAAATTCAGAGCATAAATACAAAGATAAATATAAAAGAAATAGTTAGAGGCAAAATTAGGAAAAAGTCAAAACATGAAAGTTGCTCGACTCGACGAGATCTACAACTTTCATGTTGGTCAAAAAGCCAAAAGAGATCATTTGTACAAAAAGCATTTTTGGGGGTATTTTTAAGGGAGATAAAAAATACCGAATTTTAACTTTTGATTTGTTTTTGTATTTTTTAGTCTTTTAAAGGTCACTGAATTATAGACAATTAATCTATATAATTTTTAGGGGTTTTTTATGATAAAATAATTACAAGAAAAATAAGGGAAATTAAGGGTTAATTATACACAATATAATACAAGATAAAAATAAAGAATTAAAGATGATTTTTATTGAGATGGTTAAGCCACGGTTTTAATTAGTGAGTTTTAGCATGATGAATACGAGATTCATCACTTATTCCAAGAGATTTTCTAGTGTTGGAGAGAGAAAATGTATGTTGATTCTCTGGAAGCTTCAAGCCTAAGTTTCGTCACCGACCTTTCAACTTCCAATCTCGACAGCTCCAACCTCACCATCATCACAGGCAAACCACGAGAGGTCATCTATGGGAGGAAGAAAGCAGGATGCGGAAGAGAATGCGAGCTCGATCTCCCCCCGGGTTCATCCAAATGAAGCATAAGGACCTGAAGTTGGGTCTCCGTCGTCATCTGGAAGAAAGTTTTGATCCATGTAGCAGTAACCACAACATCAAACGATTAACCCAGCAATAATCCATCGGATATCAACATCTGAACATCTCCAACATCTTGTGGCGCATCATAAATAGAATCAAGCAAACGGTAGATGAATGGGAGACCTCCTACATGAAGCTCTTTGGGTGGTGAGATGTCCAGAATACCATCCATGTTTCTCAACCAGCTCAGTGCATTCTCTTGATTGCCTTATGACTCTTAACCAAGAGCTTGTTCGACTTGTGCATTGATAAGCCTCTTGCGCATACTACTAAAACCTTGATCTATTGTGAACCTCTCAATGAATACATGGGATGTCGGGCTTCTTATATAGCCCCATAGACAGACCAGTGTCCCACATATAGATGATGTGGGATTAAACAAGAGAGCACGGTAACTTGATCTTGGAGAGATCCAATTATCCATCTATTACATAATCTAGCACCCCTTTGAGCCCACAGAGACAAAATGTAGGATTGGTGCCAACATTTCGTCACGGAAGAAAGAACTCACTGAGTCGGTATCACTAACTAATACTAATATAACTAAAGCTAATACTAATTACTAATATGATAGAAAAGAACTATCCTTTCTATATATTTTCCCTGGTTCTGTTGCTACCGCATGCCTACGCAATCAATAGGGTCATATAGATTTTAGATATCCGTTCTTCAACAAACCATAGGTCATCGAAAGGATCTTGAATGACTCATCAAAGCACGAAAGCCAAGATATTCCAGAAAATAGATTCATACTTGAAGAGTGCATAACCGCATGGATAAGCTCACATCAACCCGTTCATTTTGGATCTTACCCATCTATTACATACTCAAACACCCCCATGAATCTTCACTTTTTTTTAGAACCCATGCTTTTTTATATCTGCAATTTGCAGGAGAAATATGGCATGTTCTATCTCCACTGACATTGAATGTGTTGGTGATCGACCATTGAAAGATTTAACTATGTTTTTTTTGGAAGAAGTGTTGTCTCAGTTACTGTGGTTCTGCTTTAAAATAGTCACATTAATTATCAACTATTTTATATGTATAAATAATGTAAATGCTTTGGCATGACACGCCTTATACTAATAATGTTTTACATGCCTCACAGTCAGGCTGAAGCACATTATCATGATTGTCATGAACACAACTATTCATGCCCAGCATCCAGTACTCACAAGACACTTCTCTGAATTTCTTTTGTATGATTTATAACAGTCAGAGAAAATGTTTAGTCGCCAGAACTGGACCGGCGAATCTACAAAAGCCTGATCATGCCCAAGTCAGGATCACAGCTTTTTCGCAATACTGCTACTGACAAAAGTTATGTGCTCTAAACATGGCTTTGGTAGTAATTAGCAGAAAATTTTTGTAATTGCACAAGATCTTGTACATAATATTCGGTGATCATTGAAATTACATGCTTTGAAAATGGCAAGTACTAGTCCAAAACTAAGAAATACATAGAAGTTCATAACTAAAGATATGCTATAAAAGTGTACCATAGCAATAGGAGGCATAGTCTTTTACACTACAAATCATCTATTAACCAACAAGAAAAAAATGTTAAATATTGTTGACTTGGGACGTTTGTTGGACGAGATCAAGGCACATTCATTTTATTGTCAAGTAAACGAGTGAAAACACTCACCAATGAAGGATTTCTATTGCATAATTGACCATCTGCAAAAAGAGTAAAAGTACAGCAGAATTTGGCAACTTACACCATCCATTGTAAGCCCCGAGGTATCAACATCAGAGTGAAGTCCCATCATGTAGGGTGTCGGAGCATCGATGTAGTCCACCCCGCTAAAAAATAGTAGGGGAATGTAAACATGCTTCAAACAACAAGATTAAATTCAGATGATGAACTTCTAGTAAGAAAAGGAATGCAAGCTACACCAAAATTAGTGCAACTATTTGTTGAGGAAAGGTCCAAATAGCATCACCAGCTTTGAGGCACGTTTGAGGCACTGGTGGGAGGTGGTACAATTGGTAAGTTCAGATTTCAATAATATTTCTATAAAGAGTCCCACATAATATGTTGAGTAAATTGCATAATGGGTCCTCAAATATGGGGCATGTATCAAATAAGATCCCAGAATATGAAATGTATTGTAATAGGTCCCCAAATATGACGCAACTATCAAATAAGGTCCCAAAAAACGAAATGTATCATAATAAGTCCCCAAATACGGGGTTGGTAGCAAATAAGGTCCCAAATATTTCCAGCATTGATATTAATCTACCCCATATTCGATACCTTATTTCAACCCTGTATTTGGGGGCTTATTATGATACGATTTGTTTTTGACGCCTTATTTGATGCCTAACTCTTATTTGGAGACTTATTATGATACATTTCGTTTCCCGGGACCTTATTTGATACATGCCCCATATTTGAGGACCTATTATGTAATTTAATCTAATATTTTCAGTGTAATACAACACTAAGTTATACCAAATTCTAAAGGTTTCTATACTTCTGAGGGGTGTACAAGATACAAAACATGCACTAGAGTTCTAAGAAAAGTACATATAACAACAACCAAATAAGAAGATGCTTACCTGCCATCTAAATGGATATATCAAGTGGCAGATGGCCTCGGACACTAGAGTTAAAAGGGTATATCTGCAGTGCATAGGGAACCCCGTTAAGAAATGTTTACAGCATTTTGATCAGAATGCATGCCAAAAGGGCACAATTTTACCAGTTGAATACAAACATAGTGGACATGTCAATAGAATATCACCAGTAGAAGATGAATAAAAATTTTGAAACTGTGATAGAGTCATAAGATTCGGTTACATGATACTAAAAACTGCAGGTTGACTTATTTAACACCCCTCCAATGACAATGTAAAATCAGAATATCTTGGCAGTGAGAGTCTGCCAACAGTAAGATTGTTTGTTCCCTTGAGGTTTAAACAAGAGTTATTTGGCGTCACCCATCCCTCCACCTCCACGTGATTTTAGAGACATTAGTAGATGAAAGAGGTGAGAGGACAAATTTGTGGAACACAAACAAGTCAAGGCCTCCAACTAAGAGAACAACTCGGGATGAAAGCAGACATTATGTGCTAAAGAAATTAGTACTGTATTTTACAGTGAAAATCGCACTCTTTCAAGTGGAGTTTGGAACAACACTTGATCTTTCAAGTACTAGCTTAAGAAAACTAACTTAAAGGTCCCCAATAAATGAACTTGTGAATAAAAAATGTGTTTTCAAGCAAAGAATAATCTGAGCTCGAGAATGACCCAAGATAGATCTGAATGGAGGCAAAGAATCCATGTGTTCTACTCGTGCGCTTGAAGCTGCATGAGAGTCTGTTTCAATGTAAATACCAAGAGTCATGGACAAAGAAACATAGGATGGTTCCTTTATTCTCCCTTTTGAAACCAAATTTGAGGGACATCTATCACCTTATTAGACATTGGATCATTCTCAGAAAAAAGAATGTTAACCTTTACAGCTGGAGTTAAACCATCATCTAGAAAGCAGCAATAATTCTCGAGTTTATATAGCAAACTTTGTAACTTATGTTATAAAGAGACAAACCATAACTTAACTAATGGAAAATGCATATTGAAACTGAGAAGTTCAATCATTATAAATTACTTATTTGAACGAAGCAAAATTCTCCTTTCAAGCAATACTGCTGTAAAAAGTTTTGTCAAGTTATCAACATCCAGGCACTGCACCAAAGGCTTAAATGATATCTGCAACAATGACATCAAAATGATTGAGTCAGAAGAATGACAGGAGTTTAAATGCACCAAACAGAAAAAAGGCAACAGGCAACTATATGAACTCATACATCTGCATGAGGAAGTCCTTCACTTGAGGGAGCCTGAACAGATAAAAGACAATTCTCTATACTGAACAGCACACGATCTTTGCCAGGCGTTGGTAGCGGGACATTCGAGACAATATATGCAACAATGTCCCATAGTGGTTTGCTGAACCCAAGGCAAAGTTTCAAGTTAACACAAGGGGCAAAGGATTAAAAAAGAGATGAAACATAATTTAGAAACTTAGACGAACATGGCCCAAATAAATGTTCCAGCAAATAAAACCCAAAAAAGATAGAGTTCGATAATGAACAGCAATCAAATCCCTTTGGCATCTCCAGTATAGTGAAACCCAGAGAAAAAAAGCCAATACCACAATTATATGATTATAACCATGATATAAACAAGAGTTAACTTCACAAAATCAACACCATCAAATCTAAAACATCCAAGTAGACAAAAGCTGGAAATTTATCAAGTACCGACGTTAAGTTTAGATAACAATTTACAAAAAAAACAACTACAGACAGAGGCTGTCACGAGGATTTTGTCAAAATCGAAATGAAAGAGACGGAGGCCAAAGTGGAAATGATTTGTCTAAATGCCAACCAAAATAAAGCCAGGCCTTCCTCACGCATCACGTGGGGGTTCCCTCCGAATAGGTCAAGTCTGCAACTTAACAGAGATCGAACTAAGAATTCACCATAACCAGATAATGGTAATTCTTGCACCCTCTTGTAGCACTCTTCTTCCAACACCCTCGCAAACATGGATATAGTGGTTTCCCTACATATGTCCAAAATATACTAAACGAGATTCCCTCATTTATCTTCAGTTGATCTCACAACAATTTTGATATTGAGGTTTTTTGCAAATATACTAAACGAGATAATGGTAATTCTTGCACCCTCTTATGACATGGAAGGCTTAAGAATTTGATATTGAGGTTTTTTTAAACTCGTCTGGGGAGGTGCATGACTTGCTGCTAGTCGGATGGAAGACGAAGATACTCATAAAGGAAAATGGTGGTCTTGGAGTTATGAGTTTGAATGATATAAACAAGGCCTTCCTGGCCAAGTAGGTGATGCATTTGAGGTGTTGTTTCAAGCTTGTTTTGTAGGATAGCGTGGAGGATATACGATGTCATGTCATATCAATATGTAAAGGCGGGAGTGGTGCACGCATAGTCAAACTTTTATAAAGGCATCTATTCGATGTTGCCCATGATCTCTCCTCTAAGTAGGCTAGTGTAGGGTGACGGTAGCGGCTTTCATTTTTAGTTGGATGACAGGGCTAGTCGGGGGTCTTATGTGATCGATTTCTACACCTATTTGCTTTGAAGGATGGAAGTTGTTCAATTGGGGAAAACTAGGACGGTGGTGGATGGTTCCTACAATTTCGTATAGATATGTCGGACCAACGTATTGTCGAGCTCTTGGTGATGGTGGATTCTCTTTCCATAATAGAGGGACCATCAAGTGGTAAGGATCACTAAATGTGGGTTGATGGACACTTCTCGGTTAGGAAGACATAGAGGGTCTTCTATGTTGTTAAGGTGTTTCATCCTAAGATTGTGTCAGAGTACATGCAGATCTGAAAATAGAGGATACACAGCGGGTCAAGATCTTCATTTAGTTGATGGGGGTCGTTTTATGACTGGTAAGCGTCGAGCTAGGTTCTTCCAGTGGATGCATGGTGTCTGTCGATGATGCTCTGTGGATGTAGGACATTATCATATGTTCTTTAGGAGATATGGCTCGAAGAATAAGGGTGGCAGCTTGCATGAATATTACAATGACAAGGTGCACAGAGGCATTTTGGTAGTCGGTCGATCAGATGGATAAAATTTTTGAGCCTGACAAGATTTGGGTTGCAACTATTCTTTGAGCCCCATTGTT
Organism: Ottelia alismoides; assembly: GCA_037367405.1. Lineage (NCBI taxonomy): Eukaryota > Viridiplantae > Streptophyta > Magnoliopsida > Alismatales > Hydrocharitaceae > Ottelia > Ottelia alismoides. The sequence goes on from JAZKJV010000020.1 coordinate 257,859, forward strand.
ACCAAGGTCCAAGGCGAGAAATTGTATATGAAGAATGTGTTGGAACATGCTAAGAGCCTTCGGATGTTTTGGCCTTCGTAATTTGTATACGTTAAAGTTGTGAATATTATATATATACAAGTTTTTGGGTGTGTCTTCTAGACACCACGCCCTTTTTCCTTCCAAAAAAAGGAGGAACTTTCTCTCAAAAAAAAGGAGGATCATAACAAAATGTCATCGAGCTGAAGTTCACTCCTAGAGCAGATATCGCTTACTCATGGTGCTTAATGAATTGGAAAGACCTTGAACACTTTGGTGCAAAACGAACTCAGAAGACCTTAAACACTTACTCTTCTCATGCCCATCATAGAAGGAAGTGTGAGAATTGATGTATTTCTCTTGGTCGAATACTACATCGGCAGAATCTTCTCAGAATTCAATTAGCATGTCTTGTTCTGTTTTCGTTAAAGTTTGTTTTTGCAGTCTAGCTATAATTTGGGCAATTTTGATTGCCAAGAACGGGATACTATTCAGGCAAGAACAAGTACATGTTGTGCATGCAAAAGTGTTATTTATGTCTTGGTTGTTGTAAATGTTCTCTTTTTTATTTTGAAAATAAAGTTTGTTTGATTGCACCTCACCCTGGGAACATACTTATGCACTTTTTTCAAAAACAATCTATCTTGCCATGGGCCCACAACTACTTTCGTCTCAAAAAAATCTCTCCTACCACACGAAGAGTGCATATCATGGGTGTATGCCCTCTGTATATCAAAAAAATTCTCCCGATTTGAACACAACCACATTATGGGTCAGCCAAATGGCCCAAAGGATTGTAAGTGGGTCTACCATGATTCACCTAAGACATGTAGCATGTAGCACTAAGCAAAGCTCATTGACCATCTGTGCAATTGGAGACCACCTTGTTAAGCATGGCCCCATGCCAAAATTTCCAAGCATAAGTGCAAAAGAAAATACGCTCAAAGTCATCCAATTCATCCAAACTAACAAGCTAGAAACATTGCTCTTGGGAGCACTTCACCCTATGAACCACGAATCATAATCATTCCCTTCCCCATAAGGCAGAGGAAAACCCTCAATCTCAATGGCATACCAATCAGTAATCGCTAGTCAAGTCTCCCAAACAGAGGACGAGAGTGGTCAAAGCCTTGTAGGCATTCTTCTATGGCAAGTTGACATCACACCGTACCCGCCAATCCTTGCCATTAGTTGGACCATTGACTATAGATTAGGTAGCTTCAGACAATCATGCACCAGCTGCTCAGAAAACCAACATCAGAAGTAGGAGTCCATTCCACAATAGACCAAACCTCGGCAACATGCATGTCCTTGTTAGATGCTACCAAGACTCAGCCACATGCATGTCCTTGTTGGATGCTAACGCAAAAATTCTTGTGAACATGTCAAGGAGCGTTCCGTTCCCCGGCCAATCTCTTTTTTTGAATCAAAATTCTCTGACCAATCATCCCTCAAAAATGTCTCAAAAACAAAAATGGCAACACATTCCTATCGAGAAATTGGATGGCAGACAAATTGATCCCATCTCCGCATTCCAACAGAGGAAACGCTGTAAATTCCTATCAAAAATTGGTTTCCTCTTTGTGTGTGTGTCTTTTCTCTTCTTTGTTACTAATGATCTCTCTCCACATTGTTCCAATCACGAGCCCTACACCACTCTCTTTTCTTTCCTCAATCTTCCTTTCACTCTTCTCACCCCTCCCTCACAATTCTTCTTCATTCCTTCCATATTCTCCTTGCATGATTCCTTCTCTATCTATCCCCTCTTAGTAGTACATACTCGTGTATTCCTTTCCAAAATCTCATGCAACAGCCATGTTTCCTGCATTCTCAACCTTCAATCTTCTGTCTGCATCCAATTGAAACTATATGAGCTCAGAGCAAGTCAAGAAGAGAATACCCAAATTGCTAACTCTAGACAATAGAATTAGTGCCAGAACACGGCTCTGTTATGTTAACACGGCTCTGTTATGTTAACAAGGATGATTTCCATGACATCATATAATTCAGCATTGGCATCTCAATATCATGTCTCAGTAGCATAAAAGTTGAAATCTCACAGTAAACAATCTACAAATAAAATGGAAAGAATGAAAGCTAAAGTCGGCTAAGATGGCGAGGCCCCCATGGGACTCGATCAATTGACAATATAGATGTATGTATCCTCTTAGTAGTTGAACAAAGATATCCAAAAAAATAAGCAAACGAAAAAAGGGGGGGCAAGAAAATCCACTGGTGAAATTTTCGGACTTCACCTGCTGCCACTGGATGAGAAGCAAAGTCCAAAAAGCTCTTCCAGAGCATCACGAAGCACGTGAAAGCTGGGAGAGTGGGACACTAGGCAAATACACTTATCAGCATAGGAATTAGCAGGGATACGATATGCTTCAGCAATATCTTCACAAACTGGATCCCTAAAAGCAATACAGCTCACATATATCTTCGTTCCATCTCCCTCTGCAATGAAATTCAACGATTTTACATTTTAAATGAAAAATGCAAATACAATAATTGCAGAACAAGTTTATCATACACCCCATCCTCTGCAAAAAAAAAAGAAATCAAGGGATTTACAAAATAAAAGAGAAAGATGTACAAGAACGCAGCAAAAGAAGAGCAAACTTAACATGGATCATGACAACAATAAAAACAACCAGCTAGATGGGGGTGACCCCAAAGGTTCAAATGATTTTGTTACTTCATCTTAATGGAGTTAAGGAGTGCAAAAGTCCAAGCCCACAGCCTGAGAGAAAGCTTCAGTTGAGGAGTATGGGTATGGCTTCAATATTAAGGACTCCTGGTAGGATGTAATTACCAATTTACCCTAATACATATGTTTAAAGTTCCTTAAACCAGGGCTTGTCGAGCTCCCACCTAATGTACACGAGAGTAAACCAACTATTTCCCACTCAAGATATCTCTATGATATAAAAGCAAGCAAACAAAATATAATAGGCAAGGATCTATGAGATAGGCCTGCAGATAGGAGATGATCCAAAGAGGGACAGATTCCTCTTTCCGATGTTACAGCTCTTCCAACACCCTTCATGAGAAGCTAGGACAAGATCTGCTCAGATTGCACTCTGTTGTTGTAGGAATCCATTGAGGGGCTCAATCCTTCTTACTTCATGTTCGAAATATCCTTGCTTGATCAAGGTTTCAGAGAAATGGGTGGAGGATTTCTAGAGATCGCAGGAAAGCAAAGGGTTTAGTGCTTTTAGGTTGTTCTCAAAGCTTGTCACTCTGAGAAAGCTTTTTCAAAGTTACAGGAACCACAGAAAACAGAGACTGCATAGAAAGACAATCATTTATGAGAAGATTGCCAAGTTGGAGAATAGACGATTCTAGGGTTGGAGGAGCTTGAGAGAAGGGATCAATAAAAGGTGGCGGTGGAAGAGGATAAGAGATAGGAGATGGATTAGAGATGGCATCCAAAACGAAGTGGTTGAAGGACGGCCAATGCCAGCATGAAGTGGCCGAAGGAGGGGGGCGCTGAAAAGGCCTTCACCCATTCTATTACTAACGAAAGAAGACAGTGAAATTCCATTCATTCTGGGGAGGTGTCGAGGGAACAGATTCAATGGAATGCTCTAGTTGGGAGAGTTTTTCATATTAATTTAGACTTTTTAGTAGGCAGAACAAGGATATCTTTTGATGATGGTCTAAGAAAGGACACATTAATTGAATATCAGGCAGGTTGATCATTATTCAACATTTTTCTCTATGGAGGTATAGAAGACCGGCAATGAGTTGAACATGAATGGATCTATGGTTCCATATGGTTTTCACTTCTTCTTTGAGTTGGTTATATCATAACATAAAAGTTGAGGAGTTTAGGCTGAAAATTTCCACTTTCAAGAGGTTAAATACGGCTCTGGTTTTTTTGTTGTCTAGAAGATATCCACACTGAGAGTTAAGGATTTTAGCCTGACAGTTCTTTCTAAAGCACTTTACTTCATTTGGACGAAGCTCTTTGTGAAAACCAGTGAAGAAACTATCTTTGGATTTTTTCTATCAAAGAAACCATTTTGATAACAAATTGGTGGTTGAAACTGGAACCAAGAAAACAGGTTCTACTCTTTTCTACAGACAAATAAAAGTCTCTATATCAAATAAAACAGTCTCCTGTGAAATGGACCGACACGTGTATTTTGAATATTTGATATAAAAACACCAAAAGTGATAGAACACTTCTAAGTCATCGTTATCATTTATAGAAAAATATTAAGAACTCTTGCTTACCTGTCAAAACAATTGGATAGCTCCGAGGATACGTCAAAGCATCATTGACATCAAAACCAGATGTGTAGAATTCCACACCGGCAGGCAGAACACACTGCAATATGATGTGCATCAGACTAATAGATGAATTCTGACCTTAAGTCGGTAACTTTCAGAAAATTGGCGATCTATTATGAAATATAAAAATCAAAGTCATATATAAATCTCTGTGACCTTAGAAAGATAGAAATTTATAATTAAAAAAAAGGAAAAAAAAAGTTCATGCAACATTGAAAATGATTTTTTCCTAGAAATTAGTTGAGGTATTTTAATCCAAAGAAGATACATGTGGCCCAGAAAGCTATAATAACCACATTGTGAAAATCAAAAGCAACTGCTATGCCCGTCATTTTTTTTATTTTTATTTAAATATGGACCAGACAGGGTCCCCAAACGTCATAATGGACTAAAGAGAAAGGTGATAAGCTATGAGGCTCAATCCTCCGAGGAAAAGAGGCCCAATGATGTTTGCCAAATTGGCGAGCTTCACATTCAAAAGTCTTCAACAATGTCAATTCAGGAAACACCTGATAGAGAGCTCTAGCAGAGGGATGACCAAGAGGAAATGTCGATTTGTTCAGTCTATAACTTTTAAGGTTAAAATATTAGTTATAGATGTGCATGTATATGATGTCTATGGTAGAGATGATGATGAATACATGGATTTATTTGATGAATGATATGTGTATTCATGATGACATTATCAATAAAAGGTTGATGGTTGTTATGTAAAATAAATTTAGAGAGACATATTTGATGTAATTTTGGGCATGTGAAGCGACAATCACTCAATGTGGTGATCGTAAGGTGTAAGAAGTAGGAAGGAGATTCTCGAATGAATGGGTGAGGAAGACAAAAGCAATATGTAGAGGAAACTATAAAGAATGTGACTTTTTTACATGTATGTTCAGATATATATATATGGGTTTTTATCAGTTATGCCCCTCTGAGATATCGCAATTTCAATTATGCCCCTATCTTTTTGGTAATATCAGTTGTGCCCCCCACTTCTTTCTCCATCACCACTTGTCCCCTTCCGTCAGATTGACCGTCAAAAAATTAAAATAACCATGGTTTATTCAAACCATGGTGTGGTTAAGAAGGGTATTATGGTCAGAACAAAACCATGGGTCGATCTGGGGAAGATGGAGCAGAGCATGGTGCTGGAAAGGTAGGGCCGTGGAAGAGGGGCGAAGGTGGAGCTCGGGGGAGGAGCTCGGGGCGGAGCTCGAGCGAAGGACTTGGGGCGGGAGCAAGGGGAGGCACGAGGGCAGGAGGAGGCGAGCGGGGGGCGGGGGAAGCTCGGGGCAGGGGCGGGGGATGTGGGACAGGGGCCGGGGGAGGGGATGCAGAAGCTCGGGGCAAGGGGTGCGGGACAGGGGCCGGGGGAGGGGGTGCGGAAGCTTGGGGCAGGGTCGGGGGGTGCAGGACAGGGGCGGGGTCGGGGGTTGCGGGACAAGGGCGGAGGGTGGGGGGTGCGGGACAGCGGCAAGGTCGAGGGTTGCAAGACAGGGGCGGGGGGTGCGGGACAGCGGCGGGGTCGGGGCTTGTGGGATAGGGGCGGGGGGCGAGGGTGCGGGACAGTGGCGAGGTCGGGGGTTGCGGGACAGGGGCGGGGTCGGGGGTTGCGGGACAGCGGCGGGGTCGGGGGTTGGGTGCGGGAAGCTCGGGGCAGGGGCGGGCTTGAGGACAGGTGGAGGCACGGGGGCGGCGGGGAGCAGGGGGAGGCGCGGGGCAGGGGAGGGGGAGGCCCAGGGGGCGGGGGCGGCGGGGAGTAGGGGGCAGCGCGGGTCAGGCTCAGTGTGCGGGGGCGGCGGGGAGCAGGGGGGCCATTGAGGAGCCAGGGCATAGGTGCGAGGGCCGACGAGGAGCTCGGGCGGAGGGATGGGATGAGGGCGGTCGGGAGGAGTCGCTGGAGGAGCAGGTGGCTGGGAGAAGAAAGAGAAGGGGGAGGAAGAGGATAGGGGAGGAAGAAGAAGAAGAGTTGGACATTTGAGTCCATTTTTTTCAATTAATTCCACTTGTGTCCTTGAAGTTAACGTCTGTTTGTATTAAGGATGGACGGAAACTAACCCGAGGGGCACAAGTGATAGAATGGGAAGAAGTGAGGGGCACAACTGATATTACCAAAAAGATAGGGGCATAACAAAAATTGCGATATCTCAGAGGGGCACAACTGATAAAAACCCTATATATATAATTTAAATTAGTTATTCCTTGACAACGTTACCATATAGTCGACCCTAATTATGTGAGAAAAGGCTAGGAATTTCTTGTTATATATGTTGATATGTGTATACATTAACACTCTTACCGCAATTTTTATAGTCTGAAATAAGAATAAGCTTAAAATTTTCACACTGGTTTGTTCAGTCAGTAAAAGTTTTACTTCGGGGTCAAATTGTAGCCATGGTTTTAGCAGCATGTCATCTGAAAACTTGATGGAGTGGTTGTAGGTTTCAACAAGTTTCGGTATTCAGAATGACACATGCTTATGTTTATGGGATTTGTAGCTGTGGAAGCAAATGCGCTTGTAGATGCTGATCCACGTGTTTCTTGTCATGGATTTTCACATGTATATCCTTGTACTCTTTCAAAATAAAATTATAACTCCAATATTTTTTACAGATACGTAATAACTCCTGTAGAAGTGCTCCATCGTATACAATTAGCACAACCTTTACATGAAGTTAGTCTAATCATTAGGTCGCCTTAAGGATTCAAACTAATAATGATATATATTGTTTATGTTGACTCTCTTACACTCCATCATTGACCTGTCCTTATTTCTCCTCCTTGTCCCATACAACCTCTTATCACCTCGGCAAAATCACCCCTCCCTTATCGCAAGCCCCATCCCAATATATTGTGGCTTTGCAACTTCGTTGTAATGCTTTCTGACGCAAGCCCCACCATCATCAAGACCTCTCTTCTCATTAAAAATTTTTTCCTCCTTTAAGATTCCCTCTTTTAGTTCATGTTCATATACACAATTTGTTTCTGTTTTAGTTTCTTTGTACGCGCATCACATAGGAATAAAACAATGTCAGGTAGTCAAACTCCCACCTGAAATAATCTCTTTTCCTCTTATAAGCTAGTGTACCAAGCCAATCTACTACTACTTTTGAAAGGCATGATCTCCGTAGCTGTCAAATTACTCTAAAACATCTTTTCTCATAGGCCCATTTAAATCTCCATCTTCTGGAAATGCTTAGGAAAATAGCATAAGTTATATTATAAGTCAAGCTCGGCAAAAAAAACTCAATTTCTTCATGATCCTATAAGTAACTTCCAGCAAGGGATTCAGACAAGGAACTCAAGAGAAGAGCAAATATAGGACACTCCAAAAAGAGGCATGCATAAAAACACCCATATAATAATAGTATTCATGCTACATTGAACAAAAGAGAACGAGGCCTCGTTACCCAAAAAAATCCAACCCCGCTTTGACCGCACCACTACACATATTGCAAGAAAACCAATATCGAATTTCTCCAATCTGGTTTTAGATAAAAGCGCTACCATGAATTATTCTTCAACACCGTACCTCACGCCTCCGACAAAAGTAATTGAAGTCAGTAAACTCATGTTCAGCTCAATGTAAGCTCAACTCAGTACGCTCTGAAGCTCCTATGGTATCATTTCGCTTAGGAACTTCTTTAACAACTGCTATGTGTATAATCAAACTCTTAAACATGAGGGCCTAAGTGGAGCATTAACATCGCTTGCGACACGCTCGACCCCAGCTCATTAGAAGCTCATTTCAATCAAATCAATGGGAACTAGAACGTGAACAAGATCCAGAGAATAAAGACAAAACAGATCACCAAATCAGCTCACCGTGGGGAGCTGCGGCGGCGGGGGCGGGTAGAGCGCGTGGTTCGTGGGCGGAAACTGGTCGAGGAGGGAGGGTGTGTACATCACATCGGCCCCATGAAAGCCTTTTGCTCCATCCAGTGTCTGGATCTCGGGCCCAATCCCGCACACCACGAAGTACTCGAAGATCCTGGAAGACATCGGGGATCTTCGATCGGAGGCGACGAATCAGGTACCGGATTCGACTCCAGATCCCGATATGAGACTTTCGCGCGACTTCGATAGGCGATGAGTTCGATCAGGAAGCCTTTATAGTGTTCGGTGGGGAGGCGAATGGGGTGAGGGTTTGGGAGGACAAGCGGAGAGGAAATGGGAAGGAGGGAGAGGGAGGTCGTTGCTGGAAGAAGGTCGTCGAACGGGAAGGATCGACGAGTGGGGGAGAGCGGACAGAGGGGCGCCGCTGTTGGGCGTTATTCGGGTCGGGTGGGCGTGTTGTCTTGTCCCGGCAGGACCTTGTTAGTAAGTCTTAATTGAGAATAAGTTGTATAATGACTTGTTAACTAGGTCTTCTTTAATCGTTGATAAGTTCTCAATATCCATGACCAAAGATAAAAGATCTAACCTACTGTGGATTTGATAAGAATCCATGAAATCGACTCTACTTAAAGTAGGAGAAAGCCTTGTTCTTTTTTATCGTCATTATATAAACTATTTTCAAAAATGTGATTTTAGAGATGCATATTATTGTGTATTTCATAATTTTAACAGATGTTCTAATACAAATTATAATAGTTATGTGACGTATATTTGTGACAATGACTATATATTAGATATAATAATTATTATTGAGAAAGGACACGTGTCAGCAAACAAGAAATAATGAAATGCATACGCTAAGAGCACGCTAGGAGCATACATTTTAAAAAATAAATAAATAGCAAAATATATCGCCATTTAACAATATCCAATATCTAAAAGTGAATGGTCAGATGATATTATTGAAACCAAAAATGATCATTCTTCAGTAGAAAAGTTGAAATTGGGTACCTCTGTTTTGATATATGAAGTAGAAATCAAGTTAACATTGATTTGGTATGAGGACGTATATCTGTATCTATCCATTTGCATTCTTACTCTTGGATCATATATTATAACCCTGCAGATTAGATCCCTTATCTATTTCAAATAATCTAGGCAAATATCTCCAAGGACTGAATAAACTAAAACCAGTCAAGTGTAACGGCTAAAAAAACCTAGCATGTGAATAAATCCCTCCTGCATCATATCAATAAAAAAGGATGACGTATGAATGTCCCCATGACAGAAATGTCATATTCAAAAATGAATCAAATGCTCGGGGAAAATCCATCATAATTTTGAGCATTTATTGAAAGTTGTAGATCTCTTTGATTATGGATCATTTTCATGAAGGATGTTTTTCATCTTGAGTTTTTTTATGATTTTAATTCTATGTTCTTTTTATTTTTATTTTTGAAATTTGTTTGAAGCATGTCCTAGTGGCCCCATGTGCCACCACATGCTTCCCCTGCATCTCTCCTCACGCCCAAGCGGTCAATGCCACCTTCTTTTCTCTAAGACCAACCCCTAAGGGCCACCTCACTAGAGGTAGGGATGTCAATCTATGTGTGTCAGCTTGGTACCTGACCCGAACATGCTCTATTTAATGACCAAAACCCGCTCTATATGATGGGGTTGTGATTAAAACTTACTACTCATATGGGCATGGATTTGGGTTTCCCTTTTGGGTACGCGAAAGCAACCTGAACCCGAATACATTTAAGTACACATAAACATGCACATGTACATATACGCATGTGCGTGTACTTATGTGTTTCACGTTACTTAAGCTAGTCCAACTTAACAAATATCTAATTATTTTCAATTCATCTATATAAAAGTCTCCATATATTCCCCCCAATTCATTCACTAATTCAGATTCAACTATCTTTTTGTATCTCTAAAATACATATATTTTTAATCCAATATGAGCAAACCATCCAATTAATATCCATGATATTCCCCGCACATTTGTTGCATATATGTGACGTTCCCACGCGGGCCTTACACATGTGTACCACAAAACAAATGTCAATGTATTGTGTGTCCTAGATATTTTCATTCAATACGTGTCATCAGATAATTTATACCTTTAATTGATTTATAATTGACTTTCTTTTGAATGTGTATGTGAAGTTTCTTTGTAGTTTACTTCTATTATCTTTTTGTAAGAATATATTGTATGAATGGTTAGCTTAAAATGTGATTTTACATCGAATGTGTAGATATCCATTGAGTACATTGATATTCGACGGGTATATGGATATCTGCTTAGAACTACCCGTTAAATAAATGGATAAGTTTGGGTAGTGATTTTATAAATGGGTATGGGTTCGAGAATAGAAAAATACACTCTGAACCTGACCAGCTAACATCCCTAACTAGAGGAACGGGTAAGCACCCCCATCTATGCTACATCTTCTCCCGATTGTGTAATTGTTCCTCTGCACAGCACGAGCCTCATCAACCCACAATACTCGCCACCCTCAACCGATCCCTAACCTAACCACCCGAGCTCGCACGAAACCCACATTCACAACTTGTCTCTCTGTAACCACCTCTGTATAAAAGAGAACGATCTACCTCGATTAACTATCCTCCCTTATAGTTAGATACGAAGCAAGCTTGGAGACCTTTACGATGACGGTGGAGCCTCCCCTCTTTGAGCAAGTACCTCTAACCTCCAGTACGATCCTCTGAGAGTGAAAACCTGTAGCCATTGTAGCTCAGCCCTTTGCTTCATTATTTTGCCTCAAAGCTTGTTTGCCTAAGTTTTTTGAGGCGACGACCTTGTCCCAATATAGGCAACTCCGACTACCTCCGGGTGTACCATCACAAGGTAAAATCTTCATCCACAGCCTCTTTTCTCCTTTCTTCTTTCCAAATTCTTCTTCTTCGAGTTCTTCTCTTTTGTATGTTAGTTGCCTTTCTCGACTTCATTATTCTCCATTCCTCTTATCTCTTCATTTGATCCAAACTTGAAACCTCCGACCGATCCGAGATTTATCCTCCTCTTTTGCCATAATCCCACTTTTACGATCACCATTGATCCTTGCAAAGGACTGAGGCACTAGATACTACACCTACTTCATTTGCATGGGAACTCCCGCCCTTTACAATTGATCCCCATGCTTGCATAGCTTTTGCTCGAGCAGCCAAGCTTGTTGCCATGTACTTGCAGGTATCCATCATCTGAAGAAGCAACACCTCCAGGTTAGTGTTAGTAGTGATAAAGAACTCTGTGCACTTCTATCATGCCCCGATCCCCTATGCCCGACACAGCCGGGTTGTATCGAGACATGATGACTTATGTTGCCCAACAAATAACCAAGGAAGGAAATATAAAAGAAGATATTTAAACACAATTCCTAACTTCCATTCAAAACACCATTAGCATACAAAAAGACATATTGTGAGATACATAAAGCTAAACATATATACAAGTATTAAATTTGAACATAGTTCTTCCCATCAAGTTTTCATATGACATTTCATGGATATACAAAATGAAAGACTAAGACACTAGCTTCACAACTATGCTAACTAATGGTTAGGATAACGTAAAGTGTTCATAATTACAAGGAGTTACAAAAACTTTATATTTCCATTTGTCAACCACTAAAAATAAAAAAAAGTGCCTTCACAAACTTGTCTACTTCTTGTACTTTTCATTAAAGTTGGATTGTGCTAACGTCAATAATAGGTCATTTCTCAGTCATCACTGTAGTTATTTCCATAAGCATGATAAGGACTATGTTTCCCCTCCCCCATGATGTGGTACGAAAAGGTAATGCTCGACTCACTGATGAATCCATGATTCATCTACTCTATATGAATATTTTAGCAAAATCCCTTTAATAATTCAATAATTGAACTCCTTAAAATAAATTAATTAACATTCATTAATTGTGCTAAACTTAAGGTTAAAATCTGTAAATAAATATCCCTTATTTTTTGCCATGATTGAGCTAATTATTTTATGTAAAAAATCATATTTTAACCTTATTCTTCTCTAAATTATACTATAATTAATTAACTAACTTGGAATAAAGAATTAAAATACATAAAATCAGAAAATCAAGAGAAAACACAATAATCTGACTTTTTTATATTTTGTGCATATTTTCTCTTTGTTGTTTTTATTTCATCTTTTCTAACCTATAAAAAATCCATAGAAATTAGATTAATTATGTATATATTGTGTATAAATTCATCCACTAATTAAAAGCAAATAAAAAATACAAAACACAAAATTCAATATTTTATTATATATAGAGTATCTCTAAAAATATTTTTTATACAAATGATTTCTTTTGCTTATTAGCCCTTCAAAAAAGTTGTATATCTCATCGAGACGAGCAACTTTCATGTTGACTATTTTTTGATTTGACTTCATATACTATTTCTTTTCCATTTTTATTTGTATTTATCTATTTTTATTTTATTTTTATTTAATTATTTTACTGTATTTTGTCCATATTTTTATTTCTTTTTGTTATTTATTTTATTTTGAGGTTTTATTTTTATTTATTTTACTTTTTATTTTTATTTTTCTCTTTCTTTTTTCCTCTTCCTTTCCTCTCGTTTTCTCTCCCTCTCTCTCTCTCTTCCCTTCTCCTTCCTATCTCCTCATTCTACCTCACTTGATCACATGCAGAGCACATGACCTCTCCTCCCTCTCACCTCTCTCCATGGCACGTGTGCAGTATGTGCCATCTCCCTCCTCCCAGGCACGTGCGGCACACGTGTCCTTCTTCCTCACCACCACAACTGTTACCGCCACCGCCCTGCTCCAGCCGTTGCACCCTCCACCGTTACTCCTCCCCTCGTCGACTATTCTCTTTCACCTCCCCCTCGTGTAACTAACAACCCCTCCTCCTATAAAGCCTCTGCCCTCGCTTTCTTCGTCCACATGCCCTTCTTCCCTCAAGCTCTAGGTGACAACGGATGCTTCCACCACAGCACGATCCAGATGTCTTAGGACCTTTGTGCTACTCCTTTCACAAGCGACCGAACTTCAAGGTGCTCTCGCCGTTCCAATGAGGCGATCACCGCAGCCACCCCCCCCCCCCCCCCCCCGCTCCACTCCTTAGGTGACTCCAAACACCCCTTTCTTCCTCTTCATTCTCATTCGCACATCCACATTGGAGCCCGAGCTCTGCCTCAACTAGATCACCTTCAACTTCAACACCCTCATTCATTCGCCCTCGGGCTGGAAGCCTCCACCTCACTAGCAGCTCGATTTCCTTCGTCTGCATGCAATCACGTCACACGCCTCTTCCCTCGATCGACATTTCCACTAGCCTCGTCGATCGTTCACCCACGTACCATCGTTTATCGAGCCCTCAACACTCCAACTACGCTCCATAGCCGCTCCAACCAGCCTCCAGCTACTCTGCCAACTACAGAGCATCTACCACCTCCTCCAACGAGAACCGTCCCCACTCCCCTCGCCACCCTCAACCTTCATGATAGCGAGGACCTCCACCTGAGCTCCATCGTCATCGACTGGTCACAACCGCCTACATGCTAGGAGCTTGTCCATGTGTTGCCTGAGTTGTTTCTCTGCTGACCTCTGCAACTCTCACCATCGCTCCGGCTCAATCGAGCTGCGCCTCCGCCCGACCATCCACCGTCGTCTGATGTCTCCTCCACCATCGTTGCCATTGGATCAAGCCTCAACCCTTGATCCAACGGTCTCAGTGACATCACATATCCCCCTCCAGAGCCTCCATCCATGCCTCAAGGCTCAGTGCTACCGAGCCTCTCTCTGCTGCCACATGGAGGCTCGGATCCCTGACCTCAACCCTGGCCACCCCAGCCTCGTGAGGCACGTGACCTGCACATGCTATTTGGAAAATTTGCACCACACCCCCTCTCAGTTCCAGCAATTCACGTGTGTGCCTCGCTGACTTCAGCACGTGAGAAGCACGTGCCCTCTTAGGCTATTTGCATCCAGGCCCCTACCAGTCTAGAGAATCGTAAGAAGACCCCTTCCCAACAGAGTCACGTGCAAGGCACGTGGTGCTTTGGCAAAATTACTGATGATTATGTTATATATCGATATAATATGCTGAAGAATATCCTTAATGATTGATATATACTCCAATTTTGCATAATTTACATTTTATTTATTCTATACACTCAACATAGAAAATCACCTAAATTACACAAAGTAGATCAAACTACTGCATAAATCGATAGATCCTGGTTATATATCCAGTTAAAATGTTCTCGAAAATATCTATTTATATATTTTTTATGGATTGTATGGTGAGATTTGATTTAATACCAAGACTGATAATCATCCTTGTTAAAATACCAAAATATAACTTCAAATAATTATCTTTATAATATAACAACTCCTATTTATAATTATTATACTAAGTGAGAAAAAAATTCATGAAATTTATATTTATAGCATTGAATTGAATCAATAGCCAACATATCATTTTTATTCAATTTGGCTCTCTATTTCTCTTAACATTTTTGTTGGAAAGAAAAGGGGAGGGAGATTTGTGCAAGATTTTGCATTTTTTATTCCCATACCCATTCCTCATGTGCATAGAGCACACACTTATCCCTTTCCCATGCAATATTTTTTCCCATGCATGTTCTCTCTCTTCCATTTCCCATGCATGCATTTAAGTTTTGTCTTTATGTGCATGATCCAATTCATTTTTATTTGTAGGTGACGTCCATGACAAGGCTATAAAAAGCCTCTCATGACAAAGGCCAAGGAGGCATCTCTCCCTCTCGCAGAAGCATTTCTCACGCACCCTCTCCTCACTCCAGACTCTCTCCTCGACTCCAAAACTCTCTCTCTCTCTACAAACTCCCCTCTCCATGCATACAACCAGTTTCCTCCTCGATGGTCTTCTGCTCCACTCCGCACACTCCAGGCCCACGTACTCTAGCCCACGCACATGCATCTCGTGTGCATGACCTCTTGTGTGCACGCCCACTCCAGCCCGCGACACCTCCTCGCGCGACACCTCCTCGTCGATGTCCTCCTCACGTGTTCAGCTAGGCTGCACGCACGACCCTCCTCCTCACGCGACTAACAGCAGCAACACCTCCTCTGTGTGTTCGACTCCTCTCTTGTGTTTCATCCCTTCTTGCACGACCAACACCTTCCCTACACATGCATCCACACATGTGCCCGTGTGCGCAACCTCTCCTTCATGTCACTGCCACTATCGTCATCGCCTTCATTGTCTTTCTAGATATAGAAGTATTTCTCCTCCCTATTATTTGTCTCTTGTATTTTATTACATTAGTTTATTTTGTTTAAGTTAAATTTGAAGAAACAACTCTTATTTTGTAATGCTCTTCTCAACTCTAGTTTTTCTTTAATACATGCAATGCATTTCTCACATCTTATTCTAATACGAAATATTGCATGTATCTAGATAGAGAAGTGATGCTCTTCATTGTGTATCTAGATAGAGAAGTATTTCTCCTCCCTATTATTTGTCTCTCGTATTTTATTACATTAGTTTATTTTGTTTAAGTTAAATTTGAAGAAACAACTCTTATTTTGTAATGCTCTTCTCAACTCTAGTTTTTCTTTAATACATGCAATGCATTTTTCACATCTTATTCTGATACGAAATATTGCATGTATCCTTTTATTTCTTCCATCTTTATTTGCAATTCAGCCCCTATTTTCTTATTTAGTTGCATCTATGTCCTCATTTGTTTACTTTAAGTTTTACTAAATATTCTCACCACATATCGCATTTTCTCTTCAGATTTCATAAATTTTCTCTCGTCTCCATAGATTAAGATTCAATTTAAGTTTGAAAGAAGAATTAAAATCACAAATTTTCTTGGTCCTTGTGGATTCGATCCTCTACTTGCCGCATATAGTTTTACTGTAACCCGATCATGCTTGTAGTTGTGATTTTATTTGTTACATTACGGTTCTTCGTGGAACAACAACGGCGTGATAAACCCATATTCTTAAACTATGAAATCGCATCAATAATTACTTAGGACTTAAAGGAATTGGGACTACTTGTTAGGCATGATTTTTCTGTGCTCAACTAAAACTCAAGTGATAACCTTAAATTAAAATCGGAACACCTAATCAAGGAGACTGTAAACAAAATTGAAGAAAACTAACAATTTTTTCTGGTGGAGAACAACCCACTCATTGTATGAAGGAGAGAATTGGATACTTAACCCAACCCGGGGTACCACTCCTTTCAACCGTCCCAATCCTCCACACAGTTTACTATTCACAGGGGTACCCAACCCAACCCAACCCTGCCCAACCCTGCAACCAAACGAACCCTTAGGGTAGAGCCAAAACTAGGAAGTTTTAGTATGACTACTAATTTTAAAAACAACTAGCTATTTCTCAGTGAGGGAATTACAATTTCCCTTTGCGAATTGGGTGGTTAAAGGATAACACAAAGGCACCGTTCTAAAGTAACACGGGTAGCTGTTTTACAGCCTGTACTTATACCCAAACTAGCTGAAAGTAGATGCAGCTAGCCATATGAAACCGGACCAGTCTTTGTGGCACTCTCCAAAACCTAAGCTCCTCTTAAACTTATCAAAGATTGTTTTATCACTCAATTAAAATCTGAAATATAAGCGACCGAACTCTTGCGGCCTTGATAGTGTTGAGTTGGTGAAACTAGGGGTTGCTTGTCTGCTCGTGTTGTTTGTCTTGTGTCTGTTTTGCTCCCTATTGGATCACCATATTCTTCCTCTTCTTCCATTCCACCATGTACTCCAGATCCACTTCATACCCAAGGACCAATCCATATCATCCCAACCTTGAAGTCGGAACTTCGACTGACTTCACCACCTCAAATGACTTCATCGCTTCTTCATACTCCTCACCCTCTACACGTTCTTACCCACTTGATACCCTTCCATACAAGTCTTTCACATAGTATACCCCAAAGCTCGTCATCCCTTTGGACATATATCATGAGAAAACAACTGTTGAGAATGATGAATGGTCAAACTACATGGGACAATATCACACCTATAAACCTTTGACCCAAAGACTTCTTTCATACAACCAAATAGAGAGGCTCACACCATATATCCACCCTGACTAGATCAAATACCGCAAGTCTTCCTATTCTCCACTCAATGAGCCCTCATACACATAGGATTGGATTCAGGATCTAGCTCCACCTTCCCACCATTGGTGGACACCCGATTATGAGGCTCAAACTATCTCTGCAAGAAACCCACACTCAACTCAAGATTGCATGCCTATGTCGAGATATGCTGAGTGTGGAACATCAACCTCTCAACAGTATCATTCCCCTCGTTCCAAGAAAATACAAGAGGATGAATACTCTCAAATCAAGAGAAATGTGGAAGAATTGAGGAATGAATTCAGAAAAGCTTTGGAAAGAGAAAAGATAGAATGTGTTAAACATGGTATAGATGTGTATTCAAGTAAAGAATATCTCAAGGACCTAAATAACACTAGGGAAACAAACATCTCCTGTACAACTGGAGTCACACTCATAGCCATGCTGACAACTAACCATTATACTGAAAATGCAAAAAAATGGAAAATCGGAAAATTTTAAAAAAAGGTCAATTCTAAAATGGAAGCATTTTGCAAGAGTTTTATCTTAGAGCTTCCATTTATCAAGACCATAGAGTATTTGCCCGATCTTAAGAGATTTGTGAAGAATCGATAAAATACTAGGAAGACGATCAATAAGCAATCACAGACTGAATTACATATAATCTCTATGTCCAGTTCCTTTGTGATGAATCGAAAAAATAAAAACTGCAAAGTCAAGCGGTTGACTCGGATCACGTGTGAAATTGGGGATTCCTTATTCACACATGTTCGGTTAGACGATGACTCTACATTAAACATCCTCCCAAAGACAGTCTTTGATCAACTCAAGCTCGGACAACTCAAAAAGATGAGGGTGATTGTTCAACCGCCAGATCGATCTACCTAAAGATCGTGAGGAATTGTTTCTGTCGTCGTAAAGTTCCGAGGTGATAAGAATAAAGTGGACTATATTGTCCTAGACATTGAGAACCACATAGAATTTTGTGCGTCTCCTATTATTCTAGGAAAGTCATTCTTAGCCTTTGCTAAGACAATTGTCAATTGTGAGACTCATGACATCAAGTTTCTGAACTCAGACCACAATAAATAAACCCTCATTGATACGACATGCTCTGAGGAAACTCAACTTGAAACCGACAATCGTGATCAGGAGACAACCACTTCACATGATCAGACCTCACCTCGTGAAACACATACACAACCTAGGAGAGACACTTGAGAGACCAACTGTTGGATTGACCTTCGATTCTCATCACACCTCCCACCCTGATACTGCTCTTAAGAGGAAGCAATATTCGATAGCTTATGAAGAATTGGACCGTGTTTATGAAGATCATCACGGTTATTTGAGTGATCCAATCTTTGAGTCGGCAGTTATTCATGAAATACTTGAACTATACAAGGTGCCGACTCTTCTCATGAAATCTTTGATGTCACCAAAACTCACGAATATCAGAAGGTGATATCAACATCCACAAACCATCACTTACAAAGCCACCAGGAACATGCTCCGTCACGCCGAAGCCTTGTACCCTACAAGAATTGGTCGACTTTTACAGAGACTCATCTGATTAGGAACCCTTAAATGTCACATCGGTTACTCATGATAGGGAGAAGAACTCCGACCATCTTCATCCCAATGCTTCTAACAGAAACAAACAAACCAAGAAAGCCACCTTTGACCTTAGAAAATAGGTGATTTATGAAGAATCCCCGTATGGTCCTGAAGTGGTACATCAGGTAAGTGCAATCGGTGCCATTGTTATCAAAGGACTCTTACCTTTGACTGACAATAGTTGGAGATCCTTTACGTATGACTACTATTCTTCTGGGGACGACTCTGACGATGGTTGGACCTCTTTATCTTCCACCTCTTCACTGCCTTCTATATCTTCATACTATCTCCCACGATACTCCCACAAGAAGGTTTGTCGCAAACCTCCTTGACCTTGTACATCCATAAATCTACACGGCCCCCACTTGTAATTATCCGATCATACTTAGGCTGACTCGAGCTTAAGAATAGGGGGACCAATACCATTGTGTATACATCACTTCTATTCTTTTCTTCTCAACCTCGACCGTCCAATTTCTTGCTCTCCTGCTATGATTAGGCCCTCAGAAGCCTAAGTATAGGGGAGCAAGTTGATTTTTTTTCTTTTCACTCAACTATGATTGGTCTGAGCTATGTCTATATTTCACTCTGTGCCATGAGAACATACCACAATCTAAATATAGGGATGTGTGTATTCTACATACTTTATCCATAGCTTGTACTTTAATTGGTTTCATCACAAACCAGGTATGGGTACAAGTTGTGTATATTATATATATTATACTAAATTTCTTGTATAAATAATACCTTTTTTCAAAAAACTTTCTAATAAAATTTAGGAGGTATAAAAAATAAAAATAAAAAATCAATAAAAAATTAAAAAAACAAAAACAAAACAAAACCAACTTAAGGTTTCATCCCTGACATTTTCACTATCACTCAAGACTTGAGGAATGAAAGAAACTCAAGTTTTTAAGGTCCTTTGATTCAGAGTTAATCAACCTTAGTCATTAGGGTTTGAGGCTTATTAATCCACACTTCCCTAGTTTGAAAGATGTGAGTGCTATATTGTGTGCTTAATATATACTTTTAAGAATTTGACCAGCACATCACCTGCATAACTGCATGATTGATGAGATGAGTTGAGATTTCACTTGAGGGACTGCGACTTGAGATTTGAGTTTAGACCTTATTTTATGATACTCGAGGATGGGATAAAGTTGATGAAAGCTTCATGAAACCTGAGTGTCAACAAACCCAAGCCAGTATGTGAATAAGTTTGCATGTTATATCTTGATATTGACCTATGTGCTAGGGTGCAATGAAACATAATAAATTGTTGATCAGTGTGGGCCAAATCTTGGAAAAAATATTGGATTTAGCCTAGAAAAAATGATGAAATGATTAGGTCTCTCAATCACAAAGACAAATCCAAAGAGCTTCAATCAAAGGCGAGCGCTCCCAACCATTCCAAAAAGTCCTTTTGGACCAAATCTAAGTAGGCTGACTAAGTCGGGCTAAAATCTCAAAAAAAGGCCCTGCATCGTAAGCGATACATGTCTTGGTGTATGTATATTAGATATTTAAAGAATACACACCTCTGTATATTCTCAGGAAAACAAGTACAGACGACTCGAACGCTTTTGACGGACGCACTGGTCAATAACCAAAAATACATGTGTTGAGTAATAAGGCACCTGAGAGGATCCTTGTTCCAATGCGAGGAACAGAAGAAAATAATACAAACCTAAAACCTCCATCAATAGGCCTATCGTCTACAGCTTCAAGTCTGACAAACTACTGAGATAGTGAATTGGATGCAAGAACTGATTTATTCCTTAGCATTGAGGATTAGGTCTTCAGGAGAGTCTTTTAGATTAGGTCTTTGAGTGATGTTTCAACTTGATTCTCGTGAATGTAGTACACACTAAATGTCATATCACTTATGCTATATGTACAAATGGAGAGTTCGATAATTAAAAAAGTTGGATTCCGTTTGATAAAGCTGAGTTGAGCTTAGAATTTTAGGACCACTAAAACCCAATATTCTTAATGAGAAAAAACTTGAAATTCGCACATGCACAGTCAGGGATTCAACCTCTAACTCTCTAAAATTTGCTTGGGGACAAGTAAAGAGCTAAGTATAGGAGTGTGATGAATCCATGATTATCTACACTATAAGGATGTTTTAGCAAAATCCCTTTCAAATTCACTAATTATCCCCTTAAAATCAATTAATTAACTTTCATTAATTATGCTAAACTTATGGTTAAAATATATAAATAAATAATCCTTGTTTTTAACCTTGATTGAGCTTATAATTTTAT
This sequence comes from Ottelia alismoides, assembly GCA_037367405.1. Classification (NCBI taxonomy): domain Eukaryota; kingdom Viridiplantae; phylum Streptophyta; class Magnoliopsida; order Alismatales; family Hydrocharitaceae; genus Ottelia; species Ottelia alismoides. The sequence continues at coordinate 279,001 of JAZKJV010000020.1, forward strand.
GTACAAAAATCATTTATTTTAACTTAATTCTTTATCTAAATTATTCTTTAATTAATTAACTAACTTGTCATAAAAAATTAAAATAAATAAAAATCAGAAAATCAAGAGAAAACCAAAAAATCTGACTTTTTATATTTTGTACATATTTTCTCTTTGTTGTTTTTATTTTAGCTTTTTCTAACCTATAAAAATCCATAAAAATTTGTGTATAAATTAATCCACTATATAAAATCAAATTAAAAAAATACAAAAAGCAAAAATTCGATATTTTATTATATATAGAGTACCTAAAAAAATACTTTTTGTACATATGATTTCTTTTACATTTTTGCCATTCACGGAAGTTGTAAATCTCGTCGCGGTACATGTCATCTCCCTCCTCCCAGGCATGTGTGGTGCACGTGTCCTTCTTCCTCCCCACCCCAGTTGTTACTGCCATCGCCCCACTCCAGCCGTTAGGCAATCCATCATTACTCCTCCCCCTTGCCGACCGTTCTCTACCACCCCTTGCGTAACCGACAACCCCTCCTCCTATAAAGCCTCCACCCGCATTGCCTTCATATGCATCCACCCTTCTCCCCTCAAGCACCAATGATAGTGGTTGCTTCCACCGTAGCACGATCTAGATGTCTCAAGACCTCTATGTTGATCCTTTCACAAGCGGTCGAGCTATGAGGAGCTCTCGCCATTCCTCTGAGGAAATCACCGGAGCCACCACCCCCCGGCTCCACTCCTCATGCGACTCCAACCATTCATTTCTTCCTCTTCATTCTCCTTCGTACCTCCACATTAGAGCCCGTGCTTTGCCTCAACCAGGTTACCTTTAACTTCACCGCCCTTATTCAACTACCCTTGATACGACAACCTTCGCCTCATTAGCCGCTCGATTTCCCTCTGTCCGCCCGCAATCACGACGTACACCTCTGCCCTCGATCGACATCTCCACCAACCTCTTTGATTGCTCACCCCTGTACTGCCGTTTGTCGAGCCCTCAACACTCCAGCTGCACTCCGTAGCCACTCCAATCAGCCTCCAGCTGCTTCACTGATTTCAAAGCATCTGCCACCTCCTCCGACGAGAACCACCCTCGCTTCCCTCGGCCTTCACAACAACGTGGAACTCCACCTCCACCTCAACTCCATCGTTGTCTACCGGTCGCAACCGCATAGATGCCAGCAACTTGGTCGTGTGTCAGCTGAGCTGTTGCTCCGACGACCTCCACAACTCTCTTCACCGCTCTGCCTCTACTGAGCTGCAGCTCTGCCCGACCATCCACCACCACTCGACGTCTCCTCCACCATCACAACCGTTGGATCAAGCCTCATCCCTTGATCCAAAGATCTCTATGATGCCACATATCCCCATCCAGAGCCTCCATCCATGCCTCAAGGCTTGGGGTCGCCGAGCCTCTCTCTGCTACCACGTGGAGTCTCGGGTCCCTAACCTCAACCATGTCCACTTGAGCCTTGTAAGGCATGTGACCTGCACGTTCTATTTGGAAAAGTTGCACCACACCCAGTCTCAGTTCCTGCAATTCAAGCACGAGCCCCCACTGACTTCAGCATGTGAGAAGCACGTGCCCTCTTCAGCTATTTGCATCCAAGCCCCCGCCACTTCAAAGATTCGCAAGAAGACCCCTGCCTAGTAGAGTCACGTGCAAGGCATGTGGCGTCATGGAAAATTTACTTAAGGACCCCTCTGGGTTTTGAATATTTCAGATAAGTCTTTCTAGGGACCTATAGAAGAAAGAAAACTTTATTTTTATTACATTTAGGCCCCGTGATCTTTATTTTATCATATCTTTTGCATTCAAATTCCAATGTTTACGCAGAATATGTTGTTTTAAAGCTTACCGTGCACTATCATTTTACATAAGTTGGGAAATATCAGACTTGGATTTATATTGATTATTATTTGAGGAGTAATTTGATATGTGCATGCCTCATTTTTGACGAATTTGTATCATATTTATCTTGATTTTATCTGCAGGGACTCATTTGAGAAGATTGAATTTGACTAATTATCTTGTGATGATCCTTGATTATATTAGTCTCTACGGGGGTGAGATCAAAGAGGAATAATTGTATTTCCGTGATGTTTTTGAGGTGATTTTAATTTGATTAATCCTCTCATGATAATTGATTATATTAATTGAGGAGTTCATCTTTACAGGGGTGTATGAAATGAAAATAATGCAAATGTGAAAATATACAGAGAGAGCGAGAGAGCGAGAGAGATGATAAAATAAAGATCTTGCAGACCCAAAATAAATATGATACAAGGGTGGGGGGGTCGTTCAATATACACACACAGAGAGAGAGAGAGAGAGAGTGAGAGATTGTGAAAATTACAGGGGGGGTGAGATGTGTGTGTATGTGCAAGTGTGTGTGTGGGGGGGCAGATCATCAAGTGATCTACCTCTTCTTTTTTTTACAACATGCAAGAACTGGAAATAAATATGCAAATGCAAGTTTTTTTACAGTAAGCAATGCAGGCTGACTGACAGATTCTTTTACGGTCTCTTCAGCAGAAGCTCCCGACTTCACGCCTTCATGAAGATCAAGCGTCCTCGATGATCATGGGCCATGCCACAAAAGAGAAAAGTTAGAACACACAGAGAAATTAAATCAACAGATATGATGCAAAAAAATGATGCATGAAATGAGGACCTAAAAATTTTGAAATTATTTAACAAAGAAAATCAAAATTCAATAATTAAGTTAAGCCGTCTCTCCGACAACAGTGCCATTTGATGAACGTCGAATTTGCCTCTACAATAATGTGAAATTGTCGTAGTATAGGAGGCAAATTCAATTCAGCAAAAACCACAATCGTTTGAATGTTGTGGAGTATTTATACTTGGCAAGTTTACCAAGGTCGAACGCAAGGACACATCTACCTAATTCATTTATCGAATTTTGATTCATGAAGCTCATGCGTGAATTAATTCGCAATTTTATGTCTGCAAGATACACTATGCTAATTACAAAGCAATGCCATGATGTATGCATTTTTTAGTTGGTTTTTATGCAATTATAGGAGGATGCATGAAAATAATGCAAGAGAATTTATATCAGATTAAAGATTATAAATATACCCTAAAAATTATGAGTAACATAATGGAAATGGAAATCTGTGTCATTTTAATCACAATATTAAAAATAGCCATCAAATTAGAGAAAGGACAAGGGGATAAGGTCATCATCTATCACAAAAAATCACTTCATTTAAAACAGTGGCAGATGAGAAAATTAAACATGCTATGATGTAGAGGATGAAACAAGGATCAAAACGACACTAAAATCATGCAATTTGGACCTACGATGCTCAAGTTATGTTAAAAACAATGCAGGGGCATAATTGTAATAAAAATGCAAGAAAAATAAATGATAAATATTACATTTAGGTCCCTGGAGGGACTTAAATGCAAATAAAAGAAACCGCCTGGGCCCCTATGTAAATTTTCTATGTCCGGGGGCTTTTTTGTAATTTCTGAAACTTTGGAGGGCTTCCCTGTAAAATATCCAGGCACACATGTGAGGCACGTGCCTGGGGACCAAATTGTAAATAGCAAAAGCACCAGGGTCCTTCGTGCAATTTACCCAGCCCTCACGAGGCGCCTAAGCTCAGGAGGCAGCTGAGGTACGGGCCACGTGGCGGCAACTGGTGGCTCGGGCCGAGGTTTGGGGGAACCCGAGCCTGTAGCTTCGGCTGGAGGTTCAGGATACCATGCGTCATCATTACAACCATCCGATCCAGATGATCGGACGGTACCTGCTCTTCGTGCTCCTCCGCAGGTCCCGGAGAAGGCGAGAATCCGGCGACCTGCCTTTGGCTCCGCCTCGCCTCGCGAGGCCTTCTGATGGTCGTGGAAACTTGTTGGAGGTCCTGGAGCTTAGGCGAAGCTCCGTAGCTGATCGGAGGTGACGCTCGGTGAAGCTTCACCGGAGGAGTGGAGCCTGAAGTTGCCCTGACGCGAACCTCGACCATTGACGATCCTGCAAGTGTTAGACGATAGCCGAAGCTTGTACGAGTGTGTGCGAGGTGAAAGGTGGGTGAGCGGGGGCCGTGGGGCGTAGGGAGCGGTGGCCTAGAGCTCTTCATCCGGCGGAGCAGAGGAGGAGGTGGCGGAGGGTGGTTAAGGTTGTGGAGAAGGAAAGAGGGTGATCGGCGAGTAGCGCGAGGATGAGTGATGAGTGGCGAAAGTCGGGAGGTGGTCAGATGAACGTGGTGGCGAGTTATGGAGTCGGGAAATTAAAGAGAAAATAAAAGCAAAAATCACCTCGCTGGAGCGAGGTGTTGGCGGGGGGTAATGACCTGGGGGTGAGCTCCATCGGAGCTCTAGGTCGTCGCCTAGCGTGCCCGGTCATGGTACGGAGCTCAGCGGCGCGCCATTGGCTGGCGCAACGTGGTCGGAGACCACGGATCACACCGAGGGTACTCAGACCATGATCGCCTCCCAAGCCAGCCCTCCGCTGTCACCGGAGGGCGGCTGAAGCTAGGTAGGAGCCTCTCGAATGGTGGATGACCGATGACGGTGGTGGAGGAAGGGGATTTATAGGAGGTGGAGGTTGACGATTATGGCCGTGGCGTGGGGTTTTCGAAGGGGTGTCTTGATGCCTAGGAGTGAAGGCAGGGGGCAATGAAGTCGACGCGAGGATGGCGGAGGATATGGCGACGTTTAGGTGGTGTTACGACGAGGAGGGTTGGTCGGAGACACCTTCCAAAATAGGAAGGGGGCGGTGGGTTGCGAGGTGAAACGGCTGGGGGAAGGGGGTTACGCGAGGCAGGAGACGAAGTTCACACCATTGGATCCATGATCCAACGGCTGGGATGTTAGAACGTGCGGAGGGCTGCGATCAGATCCAAGGATCTGATCGAACGGTGGAGGAATGGGCGCTAAAGAGCAGCCCAGATGGAAGAGTAAGAAAGATCCAATGGCCTGGGTTGTAGGATGACGTGGATGGATTATGGACCGCAGGATAGGGATGGGATCGGAGGGCTGAGATGAAAGGGTGGCGTGGAGCGATGAGGGGCATTGGATGGAATGATGATTGGACGGTTGGAATTTAGGCGGGTACATACGGTTTAGATCTGATCAAGATCAGATCCAACGGTGAGATTTAAAGGTGGAAGTGAACGGTGCCGATGAGTAGGTGGGTGTGATCGGACGATGGAGAAAAGGAGGTGACGTGGAGTGATAGTGGCCATAGGATGAGGACACAATCGGATGGCTGACTTTTAAGCGGTGAAGTGTGGCTGAGATGTAATCTAGAAGCCTGATCATACGATTGGGAGTGGGCGGTGATGGACGAGTGAGATGCGGGCGGAAAGAGACGATCCGACGGCCTAGATGGGCACCGGGTGGCAGAAGGGGAGCGGGCCACGTGGGCGGCCTAGAGGGCGCCACGTGGCCCTATCAGAAAATTCAGAAGTAAATATAAAAAAAATAAAAGAAATAGTTAGAGGCAAAATTAGGAAAAAGTCAAAACATGAAAGTTGCTCGTCTCGACGAGATCTACAACTTTCATGTTGAAGAAAAAGCCCAAAGAGGTCATTTGTACAAAAAGAATTTTTTGGGGTTATTTTTAAAGGGGATAAAAACACCGATTTTTATCTTTGATTTGTTTTTGTATTTTTTAGTCTTTTTAAAGGTCAGTGAATTATGGATAATTAATCTACCTAATGTTTAGGGGTATTTGAAGATAAAATAAATACAAGAAAAATAAAATAAATTAAATACAAATAATTAAGGTTTAATTATACTCAATATAAGACAAGATAAAAATGGAGAATTAATGATGATTTTATTGGATTATTTAAGACTGGGGTTTTAATAAGTGGATTTTAGCAAGATGAATACGAGATTCATCATACCCCTATACTTAAACCATGCTCGTCCTCGAGCATCTAAAGAATGAAGGAGTTGAATTAATTCCTGACAGTGCAAGTGAAGATTGCAAGGCTCAATCTTTCGAAGACCCTTAATTTAAGAGAGCCTAAAATTCTAGGTTTATCCAAGCCTTAGTCAGAAGGAATCCAACTTCTATAATTATCAGACTCTCTTTTTGTACATATAATATAAGGATATGAACTTAAATGTACTGCATTTCATGAGAGTCAAGTCAAGACATCACTCAAAGTTCCAGTCCCAAAGACTCTCCTCTAGACCTAATCCTCAATACTAGGGAATAAGTCTATTCTTGCTTCAGTCAACCGTCTCATTAGTTTGTCAGACTTGAAAGTGTAGATGAACGAGTAGATGATGGAGGATATGGGATTGTGTCTATTTTTCTCTCCCTCACATTGGAACAAGGGGCCTCTCGAGTGCCTTTTTACTCGACACGTGTAAATTTTTAAATTGTTGACCAATGTGTCCGTCAAGAGGGTTGGAGTCGTCTGCACTTGTTTTTTTGGGAATACACCGGGTGTGTATTTTCTGAGTATCTAAGATACCTTCGACATCCAGACTTGTATCGCTTACGATGCAGAGCCCTTTTTGTGGTGTCAGCACGACTCCTTGGTCCTAATTAGCGCTTGGTCCAAGTGGACACTTTGAAAATGTTTGGGAGCGCTCGCCATTGGTGGAAGCTCATTTGTAATTTGACTTTGGTATGTAGAGATTTTTCTTTGACATTTCTTTTCTTTTGTTGGCTAGCTCCACTGCTTTTACCAAAAGTTGGCGCACACTGATCAACAATTTCCATTAAGTTTCATCACACCCTGGCACATAGGTAATTATCAAAGAGATAGCATACGAATCTTATTCATATACTAGCTAGGGTTTTGCTGACACTCAAGTTTTCTGAAGCCTTTATTAACTTTATCCCATCCTCAAATATCATCAGATTGGGTCTAAACTCAAATCTCTAGTCTTAGTTCCTCAAGTTATATCTCAACTCATCTCATCAATCATGCAGTTGTGGAAGTAACTGTGCTGATCATATTTTTCTTGAAGGTAGAGATGAAGAGTGCAATATAGCGCTCAAATCTTTCAAACTAGAGAAGAGTGGAAATTTAAGTTTAAAAACCCTAATGACTAAGGTATGTTAACTCAGACTATCAAGATCACAGAAATCCAGTGTCCTCAAAATCCTCAAGCCATGAGTGAGTGTGAATGTGTCAGGAATACACCAACTCCTTGGTTAGTGATTTTTGTGTGATTTTTGACTTTTGCAGATTTTTATGGATTTTAATTTTCTTTCTTTCTTTTTTTTAATTCTTCGGAGAGACAATGACTGGCCCAGGCTCAAATGAATAAAAGTATCCACTCTCAGCCAGTATGGGTGTAAGTACGGGCCGATAAACAGACCCGTGTTACTTGAGGACGGGGCCATATGCGGTGTCCTCTAAACCACCCACTCTGCTAAGAGAGACTGAGGTTCCCTCACTGAAAGTGTCTACTAAGCCTAGTTGTCAGAGTCTAAATCCAAGAAGGGTTTTTAATTTTTCATTTTTTGAAAAGGAATATTTACAAAAATTAATCCCTCAATTTTAATAAACATTTTTTACAAGGTTTTTACAAAACTCAGTTCATAGGATTACCAAAATCCATCCCGAAAACAACGTTTAAAAAGTTTTCAAAACACGAGCTAAGGCTAAAGTAAATATACAGTAATATACGGTATACCTCCCTATACTTAAATTTTGATATGTCCTCATAGCACAAGTGTCGTGAAGCCAAGGCTCGATCAAAAATAGGGTGATATAGCAGAACCGAGGAGGAGGATCCCCCTATACTCAGGTCGAATTCGACCTAAGTATAAGAAGACAGTACGGGGAGGGATGAGCAGGCAGGTTCCCCCTATACATAGGCTACAAATAGCCTAAGTAAAGTCTGGATTATGGGGGTGTTTGTTCTATGATACAAGGGTGAGGGGGGAGTCGTTCAATATACAATGAGAGAGTGAGAGATTGTGAAAATTACAGAGGGAAGGGAGATGGGGTGAGATGTGTGTGTATGTGCAAGGGTGTGTGTATGGGGGGGGGGGGGTAGATCATCAAGTGATCTACCTCTTCTTTTTTTACAACATGTAAGAACTGGAAATAAATATGCAAATGCAAGTTTTTTTTTACAGTATGCAATGCAGGCTGACTGATTAAAATCCCAGAATATCTCCACAGATTCTTTTACGGCCTCTTCAGCGGAAGCTCCCGACTTCAAGCCTCTATGAAGATCAAGCGTCCTCAATGATCATGGGCCCTGCCACAAAAGAGAGAAGTTAGAACACACAGAGAAATTAAATCAGCAGATATGATGCAAAAAAATGATGCATGAAATGAGGACCTAAAAATTTTGAAATTATTTAACAAAAAAAATCAAAATTCAATAATTAAGTTAAGCAGTGTCCCCGGCAACGGCGCCATTTGATGAATGTCGAATTTGCCTCTACAATAATGTGAAATTATCGTAGTATAAGAGGCAAATTCGATTCAGCAAAAACCACAATCGTTTGATTGTTGTGGAGTATTTATACCTGGTAAGTTTACCAAGGTCAAACGCAAGGACACAGCTACCCAATTCATTTATCGAATTTTGATTCATGAAGCTCATGCGTGAATTAATTCACAATTTTAGGTCTGCAAGATGCACTATGCTAATTACAAAGCAATGCCATGATGTATGCATTTTTAGTTGGTTTTTATGCAATTATAGGAAGATGCATGAAAATAATGCAAGAGAATTTATATGCAGACTAAAATTACAAATATACCCTAAAAATTATGAGCAACATAATGGAAATGGAAATCTGTGTGATTTTAATCACAATATTAAAAACACCCATCAAATCAAAGCAAGGACAAGGGGACAAGGTCATCATCTATTGCAAAAAATCACTTCATTTAAAATAGTGTCAGATGAGAAAATTAAACATGTTATTATGTAGAGGATGAAACAAGGATCAAAATGACACTAAAATCATGCAATTTAGACCTACAATGCTCAAGTTATGCTAAAAACAATGCAGGGGCATAATTGTAATAAAAATACAAGAAAAATAAATGATAAATTCTATATTTAGGTCCCTGGAGGGACCTAAATGCAAATTAAAGAAACCGCCTGGGCCCCTGTGTAAATTTTCCATGCGCGGGGGCCTTTTTGTAATTTCTGAAACTTTGGAGGGCTTCATTGTAAAATACCCAGACACACACGTGAGCCACGTGCGTGGGGACCAAATTGTAAATAGCATAAACACCAAGGTCCTTCGTGCAATTTACCTAGGCCCTCACGTGCGGTGCACGTGAGGCGCCTCTGCTCGGGAGGCGGTTGAGGTACGGGCCACGTGGCAGCAACTGGTGGCTCGGGCCGAGGTTTGGGGGGACCCGAGCCTGTAGCTTCGGTTGGAGGTTCGGGATACCACGCGTCATCATTACAACCGTCCGATCCAGATGATCGGACGGTACCTACTCTTCGTGCTCCTCCGCAGGTCACCTGAGAAGGTGGGGCTCTGACGACCTGCCTTTGGCTCCGCCTCACCTCGCGAGGCCTTCTGATGGTCGTGGAAACTTGCTGGAGGTCCGACGGCTGGAGCTTAGGCGAAACTCCGTGGCTGATCGGAGGTGATACTCGGTGAAGCTTCGTCGGAGGAGTGGAGCCTGAAGTTGCCCTGACGCGAACTTCGACCATTGACGATCCTGCAAGTGTTAGACGATAGCCAAAGCTTGTGCGAGTGCATGCGAGGTGAAAGGTAGGTGAGCAGTGGCCGTGGGGCGTAGGGAGCGGTGGCCCAGAGCTCTTCCTCCGGCGGAGCAGAGGAGGAGGTAGCGGAGGGTGGTTAAGGTTGTGGAGAAGGAAAGAGGGTGATCGGCGAGTAGCGCGAGGATGAGTGATGAGTGGCGAAAGTCAAGAGGTGGTCAGATGAACGTGGTGGCGAGTTATGGAGTCGGGAAATTAAAGAGAAAACAGAAGCAAAAATCACCTCACCGGAGCGAGGTGTTGGCGGGGGGTAATGACCTGGGGGTGAGCTCCATCGGAGCTCTGGGTCGTTGCCCAGCGTGCCCGATCATGGCACAGAGCTCAGCGGCACGCCATTGGCAGCCGCGACGTGGTCGAAGACCACAGATCACACTGGGGGTACTCAGACCATGATCGCCTCCAAAGCCAGCCCTCCGTTGTCATCGGAGGGCGGCTGAAGCTAGGTAGGAGCCTCTCGAATGGTGGATGACCAATGACGGTGGCGGAGGAAGGGGATTTATAGGAGGTGGAGGTTGACGGTTATGGCCGTGGCGAGGGGTTTTCGAAGGGGTGTCTTGATGCCTAGGAGTGAAGGCGGGGGGCTATGAAGTCGGCACGAGGATGGCGGAGGGTAGGGCGACGTGTAGGTGGTGTTACGATGAGGAGTGTTGGTCGGAGATGCCTTCCAAAATTGGAAGGGGGCGGTGGGTTGCGAGCTGAAACGGCTGGGGGAAGGGGGTTATGCGAGGTAGGAGACGAAGTTCACACCATTGGATCCGTGATCCAACGGCTGGGATGTTAGAACGGGCGGAGGGCTGCGATCATATCCAAGGATCTGATCGAACGATGGAGGAATGGGTGTTAAAGAGCGGCCCAGATGGAAGAGTAAGAAAGATCCAACAGCCTGGGTTGTAGGATGATGTGGATGGATTATGGACCGTAGGATAGGGATGAGATCGGAGGGCTGAGATGAAAGGGCGACGTGGAGCGATGAGGGGCGTTGGATGGAATGATGATTGGACGACTGGAATTTAGGTGGGTACATACGGTTTAGATCTGGTCAAGATCAGATCCAACGGTGAGATTTGAAGGTGGAAGTGAACAGTGCTGATGAGTAGGTGGGTGTGATCGGACGATGGAGAAAAGGAGGTGAAGTGGAGTGATAGTGGCCATAGGATGATGACACAATCGGATGGCTGAGTTTTAAGCGGTGAAGTGTGGCTGAGATGTAATCTAGAAGCCTGATGAGATGGTTGGGAGTGGGCAGTGATGGACGGGTGAGATGCGGGCGGAAAGAGATGATCCGACGGCCCAGATGGGCGCCGGGTGGCAGAAGGGGAGCGGGCCACGTGGGCGGCCCAGAGGGCGCCACGTGGCCCAATCAGAAAATTCAGAAGTAAATATAAAGAAAAATATAAAAGAAATAGTTAGAGGTAAAATTAGGAAAAAGTCAAAACATGAAAGTTGCTCGTCTCGACGAGATCTACAACTTTCATGTTGGAGAAAAAGTCAAAAGGGCTCATTATATAAAAAGCATTTTTTGAGGGTATTTTTAAAGGGGATAAAAACACCGATTTTTATCTTTGATTTGTTTTTGTATTTTTTAGTCTTTTTAAAGGTTAGTAAATTATGGAAAATTAATCTACCTAATTTTTAGGGGTATTTAAGATAAAATAAATACAAGAAAAATAAAGGAAATTAAATACAACTAATTAATGGTTAATTATACACAATATAAGACAAGATAAAAATGGAGAATTAATGATGATTTTATTGGATTATTTAAGACATGGGTTTTAATAAGTGGATTTTAGCAAGATGAATTCGAGATTCATCAGGGTGTAATCAAGAAGGATTTAATTTAATTCTTGATATTTTATGAGATTAAACTCTATTTACTTGAGGATTAAATTAGAGAAAATTTGGAGATCAAATATGCGTTGATAAAATCACTGTGTGATCTCATTAATTGCAAGATAAATCATATATTTATTGACATTCTTGCAAGTAACTTTGGATTCGAATTGAATACTTATTTCTTTTGATATGTGATCATTTTTTTAGGATATTGATTATTTTTATTGGATTATATTTAAACAACATCACATCTCCTGTGCGTATCTATCCTCTCTATTACTTTAGTCGCGTTCCATCTCCTTCATTGCAATTCATTTTCACTTTATTTCCTGACACAGAAATTAACATAACATTAAATTAATTATTTAAATTAATTCGAAATCACGCAACTAAAAATCAATGTTTCCTATGTTCGACCTTGATAGACTACCAAGTAAACAATTCTCCACAACATTCAAAGATTTTGGTTTTTACTGAATTGAAATCTGTCTCCTATACTACAATTATCGATTATTAAAGAGACTGATTTTTGAATCGACACTCACTATCACCTTGAGGGGATGGGAACATGATGAGTGGTGGCGTCGAGTGTGTCTCTGCGGAATGTAGACAGAGTGGCTGTCAATGTGATCATGTTGACTTTCGCTCGTTAATGCAGGTCTTGGCTATCACCTGTGTTGAATTATCAACTAAGGATGTGAGCAAAGGCTCGGTCAGGATGTATAAAAGACATTAAAAGGATAACATGTAGTAGTCTTTTATTCTAGGGGTGATGATATCCTTTTCTTTTTCCCCTCTTCTTCTATTTCTAATCATGCACTGCCATTTTTATTTTACTGCCAACATCGTAATATTGGTTGCATTTATTGTTGTTATTATTGTGTAACTCCTCCCGATAATTCTCTAGTGGTTAAAATTACTTGTAGCTAATAAGTATCCAGACCAACTAGCGGTCCTTTGACTCGTTAAGTCTCGAATGTATATACTATGACATAGTGAGAAGTCATCACTTCTTGAGTGGCTATCCCCTAAGTCATTCCTCAATTTTTTGTTTCCAAGACTGCCATTTACCAGTAACTTATTACGGATTAGTGCCATAACAAATACCACGAGTGATATCACTGGTTAATATCACGTATTAGTGTCACTTCATCATGTGATATACCACGAGTTTTGATCCGAGGGATCTACCCTGCCCACTAGGTAACAAGTCCCAAAATATCATTTCTTTTCTCTCTTCTTTTCTTTTTCCACATATTTTCGTATTTTAGTTTTCCATGGCTCCATCTTAAAAATCAACTACATCTCCTTGTAACTGATTCCCACATTTCCCATACCTTCTAATATTTACTTAACACATATATTCTTCACATGATCTTAAAGTGTAATCACTTAATGACAAACCACCAGCTCAGCAAGATGTATGGTAGGAAAATATATTTACATCAAGAAAATCCTCACCTAGAATATACATCGTTGTCTACGATTCCAATATTATTGAACATTTCAGACTTCATTGAAAGTATTGCTATAAATGTTGTGGTATTATATATTGGAAGTATTGCTATAAATGTTTGCATGAATAATTGCACAAAATCCAAAATGTTAATCCATTTTTCTTGCATGTATTTTAATTAAGAAACATACAAATAATGCATTTGAAATAATATCTAATATTCCGTATCTAGGGAAAATACCATTGTGTCAAAATATCACATTTAGGTATTTTTTAGATAAATATGAAGTTAAATAATCTGCATTTAACTTAGTGTTTACCTTTTATTTTTATTTTCTCCAAAAATCATTTTCTAAAATATCCAAAAGTTTTCTTAGAATATATCATGGACCCAAAAACATTCTCGTCATGTTTTCATTTTTAGTTTTGAGCCATAAACCAATTGTTGCAAAATAACTCTTATGAGTATTACACCTTGGTTTCAAAATACACTTTGCATGGCATTTATATTATAGAAAATCTAATAAAAATCATCTCTTGTAAACCTAATTGCTCGGTTACTTTGATTGAATTTTAGCCCATATTTTTCCTCCTATGATCGGCATTACTTGATCACATTGCATCAATTGATTATTTCCGCGTGACTTTGATCTGACCAGAAATCTTGAACTACAACAATAATTTCGTTAAATTGACTATGGGATTTTTGGGATCTTCAATCATCCACATCAAATTACGTTTTTCCCTTTTATTTTTTTGTTTTTTGTACTAAGCTATGAGCAATGCTTTAATTTTTGCTTTTTCCTATTAGGTAAGCTTATGTTTGCTCCTCCTAACTTTTTGATTTTTTGCTCTCTACAAGGAGTGCAATGAATAATCCCCTCTATGACCTAATAAAAAACTAATAAAGAATGATCACAACTCATGTTGTTTGGATTAAATGCTTTCTTGAGAACTTAATCCTTGAATTGGTTAAACGATCAATTGAAATGTATTGTGATGAAGATGGAATATGTAGTTCTAAATGAAAGCATATTGAGATCAAGTATCACCATATACATGATATAACGGTAAGTAAAATTATAAATTATACTACCCTACATACCTACAAGTGACATGCTAGATGATTCTCTAACTAAGGGAATGGCATCAGACACATTCATAAACATGTCGGTTTAATGAGACTCATGAATGCATGAGTCAAGGCAATCATGAATAGTGATCCTCATTGTAGGCATCTCAATGCATACACTACAGAATAGGGGGACTATTTAAATCTTGACCACTTCTGTCAAGTGGGAGACATAGAATGATTCTAAACCTAACACAAGATGACCTCATCATCAAGAATCATTGTCGATGGTTGAGAGAGGTCTGACGTGACTGAATCTTACGGGGCACCGAGACGGGTGTGTACTAAGCGAGAATCTTACACATACATTGTAAAACAACCTATCATGAGCGGACCTGGCCAATGGGCCGGGGCCCGCCTCGCCCAGCCCGTTCATGGGCCCGGCTTGGGCAAGAGATTTAGGGAATAGGCCGGCCCGACCCGACCCGCTCTTGGCCTGCCCGTCCATTTGGCCGGCCATGGACATGTGCCATAAAATCCGACCCGACCCAACCCGCACATATAAAAAATATATGTTTAAAAACTATATTTTAGATATATTTAATATAATATACTTCAAGTTTTTATTTCACATTATAAATATTACATTTTATTTTATAGTTTACATGCAATGTAACACATATTATGGTTACTTGGATTTAGAAAGATTAGTTGATGCTAAAAAAACTTAATTATCTCCATAAATTTGATTAAAAATTAATAAAAAAAAGTACTTCACATTTGGCCCATGGGCTGGCCCGACCCGGCCTAGACCTGAGCCGGGCTTAGGTCTTTAAGTATGGCTCGTGGACCGAGCCGGGCCGGGTCTTGGACAAGGGGTTTTAAAACCTCGGTCCGGTCGACCCGACCCGACCCGAACTTTGGCCAGGTCTAATTATGAGGAAGAAAACATGCAACACTCTTACGATGAAATCTCCCTGAGGGGAGTTCTTTCCCACCCAACAATGAGTCTTTGCTCTCGATAAAGTTCAGAGCCTATATCTTCACCAACCACGAATGTAACAAACTATTCATTAATTATTGACGATGATTATGCGATCATCCCTTATAACAATTTTTTTATCTCAATGCAAACATCACAGTTTCACATGCCCACCTTCGTAATGAATGTTACTTTCAAACTTCAAATAGACCTACCGCATGACAAAAGCACAGCATTCCTTTTGCCATTTTGAGAAAAGATTCCATGAAATATTCTCAAGAAAAGCCTATTCAAAATAAAAGTTGATATTCAACAAAATCCCTATTTTATGCAAAATGAATTAGATACCAATTCTATGTACAATGTAAAATCTTAAAGAGCCACCTAGGGTTTCAAAGGAGGAGTGGAGAAATGAGGGCTTGAACCACCACTGTGTCGCCACCACACGAGGGGCATGTAGGACTGTTCAAACAGTAGGGTCAAATGGGTACCCGCCCCGACCCAATCATACTGACCCGGATTTTATGGGTACCCGTGAGAAAAATATCCGGGTCGGCACCTGTAAGTTGTTAATCTGCTAAACTAGGTGACCCGGTGGAAGATCCGTGGGTATAATCGGGTACCTGGTTGGTAGTCGGGAGTGGACTTGTAGTCTTATAGGTCTTGCGATTTGGCTAGAAGCTGCATGAAAAATTGCAATTTGGCTGGAAGTCACGAATCCATCCATTACGTGCTGCAAAAAATAGCAAATATGACCCGCAAGTTTGCAGGTGAATTGTAATTCCATCAAGTGCGTGTGTTTGGTATTTTCCTTTGTCGATTTATTTCTGTTTATATTTAATTTAAATATTTGTTTATGTCTATTTTCTTCATTTTCCCCATAAACTTGATTATGATTTTGAAGGGAAAATGCCAGTTTCGTCTCGGTCTCGCGCCCAATACCGAGCGACCACCCACGACCGACTCCTTCGAGTAATGCACAGCCTTCTCGGACCTTCGTCTCTATCTCACACCCCGGCCCGCTTCCGCGTCCAGGACCTCATTGCTACCCCCGTCATGGCTCCACTATCAACTCCATCCATACACGGTCTGCAGCCAGCGATCTCGGCTCCGCCAGCAGTGCCACCTCCGCACATGTGTCACCCCATCGTCAACTCACCTTCACACAAACCACAAAAAAACATCGTCGGCTGTGTTTCCCTCCTAGCTTCGTACATCGGCAACATTTCCTTCTGGGTAGAGGACTACCTCGATCACGGGTTATCTTCTGGCCCCATTCACGATCTGGCTACCTACTATATTTCTACTCCACATATAATTTCATCCATGTAATCCGATTTGTGTATCTCTTTCTCGCCACCTTTCAACCTCAACAAATTCTTACACCAAGCAGAAAAGAACATCTCCCATGGCATCTCTTTTGATTTCATAATTAATACTTTCTAATTTAAAACAAGTTTGGATATTATTGCAACTTTTGTAAGTGTGTATTAAAATTTACAGCATATGATTAGAAACTACAGCATTTGCTATAACTTGCTTCTCATGAGTATTTGTTGAATCATTTTACGGGTATGCACGGGTACCCGTTACCCATTCAAATAGTTCAGGTATCCGTCAAAATCGGGTACCCGTTGAATGGGTCGGGTTGACCCGTTGACCCGAAAATGATGGGTCGGATAGGGCATGATTGAACAGGTCGGGTACCCGCCCCATGAACACCCCTAGAGGGATGTGCATGCAACATCAACAACAACAGAAGCAAGCATCACAATTAGGAACATACAGAAGCAAGCACGGCAATTAGAAACATAAGTAGATGGCACTAGAATTGTTGGTTGAAGGGCGAAGGGGAGATATGGTGATCTCATACTTCTATGGAAGTTGCCTCTTGAAGATGAAGCTTAAATCTTAAAACGAACTATCTCTTAAAAAGGTGGCTCAAATATGATAGTGGGAAAATTTTGTCAATTATATATTGCAAAAATGGCAGAAATGAAAATGCTAAGGTGGATGTGTGGACACACACACACGTAAAGATCGAATTAAGAATGATGTAATTAGAAAGAAAGTTAGTGTAGCTCCGATCGAGGATAAGATGCGAGAAAACCGCTTAATATGGTTTAGTCATATGAAAAAAAGGTCACCCGATGCACTAGTTAGTAGATGCGAGTGTTGGGATATTGAGCCAGCTAAGAGAGGGCGAAGACGACCCAAGAAGTGTTGGAAAGTGACTACACGAGGGATCTTAGTTTTTTGGATATAAACCCGAGATTGACCCAAGATAGATCTGAATGGAGGGGAAAAATCCATGTAGCCGACCCTATTTAATTGTAGGAAAGACTTCATTGTTGTTGTTAATATATTGCAAAAATAATTTTCTCCATCCAATACAAAATGTCCTCGGTGAAACTCGATTGGGAAGAAATCATGGTAAAGTAGACTTCTCTCCTTACTCTGCTTTGTCTTCGTTTCCATAAGCGGGAGGCATTTTATTTTATATCAGCATCAATTTTCATAAAATTTATTCATGTGCTCAATTTGATAACGGCAAATTTGTTCAAACTATACGGAATAAAAGATAAAATTAATTAATGTAAGATTTATTTGCAACTATATTGGAATGTGACTTGGGATGCAAACGGTTACAGATATATCCATATTCGATCCGTCACCGTATTCATTTTATATAGATTTTGACATTCGTTCCGTATTCATTTTAAAATGGATATGGATATGGATATCATTTTGATATCCGCAAACATCCGTATCCGTATATCCGTTTTCATATAGTCATAGATTCATTTTTAACTCTATATAACATAATTCTATACCTTCTTTTACCATATTTATATAATTTTTATGATATAAACATATTTAGTAAATTTATATCATGTGTTTCCCATCCAATTCGTATATATTTAAGTCAATTCTGTAAAATATTTCTGACATTACTCGTATACGATCAATATCCGTTTTACATCCGTATCCATTTTTTAAGGATATGATAAGATAGTTTTAATATCCGTCAATATCTGCATCCGCATCCGTATTCGTATTCAAAAACGGATAAGGATACATTAATACCTGTATCCGTATCCGTATCCGTCGGTTTGCATCTCTACTGGAGACACAAACAATCAGATATGAATACGGATGTAGATCTTATCATATCATTATCTAATTTTAAAACTGATATGTATGTGAATACAGATTAGTGTACGAAAATTGGGATACAATATTCTTCAGGATATAAATACGGATCGGATGCAGAAAATTGTAAAAATACTCAATTGATTAGCTAAAATACACACGCATTGGATAGCTTACACATGATATAAATATATTAATTGTATTTATTTTAAAATAATTATGTCAAATATGATGAAAAAGGTGTAAAAATTATGTTACGTTTAATTTTAAATTTATTTACAAATTTACAACTATATTTATATATGTAAGCATATTTAGAGATACCGATGTTTACGAATATCAAATGATATCTATATCCATATTTGTTCTAAACGTTAATCAAAGTATGTATGAAATGGATATGGACACAGCGACTGACCAAATACACACATTTTTATCCGAATACATCCATAGTTGGATTGCCTTGGATTGGAGCTTCGTAAGCATGCCGTTCTTTATTAGTTCACGCGCCCATAAAATGCTAAAAAGCTATATCTGTTTTAGCTAACATTTTTCTATTAGTATGAGCAGGGTCGTCCCTGATGGTAGTTTTCGAGTGTAATGGTATATGGTCCATCAACTTGAGGGGCTCCTTTTTACATGTATTCAATCTTTAGTTTAGAAAAAAATAGTATATGTCCTAATGAAGCTTTGTAGAATCATTTTTTAGTAAAACAACTCACCTAAAAAACAACCCTTATGGAATCGAATTTTTCGATCAAACAACTCATTGAAAATGAGCTCTTATGAAATCGATTTTTCGATAAAATAACTCATAAAAAATGAACCCTTATAGAATCGAATTTTCAGTGAACAACTCAATGCTAAAGTCCAAAATTTAATGGAATTATATAAGGGTTTGATGGGGTTGTCCCCTGAGAGCAGTCAAGGGGTTGCCCCTTCACCATTTTTCTGCAAGTTTTTTATTATTTTTTGAAAAATATCACCATATATATATAACTATATATCCATCCAATATGCCATTTGAATTTCGTCAGAAACGGAGACTCCTGTACCCTCCATCTAGAACAGATCGATTACAACAATGTTTTGACCGTTAAAATTACTTGTTCCGGATGGAGGGCATAAGAGTCTCCATTTCTGACTAAGATCAAATGGCATATTGGAGGGATATATAGACGAATATATATGGTGATATTTAAAAAAAATAAAAAATAGCATAGGAGCAGCCTTAGAGGCAACCCCATTTTTTCATTATATAAAGGTACATTGTTCGTCGTAATTTTTTAGAAGGACATATTTTTTTCTTTTAACTCAGCCATGGTCGGCTCCAAGCCTGGGTAAATGAGGAGGGTTGTGTTAGGTACCCTACAACCAACATAAAACAGTCGGAGATAACTTCCTAAATAGTTTTTTTAAATATATTATTTCGGAAGTTGCCTCATGACAGTCGAATCTTTTCAAAATGGATTTAAGCAAACATATAGATTTCGTTGGGACGTTCCGTACTTGTGACGCATAGCATCGTCTGAATGCAATGAAAAATTGACAAGGGCCGCTACATCGCAGCATGGATGTAGTTCAAATTTTACGAGGGTTCTAGCATGAGGAACACATGTGAGTAAATAAGCTAGTTCTGCTGCATCACCGCCCGGATGCAGTCCAAAATTTGCAAGGGTTCTCACATAATGGATGCATGCGAGTAAAGAAGTTAGTCCAAAAGAGATCGCAAAGAAAGTTGCGGATTGGTAATTGGAATATTGACACTTGAAAATTGATAGAGATAGTGGATACGATGGAAAGAAGGAAGATTCATATACTATGCCTTCAAGAGGCTAAATGGATTGGGGAGAAAGTAAGGGGGATCGAAAAGACAAGCTTTAAACTTTGGTATTCAGGTAAAGATAAGGGCAGAAACGGTGTTGGAGTGATTGCTCATAAAGATTTGAAGGATTGTGTGGTGGATGTGCAAATATTCGGGGATCGGATTATTTTACTAAAATTGACGCTTGAAGAAGAAATTCTGAATATCATTTCAGTTTATATACCACAAATTGATTTAGATGAAAGGATTAAATATGCTTTTTGGGAGGATCTAGATAAGATTATACAAGGAATCCTGCAAAGAGAGATGATTTGCATATGTGGAGATCTTAATGGACATGTGGGAAAAGATGCTTTAGGGTTTGCTAGTGTTCATGGAGGACATGGTTTTGAGGATAGAAATGAAGAGGGAAAAGTCATTCTGGATTTTGTAACGGTATATACTCTTTTCATAGCAAACACTCTGTTCAAGAAGTGGGAGGAGCATTTAGTTACTTATAAGAGTGGCCCAACTAGAACACAGATAGATTACTTTGTATTGAAGAGAAGAGATCGGATGTGTTGTAAAGACTGCAAAGTAATCACAGGTGAGAGTTTGATAACCCAACATCGCTTGTTAGTCTTCGATGTACAAATAAAAGGGATGGTAAAGAAAAGGAGTGTTCCTAAGATCACCAGAACTAGATGGTGGAATCTTCCACTGAAGCAATCGAACTTCAGGGAGAAGGTTTTATAAGACTTATCTTGAGATTGAAGCGGAAGTGCAAATGAGATGTGGGAGGCAGTAGCATCTTATATCCAAAAGGTAGCCAAAGAGATGTTAGACGAGTCAAAGGGAGGAGCTCCAGGTTAAAAGGAGGCGTGGTGGTAGAGTGAATGGGTGCAAGAGAAGCTAAAAATTAAAAGAGCATGCTTTAAAGTTATCTATAAGGATAGAACAGAGGAAAGTGTCACAAATTACAAATAGCGAAGAAGGAAGCAAAGAAGGCTGTAAGCAAAGCTAAGTCAAAAGCTTATAAAGTTTTGTATAAAAATATCGACTCTAAGGAGGGTTAGAAGGATATATTCAGGTTGACCAAAGTAAGAGAAAGAAAGACCAAAGACTTCTCAAGTGAGATGCATTAAGGACGAGAAAGGTCACATACTTGTTACTCGGAAGGATATAGAGACTAGATGGGAGTAGCACTTCCATAAACTTTTCACTGGAGAAGGAAATAGAGAGATCACTTTGGGCGATCTAGCTAGTAGTGAAAGTTATTTGAATCGTGCAAACTATAGACGAATACAAAGAAAGGAAGTAGAGGAGGATTTGAAGGTTATGAGATATGGGAAAGGTGTAGGACTGGATGACATCCCTGTAGAAGCATGGAGAGTTTTAAGTGAGCGCGATTTGACTTGGCTTACTAATCTATTCAATTTATTTGCCGAAGCAAGAAAACGCCTGAAGATTGGAGGAGTATCGTGGTGCCTCTTTATAAGAATAAAGGAGACATTCAAAATTGTTCAAATTATTGAGGTATCAAGCTTATGAGTCACAATATGAAAATTTAGGAACATGTGATCGAAAGAAGGTTGAGGCAAGTTTCTAAAGTTAAAGAAAACTAATTTGGATTCATGCCAGATCGCTCAACTATTGAAGCCATCCATTTGCTGAGGAGAACAATGGAGATTTTTAGAGCTAAAAGGAAGAACCTATATATGATATTTATTGATTTGGAGAAGGCTTATGATTCATTCCTACGAGAGATATCGTGGAGAGTTTTGGAGAAGAGATAAGTACCTGTCCTATACATTAACCTCATAAAAGATATGTATGATAGGGCTTTATCTTGTAAGGACCCCGTCTGGCAAGACTGACTATTTTGACATCAATATTGTTTACATTAAGGCTCAACTTTGAGTCCATTTATTTTTAATTTGTTTATGGACGAGTTGAAAAGTCACATTAGGATGAGTTACCATGGTGTATGTTATTTGCCGATGATATTGTGTTGATTGACAAGACTAGAAATAGAGTAAATGAGAATCCTGAGATCTGGAGACATGGTTTGGAGACTAAAGGATTTCGTATAAATAGGGCTAAGACGGAATATATGAAGTGCACCTTTGATGGAAGGAATGCTGAAGGAATCGAGGTGAAGATTGGTGACGATAACATTCGGAAGAGAGATTCTTTTAGATATCTGGGATCTATTTTGCAACAAGATGGAGAAAATGATGGAGATGTTGCTAATAGAATAAATGTAGGCTGGCTAAAGTGGAGAGGAGCTTCTGTTGTGCTATGTGATAAGAAAATTCCTTTATAAATTAAAGGAAAGTTTTACAAAGCAACCATGAAACTTGCTATGCTCTATGGATCTGAATGTTGGGCGGTGAACCATAGACATGTGTAGAGAATGGTTGTAGCAGAAATGAAAATGCTAAGGTGGATGTGTGGGCATACACGCAAAGATTGGATTCGGAATGAGGCAATTAGAAAGAAAGTTGGTGTAGCTCCGATCGAGGATAAGATGCGAGAAATCTGCTTAAGTTGGTTTGATCATTTGCAAAGAAGATCAGCTGATGCACCGCTTAGGAGATGCGAGTGTTGGGATATTGAGCCGGGTAAGAGAGGGCGAGGACGGCCTAAGAAGTGTTGAAAAGAGACTATACAAAGGGATCTTAATTTTTTTGAATATAAGCTCGGGATTGACACAACATAGATCTGAATGGAGGCGAAGAATCCATGTAGCCGACCCTACTTAATTGTGGGAAAAGGCTTTGTTGTTGTTGTATATTTTTTTCTTTTGCCCAGAGCCTAGAAATTATCAATGACGACACTGATTACGGTCTATCGAATCTATAACGACTAAGTCGTATATCTATTTGTAATATGCAACTAAGAGTCTCTGCGGACATTTTATACAACCATTTATGGTTGGACATTTTACATTATCCAAATCAAAGATTTTCAAAATCTCAAACTAAATATAATTTTGATCCGCGTGTTTTCTATGTTAGAATATCTAGTTTATACTTTCGACAATATTTTTGAAGGTTCTTCCCCATGTGCTCTTTTTTTAATCCTGTTATTTACGAGAAAAAAATATTTTTACTTTCAATTGCATCTAACCTTATTTCATAAAATGAATGGAAACGAGAGACATCCGACGAGCGACACTCGATAGAGACGGAGACGAGCGACGGTGGAGACGAAGACGACAAAGATGGAGACATTTTAGGCTTGTGTGTGAGATTTTCAAATAAATGAAAAGATTAGGATAGAGATTAACGAGGAGATAAATTAGGATGTCACACACTATATTTAAATAATGAATGATGATCAAAATGGATTTTTGGTTAACTAAATAATAATTATAACATGCCATTAGTAACAACCGGCTGATTAATTACGGATGCATGGGATCGTTGGTCTTCCTTAGGGATGGAAGGACATGTCCCATTGGAAAGATATCATATATATAGGGTAAAATGGAGCTGCTTCGTGGAGGAAGCTAACTTGGCTCCCCCGCTCATTTTTCACAATTTTTTATTTTTTTAAACGAATCCATGGATATTCATCATTATATCCCTATATTATATCATTGAAATTTCATGTAAAACAAAGACTCCTACGACTTCCATCCATACAATTATTTTTTAATGGTCGCAGAATTGTTGAAATCGACACCATCTAGATGGAGGTCGTAGGAGTCTTTGTTTCATACGAAACTTGAATGCCATAATATATGTATATAGTTATGAAAATTCACAGAAGTATTTTTCAAAAAAATAGAAAAATGTGATGGGAGAGTCAAGTTAACTCCCCTAGGAGGCAGCCCCATTTTACCCATATATATATATCTCCGATCCACCGCCAAAGCCAATGACTAGAGATGCATATGAACAGAGGCAGAACCAGAAATTTTATCAAGGAGGGGCCAAGTATACAACTTACACAGTTATATGTATACTAAAAATGGGGAAAATTACTATATTTTGAAATGATATTTTTAAATAAAGCTAATATATTCAAATGATATTTTTTATTTGGTAAGCATGCAATTTAAAATTTATTAGTATGTTAAATTTTCAAATAAATAATTATTTTCGATGATGATTTTTAAATTCCATTAAAAGTAATTATTTAAAATTTTCTAAATCCTCTAAATTATGAAGTGAAAATTTTACACAAAAAATCTATGGTTAAAAATAAACAATAAAGTTCATTTTGTTTGTAAGGAGTTCTAGAAAAGTGGGAGAATAAATGAGCTTCAATTATAGAGGAACTAAATTTTATTAACAAAAGTACTAGTTAATGAGGGGATTCAAACCCTGCACAATAATGAAATAAACACTTAACTTTGCCACCATACCATATAGTAGCTTTGTTTTTTTTTACACGAATTTTACTTGTTCAATGTTTAAGGAGGGGCCATATCAAAATTCTAATACATTATACAAGTGAAATATAGGAATTAAGGAGGGACAATGGCCCCCCTACAATGTAGACGGGATCCGCCCCTGCATGTGAATATGGATATATCTTTATCTGACCCATCACCATATGTTTTATACATATTATGATATCTACATTTATATCAGTTTAAAGTTAATATATCTTTAATATTTATAAATGTCTGCATTTGTATATTGATTTTCATATATAGTTATCGGTTTATTTTTAACGATATGTAACATAATTTTACACCTTTCACCATATTTGATGTAATTATCATGAAAGAAATAAATACAATGAGTGTATTTATATCTTATTTAATGCATCAAATAAATGTAAGAAATAAGCAGACAAGGTAATTGATAGAGCATCTCTATTATAATTTGTATTCTGTTTTACATATGTTTCGATTTTTAAAGATATGGTAACATTGTTTTATATATCCGTCAATATCAATATTCGTATATACATCTATATTCGTGTGTAAAGTCAAATAAAGATTTGATAACACTTGTACTTGTATATGTGTATATGGTAACATCGTTTCTATATTCGCTGATATTAGTATATACATCTACTATATTCATATTTAAAGTCAAATAAAGATTTGATAACACTTCTACTTGTAGCTATGTCCGATCGTTTGCATCCCTTCTTAATCCATTAAGATGCAAAAACAAAGGAAAAGAAAATTGGGTGGAAGTACTCTTTTTTATTTTTAACACTAGTCATTTTTTTATGTCTATCTACCTAAATGCATTTCCTTTAATTTGGGATTTCTTTTTGCTACCATTTGGATTCACTGTTATTTATTTGACTCTAATAATAATTCAACTATTATGAAATTTTATATAGCTAAAGTAATACTTATCATGTTACTTGGTCATTCTTATGGAAGGAACATTGCAAAGGGGATGAAACTCTGGCCTTACTATATGAATTATGACATCATGTCAGAGTATAGTTTATCCTTTGCCTGAAACTCTAACATAAACCTTTTCAGCTTTAGAAACTCCCTCTATCTTCGAAGTGCTGGATGGTGAACATGACAAGTTTATTCAAGGGAATGTCACCGGTAATTAATTTAAGGGATTTTAACCTGACAGACCCTATAATCTTTGTCAATTACCTCTACGATTTCTGAAATATCGTAATTGCTCCCTCGACCCCGTAAACTTGCTAACTCTTGCCGTATAAACCCTGTGGTTAACTCCCATCCATTTGGCTGTTAAAACTAACCGGATTCCGTGAATTCTATTTCCATAATGCTCATTTTGTTTCTCAAAATTACAAAAATGACATCCCTTCGCCCTTTCTCCTCCAGGCCTCCTCCACGACATCCCCTCCTCTCCTCCCCTGACCTCCATGCCGCCTCCGCCCGACCTCCCCTTCCCCTGACCTCCCCGCCGCCTCTGCCTGACCTCCCCTTCTTTGAACTCCTCTCTGCCCGACCTCCCCTCCTATCATCGACCTCGACCTTACATGGCCTCCACGACCCCTTCGTCCGCCTCAAATATATTTATCTTTGCAAGATCTCTCTCTCTCTCTCTCTCTCTCTCTCTCTCTCTCTCTCTCGAGTTCTCTCTCCTCTCTTCAGTTCACTTTTTAGTTCTGTTCTCCTTCTCCGAACTTGGGCAATGTGCCGAAATTATTTGGCTTTGGTTTTCTTATGGGTGAGACAAAGCCCATTTTTTTATCTTAGATAAAAAATATACATTAAAAAAAAGAATAGAAGAGAGAAATTCTACTTGGTTCAAAATAGAATTCAAACCCCTGCTACAGGAATGGATAACAAAAGCTTGTCTCTAGAGAATAGGAACGGTTGAGTACCAATTTACTCAGTCTACACTAAATCATCACTACTTTTGAACTATCATATCAAATAGATTAACTCTTGAAATAGCTCACAGATTAACACAAAACCTAAATATTTATCCTTCTTGCTCTTAATCCCAATCTAAGCAGATGGCCCCCCTTAATATCTAAATCTGAACCTACACAGATCGTGATAGTAAATTACAAGGATTGAAATGAAATCTCAGGTGCACAATCCTCAGATCCTATAACTTTAAATTTTACATCGATAAGAACAATTCAGTTCAGTCACCTTTACATACAAAGCCACAAAAAGGAAAGATTAAACAAACTTAATCTTTCGGGTATGTCAGCAAATTAGAAATCACCAAAATTCTGGAGAGATTTTTCAGGTGTGGCCGTGTGGGCATTGTAGAAGACGATGTGAGGTTTACATCTTTTATCTCCACTGGTAATGTGAGTAATGAAACGAACTGTCTTATCTCGTGCCTGTTTTTGCAGGTTGGTCCTTTTCCGCAAGAGATCCAAGGTCACCGCTTAGATCCAAGTCGCCAACACCAGCAGGAGATCCAAGGTCACCACTTAGATCCAAGTCGCCAACACCAGCAGGAGGACCGATGCTGCAACGTGCGGTGTTATGTACGGCAATAGCATTCTTGATTTTCTGGAACTGCGACGAAAAAGGTTTTTCGTTAAATTACACTAAAAAATTGAGGTTTATAGGAAAAAAAACAGCAGCAGCTGCAAAAGAGATTCAAACAATCATGTAACATATAAATTGTTTATCAAAGTAAAGGCTTGCACAAGTCTGATTAAGATGGATTCCTGTAACTCTAAATTCGATACCAACTTCTGCATCTCATTTGACCCTCTGAACATGGCCACTTCGGATATTTACTCCTTGACCGCAATCATCTGTTTCTTTCTTTCCGAGAAGCATAATCACCTTGTTCTTGAATAATATCCTTACTTTCCACCCTACCCTGGAGTTAACTTCACATTCGCATTGCAGGTTAAACCCAATGTCATTTCAGGAGCTATGAAAGCCCACATCAGGAAGATATATCATCTTGGCACTCGAACAGTTTTTTTTCCGGCACATGGGCAATCATGCCAACGGGCGGGCCTTGTTCTTGCTTCCCAGATGTGCTTCCCCACCATTGAACAGGGCGATTGTGGATTATATGTAGATTGCTTATGTGAGTTTATATTTTTGATACATTCTTAGATGGTTACTTTCTGCAGAGTTAATATAAAGACACCTTTGAAACCATTATCACCATGTATGTCTTAGGCATTTCTCGTCCCCTCTTTCTAGATCTCTCTATTACCACTGTGAACATCAAAAGAGGACCTATATACAGATGTTTTATGTAGTATCACGCTAATGATTGTTGGTGAGCAATCTGCGTGCCTCTCATTTGGATTGAGAAGTTGGGTTCTAAGTGGTATGGTCCATTGGTTGGGATTTTCTCATTAACAAGTGGACTGTACTTGATCATATCATTCTACTATTCTATGGTCTATCAGAATTATCCATTCTAATTTTATCTTACGGTTGTCATAAATGGTTCCCATTTATATTCATAATAAAGAACAGCAGCGCCCCTGAAAAAGGGATGCTTAATAAAAGCAGTGCCATGGTGAAGTTTTTGGGCATGCACCTATACGGTGTAGGCCATTTTTCCCTTCAAAAAAAATAAAAGCAGTGCCTAAAGAAATCGAATTTTTTCGGAAGGAAAAAGGGCATAGTCCAGAGAAGATGTACAGCCAAAACTTTTAAATTCACAAGGTAAAAGTATACAAAATACAAAAGCTGAGACTATTGTTAGATCTGGCATGTTTGAGTACATTCTCTACATGCATTTTCCAACCTCGGATAAAATAACACAATTTCTTGCCTACCACAGGGTTCATAAAACTGCTGCAACCAAAATCCTGTCGGGGTCACAACCACGACCCAACCAGTCAACCGAATCCCAAAATGCCTCCGCACACCATCCCCCCCAACAAAAGAAGAGATTATCAACGTCATCAATTGCCTCAAAACACCGTTGATAGGAACCATGAGCCTCTTGGAAGAACCTGACTCCGTGAGCACCAATTATCACGCGACCCCACCATAGCAAGCATAGAAATAGCCTGACCAGGGACTTCTCACCTTCAGACATGCCTAAAATCTGACAACACAATCCCTATGTCATAAATCATAGCAGCATAGAAGACCAGTACGCCATTCTAATCAATAAGAAGCCATCTGCCCACGTCCAATGGAACCGCTCATCAGACAACCCTCCAAATTGTGGAAAGAGACTCCAACATGAAGAATTCCACATGCTGGTTCGACAACTCTGCACGAAACCACAGTCTCCAACCACCAATATCCCAACAGTCACCAAAAAACTTCCCATCCAACACTAGCACAAAAAGACAAGGGAAACGATCCCACATAATTCTGACCTATCCAATCATCCAGCCAAAACCGGAATCCACTCTCATACCCAACACCGACCTCAAAAGAGAAGTCATGGGCAAGCCCAAAAGTTCGACGGGCATGCACTCCCTTGACCTGTACTAAAAGATCCGCAAGACTATAAATGCCCCACACTAACCTGCTTAGTAGATCCGAACAACCTCCCTAGATGCGAGTCACCCCACTTAGCCAGTGTCACCATGTTCATCTCCTCTAAGCCCAAACCCACCATCCTCCTCGAGAGCACCACCGTCTTCCAACCCACCAATGCAATAAGAAAAAATTGGAATAGCAAACGACACCACCTCAGTAGGATGAGTTGACCCCTTCTCGACAATCACGCCGCCCGCTGCTCCACCAACCTTGACTCCAACTTCTCCACCACATGCAAGTCTCAATGTTGCACCCCCTCCCCTGCAAACCAAAGGCAGTTCAAAGTACACGATGGGTAGTGCTCCCCGCTACGTCCAAAGCATAGTGATACATGCCTCAGCCTCCAACTCACTCACCCGAAAAGGCAACAAAGGCAAACTTGCCGTTACCGCTATATATCTCTTCATTCACTGGATCCACTCATCGAGAAAACCCTTGCAATGAAGGGAAACCTAAATGAATCCTCCGATCCATATGATCATAAGACTTCGACAAGTCAACCTCCCAAAGTAGACCCTTCACCTTCCTCCTCCGGTCAACAACAATCTCAGATGCTATCACTACCCCATCCATATATGTTTCCCAAGGATGAAAGCCATCGGAGTAGGGACAACAAAGGACCCCAAATCTCATGAAGCCGACTAGCAAGCACCTTCTACACCAATGAGATAAATGACATTAGATCGTGGTATAGGCCTAAATCCTCAACTCTTTGTACCACATCTTTCTTTGACGAGATAAACAACAATGAGGGGCTTGAATGCTCAAAGCCCATGTTCTCTAGCAACTCCTTAACCACAGCCACCACATCTTGTTCAACCAACTCCCAGAACTCCCAAAAGAAGAAGATAGGGAAACCATCAGGGTTCGAGGAATCATCCTCATTCAAGGCGAACACTCCAATATTGATCTCAACGGTAGTGAAACCTCTCACTACTCAAAAACCTGCACCTTGAAGAGTCGAGACACATATCTAACTGTCCACATGACATCAACACCAGAGACACCAACATGCTCAACTCATGAAAATGCACATTCACTGCAACACCAATAGCTTGGTTCCCCTCAATCCTCAATCGTCTTCCCACCCATCTTAATCAAAAATACCAAGTTATGCCTCCTCCCATTTGTCATGTTGTGAAAGAAATGGGCACTGGCAAAGTCAATGTGGAGCAATAACGCCAATCGACCTCTCCCTTTCTATCCCCACCTCTAGAAGAATCTAGTGATCACACCACACCTCCCTCTCCTCCACAAAATCTCTAAAATCCTTGAGCTGATTGAGGCGAACAACCTCCACCTAACTCTTCGCTCATCCTGACGAGTTCGAACCTCCCTCTTGAATTTTGATAGCATCCTGCAATGAGCCACAAGCTTCTCGAGAATCACCCGTGAAGCCAAGCTAGCCAGTACATGCCCATGCCAACAGAGAGACAACCTTTACCCAAGTTCAACAAATAGGCATATAATCAGAGTGTGACCATGGTAGGAGAGCACAAAAGTCAGCTGGAATGACTCCATCAGCTCCAAGGATCCAAGAAAGCAATCCAGGCACAACCAAGAGGAAGAATTCCAGTACGTGTCGAGAGTTGGCCACGTCCACCACCAACAGCAAAAAGTCTCCAACAAAACAAGCAAAAAATAGAGAACTAGGAGCCACCCCCTATCTTGAGGACGATCTACAGTCAACAAGGTGACATTGAAGTTGCCACTCACAATCCAACAAATATACAGAAATCGAGCCTTTACTAATCACAACTCATCCAATAGGTTAGAAGACGAGGTGCCCCCGAGGGCCCATACACAGTAGAGATCAGAAACTGGAGCCCATTAGACCTCCTATGCAACACCAACAAAAGAAACTGGAGCCCATTCCAGCATCTTGTTGTTGCAACCAACCAAATGAACCCTGAAGGCCCCACTGAGGGGGCCACACCTGAAATCGGTAATGCGAGAACCAGTGACTGACCTCCAGCTGAAAACATCTCAACACCCAACTTCGTCTCCTGAAGGCAAACCACATCTGCCCTTCAGGCCTCAAGGAGCAAACCCACTGCCCTCCTCCTGTTTGGTTTCCCCACACACCAGATATTCTAAGAAATGAGCTTCATTTGACAAAAGAGAGCAGTTCTCTAGCCAACACCACCCCTACACAATTCGCTACCCTCTCACACAACGACGATAACCTCCACCCCCTTCGATAGTACTTCAGTTCTCATTTAGGTCCTTCAGCATCCTACCACCCCACCTCCCAGCACTTCTTGCACTAAAAAACCCTCAACATGCGCTCCTTTCCAATACCCTCCACTGGCTTCTCAGCACCCCCACATTTTTTGTGGCCACCCCACCCAAGCGACTCTTTTGCCCTGCACTCCTCTCCAATACCCTCCACCAGCTTCGTTGCACCCCCTACCATGCCTAAATTAACCTCTCCTGAACATAATTCCTATACAACACCCCCCACACCCACACCATCTGCACCCGAGGAGCTAGAGTCAGATATGTTCCCTCTACACAACCTATAAGAACTAGGCTAAGTCGACCCCACGAACAACTCAACAATTGAATCAATCTTCAGCGGAGTAAAAAGACGGGAAATCACAATAGTCATATCCCCACAAACTTTCCTCGAGGGGGCTCTTCTCTAAATACAAAAGATGCATCCCTATGCTTGGATTCGCATCTAAAAGTGCTAACAATTAACAAAGTCAACTTCCACCTACACACAAGCCTAGCTCCTCCCAAGTCCTGGAAACTGAATGGTATGGCGCTTCATCTACTTGCTTTGCAACCTCAACATCCATCCCTTCAACTCCCCATCGCCAACCACCGACGACAACACCTCCTCCATTAAGCTACATAAGAGAATCGTCAAACCAAGGTGAAAGAAAGCATGTCCAACATGGAAATCCATTGACATTGGGAGGACAAATTACGATCCCTTTAACTTTGCTACAAGATCAAAGAACTCTTCTGACCGCAATCCATCACGACCAGCCGCCACCATTTCTCTCAAAGACGTATGGGCCTCCTTAACCACCGTGAAGGTTCGACAGCGAGCCAATAAACCTCCTACCATCACCATGCAACATCAAAACCTCCAATCTACCCCATCATGAAATAATGGTCTCCTCCGCATGATACTGATTGATTACCCCACAAGTGTTCCTGACAGCAAGCTCCACCTCAAGAGAACCTTCAGGAGTACACCCTCGTATGCAGATAGCCCTTGACCCATTCCCAACTACATCACCCCCCAAAACCAATATAATTTGACCAAAGCTCACATTCACTGCCACCTCGAAACCCTTCCAACAAGAATCCCATTAGCGAACGAGTCATTACTACCACCCTTCACTCTTTAAATCTCATTGGAGAAGCACTCTACCTTCCGATGGTCATCCCAATTATAAAGCAGACCACCTCCCTCCGTAGGACTTCACCAAGCATCATACCCACATGAGAAGCACCATTGACATCATGTCCAGGTGAAGAGGCATCACATCTGATGCCTAGTAGAGCACCAAGCACCATCAAACATATTATCCTTGATCCTCCTTTCACAGCTCTCCGCCTCATCACCCCATCTTCTATGCGCCAAGACCTTTGGAGCCCTCGCCCCAACCCCAGCCACAACTCCTACATGCATAGCCACGGACTCTGCAACACCATTCCCCTTCTTCATTTGCTCCTACTTTACCATTTTTCAAGCCCTAGAAACGACACCACCACAATCCTCACAACCCTAGGCCTCCTAGTTGCATCCCTCCATAAGCATAGTAAGCCCCACGAGAGACCCCTTCCCGAGCTCCTTCACCCAGACCCAAGAGACCTATCGAGACCCATTAGATTTTCACACCTACAAGATGGATCTCGCCCTCTCCCATCACCTTATCCCAACATTCCCCCCCCCCCAACAATTCCCAGCCCCCCACCCTACCATCTCTCAACCATTCTCGATCGGTTTCATTCCCCATCCTTGTTTTCATCTCATAGCCTAAAGATATTTGTTAAAGATGTAAAATAATTGAGAATGATAAAGTTCTAATCAGAAGAAAATGTCGACTAAACTAATCCTACATTTAAACATATTATAAAACCACAATGGCCTATTTAGTTATTGGTATACATGAGGATGAAGTGTGTATATATATATATGCAACCTATGCTTAGGTTTAGGTTATCTCCACCTCCATCCCACATTCCTAGCTTGGAATTGGTGACGTAGGTTCCTCTTTTATTATAATATTTTTAATCACTTCTAAATATAAAAAGTCAACATAAAAAAATATTCAAATCATAAATATATATAAACAATATTCCATCACATTTACCATTCCAATATTATCGCATCACAATTATTATTTAATGTAGACTGAAATGTTAAAGGGGAAAGATTAGATGTGAGTAGGAAAGAAATGTGATAAGAGAGGGGTAGAGCATGCCAAGTTGTACGAGGGGGATAAAAAAAGAGGGAATACAGGGTTTGATAGAATTTTAGCAGGGGGTTAGAGGTGGGAAGGGAACAAATAGGGTAAATGGGAGGAGCACACCAAGTTGCCTGAGGGAGAAGATGATATGAGGAAAGAATTGGAGTATAGGGTTTACAAGGAGAAAGAATTCAAAGAAAGAAGAGAGAAATCAAATTCAGCGGTAACCAAAATTTATACCATTTATTTATGTCTCTTTCATTACACATGATGGTGGCCATATATAGAGAGCCTATACCAATAAAAGACATGTCTCTTCACAAAAGACACGGACCAACCCAAAAGATGCTTCAAAAGGAAATATCATTTGGATTTACAAACATAAATAAAGGAAAATAAAATCGACAAATTAACTAGTGAAAAATCGAATAGCATCAGTTCTCCCCATCTTGAAAAACTCATATTCGTAGCAGTTGTCTTTATTGCAAGGAACATTCGTTAAATATCATTTGTAGTTGCTTGTTTATGTAACTTGCTTGTATAACCTCTTTGTAAATTTCAATATCATTGTGAACCAACCTATAAGAAGATGCCTTTTAAGACTATTATTGCTGCAAACTTTCTTCCAATATTTTTTGCATGCAGAAATTCCATGGACTTTAAAAGAAATCCATTGAAGTTCTTCAAAAATGTATCTGTTGAAGGGAGAGTAGTTGGAATGAAAGTAGAGCACTAGGAGTTGTGACTGAGAATTTAGGTGGATGCTTTGTTGGTGATCGAGGTTTAGTGCACCTTACAGAATGATGATTTGGTTGGTGCAAAAGTTGAAGTTGGTGGCAACAATTGGTGGAGGAGTTGACCACGCTGAGGAGAAAAGTCTAGAGATGATGTAGGTCCAGTTAGAACTAAATAAAGAACATGAGAGGCAGAGGAGGGTGATTGTAGCTATAGAGATTGGGCAATGGATGGTGATGACGAGGTGAGATGTCATGCAGAGGTGGAAATAAGATTTTACGTGATCAAGGGGTAGTGGTTGAGTTGGTGGCGATTGATGAAAAAAGGTGGGGGCATGTGAGTGGGAGTGGTAGTGGGATGGTGGTAAGTTGGTGCATAAGGATTTCATAATACCATACAAGTTCTAAGAATTGGCCTTCATTAAATGAATGGAAGATTGGTGGGGAAGGTAGAGATGGATCGTGATATCGTGGAAACGACATGAAATTATGCTCTATTAAAAAGGAAAGATTCCATGCGATGAAGGAAGAAATGCAATGAAAGGTAGGTAGAGCACACCGAGCAACATGAGGGGGATGAAGAAAGGAGGGAGTAGACAGTGCCAGAGGATTTCAGCGGGGGGTTAGATTAGAAGACATGTCTCTTCATAAAAAACACAACCCTTCTGTAAAAGACACTTCCAAAAGTAACATCCTTTGGATTTACAAACATAAATAAAGAAATAAAATTGACAAATTAACAAATGAAAATCGGACTGCATCAATATAAGAAGTGAAAAAACTTTTCCACCCGACTGGAAGAGGAGCAAGGCCAAGGTAGTGCTATGGAAGGTCGACTTTTCCAAAACTTATGAATGCATGGACTGGAGATTTCTATGGACATCGCTTCAGAAGAGGGGATAACCGAAGAGTTGGATTTCGTGGATCAAGCGATGTGTGACAACAACTTCGCTGGCGGTTCCCGTTAATGGCAGGCCGAAGGGGGGTTATTTTCAGCCCTAGAGGGACATCCGTCAGGGATTCCCTTTGGAGCCTTTGCTTTTCGTTATTGTGGCTAATGCGTCTGATGAGATTGGTTGCGGCCGAAGGTTGGTGTTCGGGATATATGGAGGAGGAGATTTCCATCCAATTCTTGCAATATGCGGATGATACGATTTTCTTCCTTGGTCCGGAGGAGGTGAAGATGAAAAGGGCATTGCGAATCATGGACATTTTTGGGGAGATTTCGAGTCTCCATATTAATAGAGAGAAGTTGGCGGTCATTCCTTTTGGGATGTTGGAGCAGGAGATGTAGGGGCATCGAGGATTTTGAGGTGCACTATGGCAACGCTTCCGATTTCATATCTGGGGTTGCCTTTGGTGGTGGGGAGACTGAAAGCAAGGGATTGGGGAATGTACCTGAGGAGATTAGAGGGCCGGCTGGCAGGATGGAAAGCGAGGACGTTGTCCAAAGGTGGAAAGTTGATACTGTTAAAGCATGTCTTATCGGCCATACTGAAATTTTTTTGCTCTACGAGATCGTTGCCGGTGGAGGTTCAGTCGAAGATTGAGGCGTTGATGACAAGATTTTTTTGGACGGATGGCAGGAAAACTAGAGAGGGCATGCACTTGGTGGATTGAACTAGAGTGACAACGACGAAGAGAAAGTGTGGATTGGGAGTGCTGTGTCTAGGAGAAATGAACAAGGCTTTCATGGTGAAGTGGATGATGCGTCTCTGGAGGAGGTCTGAGGATTTGGTTTGCAGGTTGATGAGAAAGATATACGGGATCTCGATGTTGCTGACGGTTAGCCCGGGTCGCCTACCCTCATCGTTGTGGAGGGGCATTACACAGGTGATGCCGGAGATGGTAAGTATGACAAGATCCATTGTTGGGAACGGAGCTGGGTTCAGGTTCTGGAAGGATGATTGGACTGGTGAGGGAGTGTTGGGGGAGCATTTCCCGAGGTTCGTACAGATGGTGGCAGATAAAGAGGTGGTGGTGCAGAAGGTTTGGGAGAGGGGGGTTTGGACCCTGGTCTTCTCTTTGGAGTTGTCGGAGCAAAGGGTTGCAGATTCCCTGGCCCTCCATCTGAAGTTGGCATAGCAGGCGGGCCCAACGAGTGGGAAAGATCACTTCTTCTAGGGGGAAGGTCATTTTTCGGTGAAGAAAGCTTATCGTTTCTTTGTGTAAGAGGTGGAGGGCGTGGAGGTGGAAGTTGATGTTGACATGCAAATGATATGGATAAGCAAGGTTCCAACTCGCATCAAGGTTTTCCTTTGATTGTTCATGTTGGGTAAGATTCTCACCAAGAGGTGCAGGGAGCAATTGTTGGAAGCGGGGGGTTCCATGTGTGACAGATGTGGTTCCACGTCGGAGGATTTAGACCATCTTTTTTTCTCTTGTCCTTTAGCGGCTCAAGTATGGAGCATGACAAATATTTCATGGTTGCATGGGTAGGACGGTGTAAGATTTTAGAGGGATATTCGTTCAGTCTGCGGATATGGCCATGAGGATAGTGTTTTCCCTTTTGGTCTTCTTTGTGCAATATGGTGCGCAAGAAACGTCATTTGGGGGGAGCACACTTTCTATTCCGTTAATATGGTAGAACATTGTTGGGCACTTTGCAATGTTGGAACATGTAATTTTTATACTTCTTACCTTTGTATTTCTTTACATTTACATTGTTTTGATTGAAAATAGGGCGAGCTCCCGAGGCGAGAGTCACCACAACCAAATTTCATTTATAGAAAGAGAGGGTACATTACCGTGAAGCCTAAAAATTGTAAAGAGCCTTACAATGTGATACAACATTCTCCGAATAGAACCTCTGATTTTTAAAATCAGCACATTCCGCGCAACGCATTTAGCCCAAAGCACAACAAACGATTTGGAACAATCAACCGACGAGCCCATGCCCATTGTGTGAACCAATCTCCAAAATGGCCCGCTGGCCTCCACCCAAGCGATCCTCGACTCCCTCCAGACCTACGTCGATGCTGCGCATCCGAAGAAAAGGTGATCCGCATCCTCTACCGGGTCCTCACACCTGTCACAATGAGTGTCCTCCAAGCCAAACAATCTCCCCTCCTCGCTTTATCGCACAATCGATTTCTTCTCAGACACCATAGGAAAATCTTCACTATGTATGCGATCTTGGCCGCCTAAATTATCTTCATGCCCTGACACAGTTCCACGTCCCGCTCCCACTCCACTGTCGACCCCCTCATCGCATCATTTTTTTATTGAAGATTGGGTGAACCCCCATCGTGGGGGTTCCCACCTTTATTAAGTTAAAATATGGGAAAAGAATACATTACCTTGGCCATTGTTGTAAAAGTCGGCCGACTAGTCGAGTCGGGGGGGGGGGGTAGCCGACTCGACTAGGCCTAGTCGGCTATTAGTCGGTCAACCCGACTAATCGGGTCGACTAGTCGGCCATTAGTCGGTTAACCCGACTAATCGGGCCGACTAGTCGGCCGACTACTTTGCTGACTTTAACATAGAGGTTTTTTTATCTTTTTTATTTTTTGCTTTTTTTTAAATCAAACCTATTCTAATATGCTTAATGTTATATTTAAAGTCAATTACTCCTTTTGTTTCATTATAATAGTATAGAAAATGTTCAAATCTATGCAAATATATAAGAATATATGTATAAAAAATGATTTGTATTGCAAATATATAAGAATATATGTATAAAAAATGATTTATGTATTAAAAATAAATAAAAACTTCAAAACAGACTAATGGCCGACTAAATCTGATTAGTCGTCCGACTGTCGATTAATCCTTAGTCAGTGACCCACCGACCGAGTGCCGACTACCGATTTCTACAACCTTGACCGTGGTGCCCATGAACGATAAAGCGCAGTACAATGAGATATTACATTTTCTACATCGAAACCTTGGTTTTTGAATATATTTTCGTTGCGTCCGATCCAGATAGCCCACAGCATCGCATACGACCTCAAAACATACTCCTTGGGCCACTGCCTGTCCCCCTGATGGAAGCCCAAAACTCTTGCAAGCTCCCCATTCAAATCCTCGGAAGCTCCAACCGCCTCCATGCTCGTGCCGAATCCGGGCACCTCAGGAAGAAATGCTCCAAATCCTCCTCCGTCTCCTGACATCACACAACGAGAATCCGTCAAGCCCAGCAGTCTGCCTCGACGCATCTTGTCCAGCAAGCGACCCCTTCTCAAGCACCAAAGGAAAACCTTGATTATGTTGGGAATATTAGCCTGACATATCAACTTAACGCCATCATGGAACTCCCGCTCATGCTCCTGCTCTCTTTTGTTGAACGCCTCGTACGCCTTCTTCACAGTGAAGTTCTCGTCTAGCCATTCAAAGCGATCTCTGCCCACTTATAAAATGCTCGTCTGGGGTAGCGCCTCCTGTAAAGGCAGGTACTCCTCTGGTCGTTGATCAGAGATGGCCGACGCGAACCGGGGCATCCAACTCCCTGCATCAACTGACTGCGCCAGGGAAGACTCCTTTGAGGTTGCTAGAGCAAACAAGCATTGGAATCTGTCTTCGAGCTTCCCCTCCCCCGTCCAGTCGTCTTTCCAGAATCGAAAGAGGCTACCATCCCCCACCTTTGGGTAGACATTGTTGGTCAGTAGCAGAATGACCTTACGGATGCCCGTCCAAAGCGGTGATTCAAAGCGGGCTCTATTCGCCTCGAACCGACCCGTTACCCCGTAGACTTTTCTCAACAGCCGCACGACAAGAGATGTCGAAGATCCCCAGATGTCCAAGATCCACTTCGCGATGAGGGCCTTATTCATGCACTCCACATCCCGTATTCCCAACCCCCATCCTCGCATTTCCTCGTCATTTCGTCCCATTTTACCAGGTGCATCCCTTGTCTCAGTTGCCTCCCGTTCGACCAGAAGAATGACCTCATGAGTGCTTCAATCCTCTTTCTAACTCCAGCCGGCATCCACCTGGTGGAGAAGAAAAAAATGGGCACCGTCGACAACACATGCTTCAACAGCACCAGCTTGCTGCCTCTAGACAATGTAACTGCCTTCCACCCTGCCAGTTTGCTTTCTACCCGCCTGATGACGTCATCCCAATCCGCCTTTTTCAGTTTGCCCGCCACGAGAGGCAAGCCCAAGTAGTGAAGCGATAGGCTCCCCAGTGGGCACCCCGCAACACGCGTCAGATTACTCTGTTCCCCCTCACTTAACCCGAACGGAATAATCACTGACTTGCTCTTGTTAATCTCCAACACTGCCATGCCGCAAAAGATGTCTACCAGCTGAACCGCATTCGAATTTTGTTCCTCTGTACCCCCCATAAGGAGAACCGTGTCGTCCATATACTGTAAGATGGGGATGGAAATTTCCTCCCTACGGTAGCCTTAGCACCACCCCGCTTGCACCGCTTCTCTAAATAGCATTGTCAAGGCGTCCGTGACCAAGACAAAAAGCATCGGGGCCAATGGACACCCCTGCCTCACCCCCCTCTGTGGCTGAAAGAAGCCCCCTTCCGGTTTACCATTCACCAACACCTAGTAAGATGAGGTGGTGGCACATCTCTTCATCCAATCAATCCATAAGCCAGGGAAGCCCCGTCTGCGCAAAGTTTTCCACAAGAGCCTCCAGTTGACCGAGTCGTAGGCCTTCGCAAAGTCTATCTTCCATAGCGCTCCCCTCACCCCAGACCTCTTCCAATCCATGTAGATTTCGGATGCCAGAACAAGACCATCCGCCATCATCCTCCCCAGGATAAACGCCGACTGTCCCTCCAACACTACCGAGCCCAGAACAGACCTAAGCATGTTAGCTAGGAGCTTGGCCACTATAAGGTAAATGGCTTTAGATAGGGCGATGGGTCTGTAGTCGTCCACACACAACGGTGTGCCTTTCTTCGGCAGCAATAAAAGTAAGGCCCGGTTGATCTTCTTAAAGCCATTGTTCCCCTCCCGGAATTCGTGATAACTTCCATAAGATCCGCCTTCAAGAGCACCCATAATTCCCTATAGAAATGCACCGGGAAGCCATCCGGGCCCGGCGACCCGTCTCCGTTTAAGCCCCAAACCGCCCGCTTCAGCTCCGCCTCCGAGAACGGCGCCACCAGCGACCCCGCCTGCTCCTCCGTAAGGGTCCCCACGCCCTTGCCCAGCCAACCCCAATCGTTCCCCCCTTTCTTCTGGAGGCATCCACGAAGTGGTCCCTCAAGGCCTTCCCCAGATCCGCCTCCCCCACCACCCGAACACCCCCACCTCCATCTCCTGCACGAAGCTCCTTCTTCTCCATCCAGAGGCGACGGTGTAAAAGAATCTCGTGTTGGAGTCTCCCTCTCGTAGCCACCTCTGCCTAGATTTTTAACACCACTCCACTTTCTCTTTCCGGTCCTCCACCAGTAGTTCTTCCATGCACGCGAGCCTCACCGTCGCCTCCTCCGGAGAGAGCCCCTGTCGTCGTCTACCGAGTCCAGCCTAGTGATTTCCGCCTGAATTTCCACCCTGTTTGCTATTCTTGACGTTCTGAGCTCCCTGCCGTAGGAAGAGAGGAAGGATCCGAGAGCCCGTAGCCTCGCCGCAAACCGCGACACCGCGGTGCCACCCTCAGCCCCTCTCCGCCATTGTTCCGCTACCAACTCCACGAATCCCTCTTCCAACAACCAACTCTTCTCGAATATGAAGAAGAACCTTCCCCTCCCGCCCTCTCCAGAAGACCAGAGAATCGGAGTATGGTCCGACTGAGCCCTCGGGAGGGCCCAAGCCTGTGAGAGGGGGAAAACTTCCACGACCGACTAGGATAGGAGGAACCTATCCAACCTCGACCTGGCCCATTACGCCATGTATACTTGCAGCCAGCAGCATCCACGATGGTGAGACTCAAACTGTGCATCGTACTACGAAAAACCTCAGAACCTGGGTCCCTGCCCCCCAAGCCTTGGGGTTGATCCTCTGCCAATAGAGTTACGTTAAAGTCCCCGCCAATGATCCAAGCCTCGTCCGAGAGCTCGTCACCCAACTGTTCGAGTTCCCCCGCCAGTTCCATCCCATCACTCCCAGTCGGCCCATAGACATTTGAGATCCTCAAGACCTCCCCATTGTCACGCCTCCTGAGAGAGACGGACAGGGAGTGTTGCACACTGGACTCCTCCAAGAGATCAAAACAGTCCACCTTCCACGCCGTTAGCAGACCGCTTGCCGCACCCCTGGCCGGCAAATGAGCCAAGGCAAAACGATCGCCTGCCTTCAGGTCTCGCATCGCCTCCTCTCTGCCATCCACCAGCTTGGTCTCCCGGAGAAGGAAGATATCTACTCCAGCTTCCAGGACAAGGATCTTCACGCACAACCTCTTCTCTGCCCTTCCCAACCCTCTGACATTCCAAGATAAGAGTTTTATCGACATAAAAACATGTTGTCTTCTTCGAAGGAACCATGCCCATACGTTCCGCAACCACCCTGTCGAGGGTCTGAAATCGGTTTGATGTCTCCAGAGCTGTCATGTATTCAGACGACGCACCAAAACATGGGTCACCATGAGCTCCCCCCATCGTAACCCCCACGAGCTGTTGCCTCCTCTCACGCCTGCTGGAAGCCCGTCTCTCATAATGCACCCCGAATCTTGCAGGAGGCACCATCTCCACTTTGGTCTCGGCAGAGTGCGTGGTACCTGTCCCAGAGGATAGCGCGCTTCCCAAGCCGACTACCGAAGTTTTCTTCCCGTCCGCATGCATTGCGTTGGCCTAGTCGCAACGGCCATGACACATTGATATGACCGACGTCCCTCCCATCCTTCATCTCGAACTGTCATCGCCGACGCCACATCCTCGACTGACCGCGAACGCGCACCTTCGCCCAAGGGGAAGACCACATCGACTAGGCCTCCCAAATTGTTCTATACCACCTCCTCCTCTCCCCATTGCGAGGCAACCTGAGCAAGGGGGGATCTCTGAGATCTGCGCTCGGGAGTTTGACAGTCCGCTGCCACGAAATGTCAGCATCTGCAAGCCCCGCTCAGTACCCTCTTCCGAGCAAAAACTGCGCGCAAAAGTTGCCCCCGCCTAGCTGGG
The DNA here is from genome assembly GCA_037367405.1 of Ottelia alismoides. Lineage (NCBI taxonomy): Eukaryota > Viridiplantae > Streptophyta > Magnoliopsida > Alismatales > Hydrocharitaceae > Ottelia > Ottelia alismoides. The sequence continues at coordinate 321,083 of JAZKJV010000020.1, forward strand.
CTCCAACGGTATGCGCACCCTATCAAGGGTGCGAACAACTTCGAGCATCATCCACAGGGTTGATATGATCTCCGCGACTCTCGAATCGGGCCGACCCGATAATAACCCCAAACCAAACTCCATCGGGTCGGAAGACTCTGGTTTACCCAAGTACCCGTACACCTCAGTACGCTCCCCGCATGCGGACCCACGCTCCGAAAAGCTCGGGCCCCGAAGTAGATCAACTGGCCGAAAATTCCTGAAGCGGATCCTCCCCGAGTTCCAAGGAGATGCAACGGCTTTCCGCGGCCCTTCGTCTTCCAACGTTTCCTCTCCCCCACCCGGCCGACCGCTCTGCCATCGAGGCGACAACACCCACCGATATCCCGGCGACCAGCGAACCCGGGCGCCCCTCCGCCACCATGCCTCGTGCGCCTCCTCCTTGCTTACGACCTTCTACTGGCCCGCGTCCACCAGGTGCACCAGTACCGGCCTCCCTCTACACCAAAGCCTCCTCCAACCCATTTTCTCCCCCGGGAGGTGTCTCACCCTAATCACCAGGTCCAGTGGGTCCCCGGGGAGGCAACCTGATCGCACAACCTCCACAACCTCGACCACTCCACGCAGCATTTCCCAAAAATCATGAAGCCTGCGCACCCCCACGGGGACCTCGGAAAGACGAATGATGGCCATTGGCCACCGACCTCGGCCTCGCCACCCCGTCCGATAGGCACGGGTACTGCCATCGTAGTAACGATCCACCTTCCGTCGACCAACGCAGCAGTGCCATGAATTCGCCCTTGGAAAGGCCCCTTGCCACGACTCGCCACGGCGATAGCTGGACGATATCACCCTTGAAGTGTGCTTCCGAGATGGCGTCCACGTCGGAAGACCCTCGAAATAACGCATCTCTCAGGCCTCCGCCCTCCCCTACCGAGTCGGACCACTCCGATGTCAGAGCAGACTCCTGCGACATCGGGCAGCTGCGAGACCAGTGAGCGTGCCTACCGCACCTGAAGCACTTGATCGGCTCCCTGCATTGCCGAGCCCAATGCGCCAAAGAATCGCACCGGAAACACCCCTTCCCGAAAGGGTTGCGAAAGGGGCGGGAGGGAGTGCCCCCCCCCTCCCTGACCGAGCGCTTCCGAGCCTTCCTCCCCACGACAACCTCCCAGCATCCACCGATCTTCGACCAAACCAACCACCCATCTTCCCAGCCCAGCTTCCGCCCAACCACCCATCTTCTGAGCCTTCTTCCCCTCATCGCATCATAAGCCTTCTTAACTGAGAATCTCGCCCCTTCCCATTCAAAATGGTCCGCATCTTGAGACAGCACCCCCGACGGAGGCACTTCCGACAGCATCCTCATGAAGTCCTTCATGCGTTGACGAACAGTGGTGCCCACGATCCGGAATCCGCCACATGAGCAAGAAAGGCATCTTTCGACGTCGCTAAAGCCAACCGTCTAGGGAACCGCCTCCCAAGAGCGCCCTCTCCCATCCAATCGTCACTTCAGAATCTAAACACCTAGATGTTACCCACCTTAGGCTGCAACCTTGGTGATATAGTCGGCAAGATGGCACGGATCCCGGCGCAGAGCGGCAACTCGAATCTCTTTCTGTTAGCTAACAACTCCCCGTTGACTCCATATATACCCCTCAGTAATCTCGCAACCATCGAGGTGGAGGAGCCCCAAATCTGAATCACCCATTGCGCAAGCAAAGCTTTGTTCAGGAGTTCGACGTGATGAACACCGAGGCCACCATCACAAAGCCCCTTCGTAACATCTTCCCTGCACACAAGATGCAGTCCGGACCTCTGTTGCCTACCATCCGACCAGAAGGTCTTCACCAAAGATTCTACCTTTTTCCTGACCCCAACCAGCATCAGTCGAGTTGAATAGAAGAATATAGGGATGGCAGCGAGAACATGCTTTAGGAGAGTCAACTTACCACCCCTAGATAGGATGATCGCCTTCCATCCAGCCAATCTCTCCTCCATTCAGTGCACCATGCTGTCCCAATCCGACTTACTTAACTTGCCATCCACCGTTAGCAACCTCAGGTAGGAAATAGGGAGCTCCCCCAGGTGGTAACCCACCCACTACACGAGTCTGTCGCACTCCCCGTCATCCATCCCGAAGCTAACGGCCACCGAGTTGTGTCTGTTGACCTCAAGCCCAGAGAGACTGCCAAAGATATCAACGAGGAGCGTCGTGTTGCGGTTCTGATCGTGTGAACCATCAAAAAAAAGGATTGTATCATCTTCATACTGAAACAACGGGATATAGAAATTCCCCAGCCAAAAGCGCTCACACCACCCGACCTGCACCGTGTGCCTGAATAGGACCACCATACAATCTGCCACCAGAACAAAGAGCATAGGAGCGAGCTTGCATCCCTGACGGACCCCCGCTGAGGCTGAAAAAAATCACCCTCCGGCCTGCCGTTCACCAAAATCGAGTAGGAGGATATTGTGACACATCTCTTCATCCAATGTATCCACGTCTCCGGAAAGCCGCTCTGTCATAAAGATGTCCACAAGAATCTCCAGTCGACGCAGTCATAAGCTTTGGCGTAGTCAATCCTCCAGAGCGTGCCCTTCTTCCTCGACCGCTTCCATTCAAGACAGATCTCCGGCACATGACCAAACCCTCCGCCATCTAACGCCTCAGAGTGAAAGCGGACTGACCCTGAAGCACCACCGAGTCCATCACTATCTTGAGCATGTTCGCCAACACTTTTTCCACCACAAGGTAGATCGCATTGGAAATCGCTATCGGCCTGAAGTCGTCCACCCTCACTGAATTCTCCTTCTTGGAAAGGAGGAAGATCAACGCCCGGTTAACTTTATCAAAACCTTTGTTGTCATCCCTGAATTCACTAAGAACCTCCAGAACATCAGCCTTCAATATATCTCAAAACTCACGATAGAATGGCACACGAAAGCCATCAGGCCCAGGAGCCCCATCCGCATTCAATCCCCAAACAACCCTCCTCACTTCCTCCTCGGAGAAGTCAGCTAATAAATTCTCCACTTGCCCACCAATCAGAGACTCCACCCCCACTCCCAACCACCCCCACCCTTCCCTTTGCCTCCTACGCGAGAACTCCACGAAGTGGTTCCGCAAAGCATTACCAATCTGCCCCTCCCCCGACACCCTCACACCCCCAATCTCAATCTCATGCAGAAAGTTCCTTCTCCTCCGTCCGGATGCCATAGAGTGAAAAAAATCCGTAGTGGCGATACCTTCCTTTAGTCACTTCTACCTCGATCTTTGTCTCTACTCCACCTCTTCCTTTCTGTCTTCCAGCATCAACTCCTCAAGCAAGCCCAGCCTCTCTGCCACCTCCTCCTGATCCAAACCCCTCTCATCATTCAGGCCATCCAACCTCACCACCTCCGCCTGGGCTTCCCCTCTCCTTGCCTTACACCGAGCCCTAACCTCCATCCCGAAGGTCGTAAGGGAAGACTTGAGGGACCTCAATTTTGTCGCAATCCTCGAGACCGCCGAACCCACCGGAGCCCAGCTTCTCCATTGTTTAGCAACCATCTCCCTGAAACTATCTTCTAAGAGCCAACTCCGCTCGAAGCGGAAAACAAACCTGCTACTCCCCTCCTCCCCCGACGACCAAAGGATAGGAGTGTGATACGAATACGCCCGCGGCAACGCCCATGCCTAGGCCAGGGGGAACGACTCCACCCCCTCGAGAGATAACAAGAACCGATCAAGTATGGAACGCGACCTCACATTCCGTCAGGTGTATGCACAGTAGCCGCCCAATAATGGATAAGCCCAAGGAATGGGCCATTCTTCTGAAGGCCTCCGAGCCCGGGTCTCTCCCACCTCCCAGCTGCGGTCTGTCCTCAGGAAACAGAGTAACATTTAGATCACCACCAATGATCCAGATCCCAGCCGCGAGCTCCGCGCCCAAGCACTCTAGTTCCGCCGCCAGTGTTTCTCTCTCAGCCCCAGTCAGGCCATAGACGTTCGTGACTAAGAATCCCAGACCATATGTCCTCCTTCTCAATGACACCGTCAGACAGAATGAGGCCTTCGAAACCACCATCAATTCAAACTTATCGGTCGACCACCAAGTAAGGATACCCTCTGATGCACCCTGGGCCTCCAACTCAGCCATCTCAAAGCAATCCCCACCTCCGATTTCCCGCCTGACTTTGACCTCGCACCTCGACAATTTCGTCTCCTGGAGCAAAAAAATGTCCACACCAGCCTCCTTCAATAAGTTCTCAACCCCCAGCCGTTTATCGAGGTGGCCCAACCCCTGACATTCCAAGAAAGCAACTTCATTAAGAGACACCGTGTCTTAACATCTTTGGAGGGATCACACCCAACTTTTCAGCGATGCACCTATCCAATATTCTAAAGCGGTTCTGAAACTTCGACGGCCCGTTGGGGCATGGGGACGACCGACGCGACGCTTCCAACTGCTCCATCGAAGCCAAAAGCACAGCCCTCTGCTTCTTCCTTTCGACCTAAGTGACCCTCTCCGCACATATAAGGCACCGAACCTAGGGGGCCCGTCGCTAGGGTTCCAAGGGATCCCCGCCATGGCCTCAAATTTCAGCGAAATCGGTCGAATTTCTGTCGAATATCGATATCCAGTCGAAATCGAAATTCGACCGAACTGATCGAAATGACCGAAATATGGGGGTCCTAATACAAAATATGACTGAAATGATCGAAATTGCGATCGAAATTTGACCGAAATTCCATCGAAATTCTGTTTTGGTTGTCACCAAAATGGTGACCGAAACCGACATTTAAGGCCTTGATCCCCCACAACTTCTGCTCTCGCTCCAGAAGCCCCTTCAACAGTCCCCCAGTTCACATCTCCTTCCCGAGGTTTCCCCTTCACGGTTCCGGCTCGAGGCGAGGCGGCCTTCAACATCGTCGGCCATGCGGTTGTCTCCACCGGACTTCCTTGACCTGCAAACGAGGCCCCTTGGGCCTCCGTCATGCCCCCCCCCTAACCGCCACAATCTTTGAAACACTCCCCTGCACAGGGGATCCATCCGCTGGAGGCGTCTCACCGAACAGTCCCGCTCAGAGAGCGGCGCCATCGCAACAACAACTGACGGCCTACGTCGCCCAGGGACACCCCAGTGGTGACCCTGTGATGCGATAGGAGAGGGTTGGGTTGACCGTCCTGAGATGGTGTTATGTTGAAGGAAATGGGCACGGACTCAGAAGGGTCCGCACCCCCGAGTCCATTAACCGGACCCTTGACTTCATTAACCGAACCCGGATGCCCTGTACGGCTTCGAGACTTCGAGGTGCTACTCGCATCCATCCACTGCTCCAGTTGTGGATCCAGAACCGACGAATGCAGATGTAGATGACTCACGTTCTTCATCTCTTCGACACACGTGGTACCTGAACAAGCGCGACCCCTCATTATCCCGGGGATATGGACCGACGCAGTTCTCGAAATCTACGTCGCAGATATCTTGCCGAAACAAATCCCAGGCAGAAGTTGAGGCATTTTCTGTGGGTTTCGCGCCATCTCGAACCTTGGTTGCAGGGCCAATCCACCGGCTCCAACGCCAGCCTTCTCTGCCCGAGCCTTCATCGGCCGGTTCCCATGGTGATGCTTCAGGGTCGTGATGACGCAACCCAGGCCCCCATCCATCAATTCCAAGTATACCGGACCCCATTCCGGGAGAAATTCCCACCATCCGAGCTTCTCCTGGCCGATATGCTTAACCAGGGGGATGGAGTCAAGCGATTCGACAGGCTGAGAACCGGTGTTCCCGATCCCAACCACCTCGGCAATGTCGTGCAACAATTCCCTATAGCTCTGCAAACTCCGCGCGACGAAAGGAGCCCTCTCACCCAGGATCCGCTCCAACGACCTCGGTCTCAACATGTCATCTCTGGCTCGTACCTTGCACCATCGCAACAGAGTAGAACCAACCCTCGATCCTTGAAGCAAAGTGGTAGCCTCTGAACCGCTGAGGCCTCTCACCAGCACATGCCAAGGGGTCACCTGAGCGATATCACCCCTGAACCGAGCCTCTGAGATCCTCCCCACGTCTGACGACCCGAGGAAAAGCGCCTCTGAACCGCCCCCTTCTCCTATCAGCATCGAGACGCCCCATATCCCTCAATGGGCAAGATCTGCTTGTATGTGCGTAACGCCTACACCGGAAACATTTAACCGGTTCTCGTCACTGGCGAGCCCAGTGATCCATCCCTCCACATCAAAAGCACCCTTGACCGAACGTGTTCCCAATCGGCCTCTGACCTCTAGCCCTCGCTATCTTCGCGTGACGCCTATATCCCCTTGAGCGGGTCACCTCCCATCCCTCGCCATCCGAAGGGTCCCCTGTTGCCATCCTCCTTGCCACCTCGCCTGGACTCATTATCGCATCACCCTTGCCACTGTCAGGATTTTACATATAAATATACCTTTCGAGGTAGGTCCCATGGTGGGATGCCTCCCTTTTTTATTCGAAAAAAGAAGAAGCGAAAAGGACAATAATCCCCCTGGTAATGGTTTGGACTTTATGGATGCAAATAATTAGGTGTTTTTCCAAATAATTAAGAAGTGAAAAAAAACTATAATCCCCTGGTCATGATCCAGTGTGTGTTGTTCTATTGGAGATTTTTTTTGAGAATGGTTCTATTGGAGAATTTGAGGGAACTCGTAACTTCCTTGTATATCATTCGTGTTCTTTAAAGAAGAATTCATGAATGACCACGAACTTGTTGTGGTCATCCGTGACCATCCTCTGGCTTAAAAAAATCTAAAATAAAATACATTTGAAATTTAACTAGCATCACCAGTCGAACAACATGGGGAAAAGAGAAAAAACAGTATCCATGATAAATACCACATTTCCCAAGAAACAATAAACTGACTTAAATAATTAATCATATGCATTATTAAATGAATGAAAGCTAACCTTTGCAAGTGAGCAGGAGAAGGATTCCAATAACCCATCTGCACCTCGATAAAAATGAAAATATGGTAGTACTTTAACATTTAGTCTTCTACACATGGGTTTATTCTCGTCATAGTTCACCTTTACAAACAGAATATCAGGGTTTTCTTTAGCTGTCCTGCAGAGCTAGAACAGGAAAAAGACTAAGGAGAACACCATAACTCACTGTATACTCTAAATACATATGAATTTCTCTATAGACAGTGTGATCTACGTAGTAGTAGCAACACACCCTCCTTTAGAGCCACAGATAGCTACCTTTGGGAACATCGCTCGACATGAGGCGCACCACGTGCCATAAAATTCAACAATTACGAGCTTCTCTCCAGCTTCATTTAAAACCGTCAAGAATTCTTCTGCGGAGTCAATATCAACCACATTTTCACCAACATTTTTCTCCCACCACTTGGGACCTTCCTTTTTAGCAGGAGCTGCATTAACCTGAAAAAAATCTAAATGGGTGAATAAAGAGCAAAAAGAGGATAGAGGATAAACAAATAAGGCACATCCGACATATTATCAGGGTTCATCACCTTATAAAATCATGTGCTTTTATAAAGACGAGATGAAGAAATCCTTAGAATGACATCGGCAATGTTATGTTTCTCAGTTAACAAGTTTTATTATTTGTTATTCCATACTGCAATTTCGTCATGTTCTTGATTCTTGTTATTTACCCAATACATTTCATCTATAAAAGATGGATGTGGTTTCATTGCGGAATAAAACCAACTATTTTCTTTAACATGGTATAAAGCGACGATATCATATCATCATTTGTATCTATTTGGTCTCCCTCCGTTTCTCTCCAAATAATGAAAAAAGGGAGAGAATGGACTTCAGCCAACACCAACCCCCTCTTGTTTCCTTCTTCATCGCCAGCACCACCCACAGCCAGCAACAGCCCTAGTGATGCAATACCTGCCTCCACCTCTTGATCATACCTGCGGCAACACTAGCAGCTGCCTCCTGCAGCTGTTCTAACCATCAATTGTGACCATCCTGGCAGCACCACAACCGCCACCGCTGCATCATGCAGCAGGTCAGTCACGACTAACGATCTTTTCTCCTGTCATTGTCGATTCATTCAACCCATCAGTGATATTTGGCAGTTTTGTGGCCTTTGAAGACCATGGATATGTTCTTCTAACATCATAGCAGCTTATGATATTGTCCTAGAGCCCTACTGCACTGATTTTGAAGTCCTGCACCCATCAAGGTGCCCTACTACAACTTCGCTTATAGTGGTTTGTTTTGTATTATTATACTTTGCACCATCAACTACTGTGGATTGCTCCCTTCTACTTTCTCATCATGTTGGAGATTACTTCTAGCAAGACTAAACCGTGGAACTCCGCTTCTCACATGAAGCGAAAATACCACTATCTAATTGAATGATGCCTCCGAACTACTCTCGTCTCAAGCAATCACGATCTTTATCGACGGCCAAAAGCCGCACTACCACATCTTATCTAGCAACATTTTGAAACCTGATAATGAAGGTTTCAAGTAGGAGCAAGATAATTATCTAGTGACGACCTGGCTAACAAAAAGCATTGCCCATGAGATTGCAACCACTCTATAATAGAAACAAACGATGATCAAAGATATATGGGTCAGTTTCGAGAAGAAATAGTCACAGCAGTCTTGTGAGGCAAGAAATTGAAAGTTTTGTCGTAGGATCTGGTTCACTATGCAGGTGGATGTCTCTGATTGATTAGTTCTAGTAGACTACCATACAGTCTTGTTTGAAGGACTACCGTGTCTGTTGGAGCATTCGTTGTATGCGCCCATTGTGTTGTAGCAGGGTGAATGGATCCTGGAGGAGATCCATTTACCCCATCTAGTGTTTAGTCCCACATCGTCCAACGGTGGGACTTGGAGGCTCTGGAGAGGCTATATAAGGAGCCCCATACCTCCTGTATCCATTGAGAAAAGCAATAGAAATATCCGCCCCTTTGAGGGCTTCTCCCGTGGTTTCATCCCGCTCCTCACGGAGTAGGGTTCCACGTAAAATCTCGTCTTCTTTACATTTCTTTATCTTTTTCCATGTTCGCTTCCGCTTCCTATTTTCTAACATGGTATCAGAGCGGGTCGATTCTCGAAGATTTTTGAAGTTTTGTAATTCTATTCGAGATTCGTTTCTTTGAAGTTCTTGTTATTGATGTTTGGAGATTTGAGAGTTCAAGTTCCTAGGGTTTTCTTGAAACCCTAGTTCTGTTCGCCAAATCTTGATTCTCGTGCAGGAGCAGCGCCGCCTACAACTTCCTGTTCAGATCGTGGCGACCCTCTTCTGATCCAGGCCCTGCGTCATCTTCAAAGCCAAGCCCTCGCGCAGGAGACGCGAGGGAATCTCCAGCGGACGCGATTCCAGATAGCTGCGGCCATTCTCCCTACTCTGAGCCTTGCGCAACATTTCACGCAAGGCGGTGGCTCGAGGCAAGGCCCTAAATGTCGGTTTCGGTCACCATTTCGGTATCGACCAAAACAGATTTTCGATGGAATTTCGGTGGAATTTCGACCGAAATTTCGGTCATTTCGATCATTTTTTGTACTAGGACCCCCATATTTCGGTCATTTCGGTCGAATTTCGATTTCGACTGGATATCGATATTCGACAGAAATTCGACCGAATTTCGCTGAAATTTGAGGCCATGGCTCGAGGTGCTGAACCATCTCCAGGCACTGTCCTCCTCACGTGCGCAACAGTACCCAGGCGCTGAACCTGGCCCATCGCCTCTCCTTTGCCATCGATGGCGCAGCCCCCCCTTGATCAACAACAGGTTGCGCCTCTAGGCGGAACCCCTACGCAATCCCCAATGCGCGAATGCCCTCCTCTTGAGCCGCTTCACCTCGAGCGGCACGATGCCCTCGCGCCTCCAGTCGATGTTCCCGCAGGCGTGTGAATAGCCGAGTTCTCAAGGAGGCGCCGACTCGCCTTCCTCCAGCGAGTAGCCCCGCAAGCCGCACATCCCCACATCCCCAGGCGACAACAGAGCCCAGGCGACGCCATCGCACGCACCGCAACCTAGCGCGCCCTCCAGACGACCTCCTCCCTTGGCTCCATCGCCGCACCATGCCGCTTCTCCAGGTTTCTCGACCCCTCTTGCCAAGCGCGCAGGAGGCGCGTGTAGGCTTCTCCGCCACGAAGTCCAGGCATCCAGCAGGCTCGTGTGCGCCCTCCAGCGATGTGTGCATGAAGAACTCTCCCACGCGTGCGGCGGCACAGGCGGAAGGGTTCCCAGGGAATCCTATTAAGGGGCGACGGCATTTCAAGAGCCCTAGGTCCTGTGTTTAAATTAAAAAAAAAGAGAGGAAAGAAAAGGAGTGGAAAATCCAGACCCGTCATTGAAAAAAAAGGGGGTTGTTTCAGAATTTTTTTAAAAAAAAAGGAGGGAGAGAAATTTAAAAAAAAGAGGAGAGAAGTTAAAAAAAGAGGCACGTACACCGAAAAAAAGCCGTACGCAAAGCAAAAAAAATTGAAGGCTTATAAAAAAATGCAAAAGCCGAAAAAAAGAAGAAAAAAATGTTTTAAAAAAATGTTAATGAAAAGCCGAAAAAAAACGACTTAAAAAATGTTTCGAAAAAAAATTGAATGGTTTGAAAGCTGATAAATGTGTAATCGGCTAAGTGGTCTTTGTTTTATCCCCATCATTGTTGTCTTCTCCCAACTTGGTCGACGACCATGTTTTCCGACAAGTATGGAAGAAAGGGGAAGTATATGTAGAGTCACAGGTCTTCTTCCAGCCATATTCAGATGTTCCAGATTCACATGTAGATTTCCAGACCATCCAAATATTTCAGACTCTACAGTTCAGACTCGACGATTGTCTTCCGAGTCCTCAGTTTTCCAGACACGCATATGTTTGCGGTCATTTTCAGATGAGCATATGTTGCCATCATCAGTTCGTGGTCCCCATCATTCTTCTAGTTGTCAGGCCAGAGTTTTCATGTGAGCCATAGGGACTCCAGAGCAGAGGACCATTCCCTATGCCATTGAGGGCAAGGGTTTTCATGTGGTATCATAGGTACACCAGAGCAGTGCACCATTCTCTGAGCCAGATGGGAGAGACCCAATTCTCTGACGAGGAGACTCCAGGCGCAGTTTCAGACTCGATGGTCAGAATCCGAGTCTTTAGTTGACTCACACTCCAGCCCGTTCGTTCTCCTCACCTGCACGGCATGAGAAGCAACGTCCTCGACTGCAGCAATGTGCACATTGGGTTGATATTGTCAGTAGTGTCATGTAGCGTTGAGTTGAGCTTATTTTTGTTTGTCCAAGTTGAGCATTGCATGCTCCAGCTTGAGGGGGAGTGTTGGAGCATTCGTTGTATGCGCCCATTGTGTTGTAGCAAGGTAAATGGATCCTGGAGGAGATCCATTTACCCTGTCTAGTGTTTATCGTCCAACGGTGGGACTTGGAGGCTCTGGAGAGGCTATATAAGGAGCACGATACCTCCTGTATCCATTGACAAAAGCAATAGAAATATCCACCCCTTTTAGGGCTTCTCCTGTGGTTTCATCTCGCTCCTCACGGAGTAGGGTTCCACGTAAAATCCCGTCTTCTTTATATTTCTTTATCTTTTTCTATGTTCGCTTCCGCTTCCTATTTTCTAACAGTGTCCAAGCCTTTTTGTTGTGACAAGCAGGCCACTCTGAGGGCTAAGTGGCAAACTTATAGATTTCGGATAGTCTTACTTCATGAAATCATACTGCCAAAGATCAAATTTTAGCATCTGATTTCGTTCGAGTTTGGTTCAATATGGTTTTGATAACTTGTGTTTGAGTTAGTTTGGAACACAAATGCTCGAGCTTGGTTTGGTAACCATCTGTTAACAATTTATCGAAGCACCTAGCCCTAACGGAATTCATATTAATGTCTATCAAGACTGTCGGGATATTATTAACCATGATATATGTAGTTTATTCCACAAATGCACCTTCAATGAAAACTTCTCCATTGAAAGGTAACTTACCGAGAATTGAAAATTATAGACCTATTGAAGGCAACGATGGTTGCGCAGTAGGGACCTCGTAACATATTTTGTTCAAAATGAGTCTACAAAGTTAGAGAATGTCCAAAATGAAAACTAGTCTTGCCACCACAATAGGTAAATAGGGGGAAATGAAAATTCTCCAAAGGTAACATGTCGAGAATTGAAAGATCTTCTTGCTCCTTAAGACCACCGCAATGAGCTTTGTAGTAGGGTCCTTGTAGACCACCAGTTGTGGCGGCAGTAGTGAACACCACTACCTTGAAGACAACGATGGTTGGCTCCTCCCGTTCTCATGAAGTGGGATAAAAAAGGGAGGAACATATCCCAGAAGTCCCGGCTCGATGACGGCAGAGAAGGGGTGAGTGGGGAGCGGTAATAGAAGTCCATGTTTCGGAGCCCCGGGCTCGTGGATGGCAAGAATACCAGCAGGTCCTTCCATATCTCGAGGTCCCTCACGATGGCCCAGGCGTTCATAAGCATGATGCTTCCCTTTGAAATGGTGTAGTCCATCAACCCACAGTGTAAGAGTAGTAACAGTGCCGGAGGGTGTGTGCATAAAGTTTTTGTTATGCAAGCTTGAAGGTATGCGGTGTGCCTTCTTCGGATTGAAGATCCTTGTTGAGGTGCTTTAGTATTTCGAGATTTTCACAAACTATGCCCTCGTTTTTTTAAGGGGAGTGGACATTATCTCGGTCCCTACGTCATGAAGCACTCCCGCACTACAGATGGAGAGGATATATATATATATATAGATAGTCACATCATCACATAATTTATCATATTCCATGGTTGGATTGGATGACAGAATCACTAAGATGGCTTAAGCTGGAAGCCTTCGAATCTTGAGCGAAGCAGCATGTTAAGTAAACATCTCTTGTCATCCTTGCCATTTTCCTCTCCTTCAGAAGAGGAGGAAGTGGGTCTCGATGACAGTGTAGTGAAGGAGGTGGTTCTCAGTGGCGCACAGAGGAAAAAGGCCTCACCATATGAACGATGGCCCATAGCTCTCTATGAGGAACTGGGGATGAAGGTCCAGTAGCAGTGGGGGAAGGAGAGGGTGGGCCATTGCAGTTAAGGAGGCTGATCGGAGGATGGCGATAAGGACGAGGGCGAGGTTGATAAAGTCTTGGGTAGTGCGGAGGAAGGAGGGGCAGTAGAGGAAGCGAGGTAGAGGACAAGGAGCCATGGCTTCATGATTTGGAGGTGGATAATGAATAAGAGATCATAGACGAGGTGGTGGGATGGGAGTGGTGGGAGCTAAGGAGTCCAATGCCATGTAGAGAGGGGAGGAAGGGTATTTTGGTCAAAAAATTAAAAAAAATAATGATTTCTTTAATGAAAAAGATGATGTAAGTATCACATTGAAACCACTCATAAAAAGCAGGTTTCACATTGTGACTTCTGAAAGTTTACGGACTACATTATATTTGAGTGTTAAGTTCAGGGACTTTTATGTAACTTACTCTAAAAAATCATCTAAAGTCGTGTACTTTTCTTGGATACCATTCAAGGATAAACTGTTGAGTCAAGAAGACCTCAAAAAAGGGATTTTCTTTGCTATTAGATACGCAATTTCTCTCTCTGATGTTGACTCCATGTTAAAGCCATGTTCTTCCATAAAGGAGGGATTTAACATATTGTCCCCTTCGACGGTTGATTTTCTTTTATTTATTTATGCAACTTGTGGAAGAAAATGAGAATGTACAACAACAATAAAGCCCTTTTCCGCGTTAAGCAGGGTCAACTACATGGATTCTTTGCCTCCGTTCAGATCTCTCTTAGGTCATTCTCGGACTTGATCCAAAAAAACCCTTTATATACCATAAAACCCTAGAGTCCAATAGGAGGCAATAAGATAATAGTCCCAAAGGATTACAAGTAAAAATAGAGGGAAAAGGAAATATAATAAAAATAGAAACTGTCAATTAGTAAAATAGTAAATGATGTCAACATAACTAATTTTAGTGTTGCCATCTCTTACATATTGTTGGAGTATTTGGTTATGCATCATTTATGTGGGAGATGGGTAAATGGATCTCTTCAAGATCCATTTACCACATCCAAGTCTTTAGTCCGACATCTACCAGTTGCGAGATGTGGAGACTCAAAGAGAGCTATATAAAAAGCCCTTCACCCTCTGTATCAGATGAGAAAATTAATAGACTATCAGCCCTTTGAGGCATTCTCCCACGGTTTCATCCTGCTCCTAAGGGAGTAGGGTTCCACGTAAATCACGGTGTTCTAAATATTTTTATCTTTTATTTCTAATACGCTTCCGCATTCATATTTTCTAACATAGCATCAGAGCAATAATTTTTTGTTCAAGATTCGAGATACAATTCTTCATACAATTCTTCATTGTTCTTGGAAAATTATTTGCGGTTCACTATTGAAGAATTATTGTTGAAGATCAAGATCATCATTCTACGGGTTTTCAATGAGACCCTAATTTCACAAGTTCTTTGAGGTTTTCATTCCTGACTTGTATGTGATTTTGCAAGTTCATGCCAGCAAGATTGGAGTAGCCGCAAGTCTCGGGCGGAGTTATTTCCCTCCCCGAAAGTTGCGACGCAGCAAGATCTCCTCGCATGATGCTTTCTCCAGACACGAAGATGAAGAGGCTTGATAAAAAATTGCTCCAGGCAGCATCGCGGTCATCTCTTCGAGGGGCGCATCTTAAACCATCTTGCACACCCTCCTCGACACCGGCATGCGGCGCACGAAAGATCCCCTCCAGGCGCAAACCCCTTCGAAGGCGCAGCAATTGCCGTCCATTCGTCGGCAGTGGCGCCGACGCCGCACCGTGCTGCGCCACCCTAACAGGCATCCAGATCGCCTCTTGCAGTTGCATCGCGCAGGCGGCACGATGCCCTCCCAGGCGGAACCATCGCCACCTTCCAAAGGTGCCGCCTCGCCTCCAAAGGCGTCACTCAACCATCCTCTCCAGTCATCCCCATCGTACAACCTCTCCTTGGTGCACGACCCTCTTGCGCAGCCACCTTCTGTGCACGACCCTCCTTTTGCGACCTCCAGGCGGCAAACTCATGCAACGTGTGGCGCACTAGTTCGAAGGCGAACTCCAACCCGCTTCGCTTGGTGGCGCTCCCCTCTCCATCATCTCCAGAAGGCAGCGGCGACAAGAAGAAGATGCCCCCATCTTGGGGGCAACGGGGTTCAAGAGGAAAAGGGTTCCCATTGGGGAGCCCTAAATAAACCCCACAAAGGGGCCTACAGTTCGGCCCGAAGAAAGGAATTTTTTGAAAGGATCGTCCATGAAAAAAGAGCAATTAAAAAAAGAGAGGATTGTTCAAAAAAAATATTTTGCAAAAAAGGAGGAAAAGGGACGAGAGAAAAGACGCAAAAAATGGATGGCTTGTTGAGAAAAAAAGGAAAGCCAATACAAAAATATGAACAGCTTAAAAAGCAAAAAGGTGAAGGCTATAAAAAAAGAGAGAAATGAAATAGATGAGAAAAAAAAAATGATTGGAAAAAAAGGAAGTCGGAAAAAAGATTAAGATCGGCATTTGTGATTCATGTTCCTTTCTCCATATTTTATTGTCTTCTCCCAACTTTGTCGATGCCATTGTTTTTCGACAAGTATGGGAGAACCAGGGAGTTTTGTGTAGAGTCACATGTTGGACCCAGATATCAGATTCTTCATAGTCCAGACCATTCAGATTTCATGCTCTACAGTTTATATATTCAGACTTGACGTCAAATTGGTTCTGAGTCTTCAGCTTCAAACACGCACATGTATGGGGTCTTTTCAGATGAGCACATGTTTGCCGTCATGTTTTTGTGGTCCCCATCATTATGTTATTATTCAGTCAGAGTTTTCATGTATTACATAGGGACTCCAGAGTAGAGATCCCATTCCCTATGCCAAGTGGGCTAGGGTTTTCATGTGATTTCATAGGGACTCCAGAGTAGAGTACCATTCTCTGTGCCAAATGGGAGAGACCCAGTTCTCCGACGAGGAGACTTTTTCAGACTCCATTCTCAAGCGATCGTGAACTCCAGTACGAGATCCTTCCGAGGTTCTTATGAGAGAGAACGCACTTTGAGGTCCTTATGAGAGAGACCCATCTTCAAAGATCTATGTATGGATAATTAGTGACGTTCTTTATTCGACCCTTTCAGAGATGGAGCAGTTGTCCACATGTTGTGACGGGCTAGAGTTCTCCGTGTAGAGACTCATTTTCAGTTGCAGTGACTCTGACATGCGCAAACTGAGCACATGCTCTCCGACGAGGAGATTTAGTTTGACTCACACTCCAGCTCCTTCGTCCTCATCACTTGCACGACATGAGAAGCAACATCCTCGACAACAACCGACAGTTGTGTGCGTTGAGTTGATATTGTCTGTAGTGTCTTGTAGCGTGAGTTGAGTTTTCTTTCTGTTTGTCCAAGTTGAGCATTGCATGATCCAACTTGAGGGGGAGTGTTGGAGTATTTGGTTATGCGTCACTTATGTAGGAGATGGGTAAATTGATCTCTCCAGGATCCATTTAACACATCCAAATCTTTAGTCCCGCATCTACCAGTTGTGAGATGTGGAGACTCAATGAGGGATATATAAGAAGCTACTCATCCTCTATATCAGATGAGAAAAGCAATAGACTATCAGCACTTTAAGGCGTTCTCCCGTGGTTTCATCTCGTTCTTAGGGAGTAGTGTTCCACGTAAACCCAGTGTTCTAAATATTTTATCTTTTATTTCAGATATAACTCAGCCATGGCCTGTCCCAAGCCGGGTTAAATGAGGAGGGTTGCGTTAGGTAGCCGACAGCCAGCGTAAAACAGTCGGAGACAACTTCCTAAATAATATTTTAAAAAAAAATAGTATTTAGGAAGTTGCCTCATGACAGTCGGATCTTTTCAACATGGATTTAAGCAAACATACAAATTTCGTTGGGGCATTTCCCATTTGCAACGCGTTGCATCGTCCGAATGCAATGAAAAATTGGCAAGGCCCGCTACAACGCAGCCTGGACGTAGTTCAAAATTTGCAAGGTTCTCGCATGAGGAACGCATGCAGGTAACTAAGCTAGTTCCGTTGCATCACCGCTCGGATGCAGTCCAAAATTTACAAGGGTTCTCGCATAATGGACGCATGCGAGTAAAGAAAATAGTCCAAAAGAGATTGCAAAGGAAGTTGCGGATTGGTAGCTGGAATGTTGGCACTTTAACTGGAAAATTGATGGAGATAGTAGATACGATAGAAAGAAGGAAGATTTATATACTATGTCTTCAAGAGACTAAACAGGTTGGAGAGAAAGCAAGGGAGATCGAGAAGATAGGCTTTAAACTTTGGTATTCAGGTAAAGATAAGGGTAGAAACGGTGTTGGAGTGGTTGTTCATAAGGATTTGAAGAATTGTGTGGTTGAGGTGCAAAGATTCGGGGATCAGATTATTTTGCTAAAATTGGTGCTTGAAGATGAAATTATGAATATCATCTCAGTTTATGCACCATAAATTGGTTTAGATGAAAGGACTAAACAAGCTTTTTGGGAGGATCTGAATAAGATTTTACAAGGAATCCCACAAAGAGAGATGATTTGCATAGGTGGAGATCTTAATGGACACGTGGGAAAAGATGCTTCAGGGTATGCTAGTGTTCATGGAGGACATGGATTTGGGGATAGAAATGAAGAGGGAAAAGTCATTCTGGATTTTGTAACGGCATATGATCTTTTCATAGCAAACACTCTCTTCAAGAAGAGGGAGGAACATTTAATTACTTATAAGAGTGGGCCAACTAGAACACATATAGATTACTTTGCGTTGAGGAGAAGAGATCAGTAAAGACTGCAAAGTAATCCCAGGAGAGAGTTTGACAACTCAATATCGATTGTTAGTCTTGGATGTGCAAATAAAAGGCCTGGTAAAGAAAAAGAGGGTTCCTAAGATCACTAGAACTAGATGGTGGAATCTTCCACTGAAGCAATCTGGCTTCAAGGAGAAGGTTTTAGAAACTTATCTTGGGATTGTAGCGAAAGTACAAACGAGATGTCGGTGGCAGTAGCATCTTGAATTCGAAAGGTAGCCAAAGAGATACTACGCGAGTCCAAGGGAGGAACTCCATGTCAAAAGGAGGCTTGGTGGTGGAGTGAAGGGGTGCAACAGAAACTAAAAATTAAAAGATCATGCTTTAAAGCTATGTCTAAGGATAGAACAATGGAAACTGTCACAAACTACAAAATAGCAAAGAAGGAAGCAAAGAAGGCTGTAAGGGAAGCTAAGTCAAAAGCTTATGAAGTTTTTATATAAAAATCTCGAACCCTAAGGAGGGCCAGAAGGATAGATTCAGGTTGGTCAAAGCAAGAGAAAGAAAGACCAAAGACCTTTCTCAAGTGAGATGAATTAATGATGAGGAAGGTCACGTGCTTGTTACTCAGAAGGACATAGAGACTAGATGGGAGCGGTACTTCCATAAGCTTTTCATTGGAGAAGGAAATAGAGAGATCACTTTGGGTGATTTAGCTAGTAGTAAAAGTTACTTGAATCGTGCAAGTTATAGACGAATACAAAGAAAGGAAGTAGAGAAGGCTTTGAAGGTGGGAAAGGTGTAGGACCGGATGACATCCCTGTAGAAGTATGGAGAGATTTAGGTGAGCACGGTTTGACTTGGCTCACGAATCTATTCAATGTTATTTGGCGAAGCAAGAAAATGCCTGAAGATTGGAGGAGTATCGTGGTGCCTCTTTATAAGAATAAAGGAGACATTCAAAATTGTTCAAATTACAGAGGTGTCAAGCTGATGAGTCACACTATGAAAATTTAGGAACGTGTAATCAAAAGAAAGCTGAGGAAAGTTTCCAACGTAAAAGAAAATGAATTCAGATTCATGCCAGGTCGCTCAACTATTGAAACCATCCATTTGCTGATGAGAACAATGGAGATTTATAGAGCTAAAAGGAAGAACCTCCATATGATCTTTATTGATTTGGAGAAGGCTTATGATTTTGTTCCACGAGAGATATTATGGAGAGTTTTGGAGAAGAGACAAGTACCTATCCTATACATTAACCTCATAAAGGACATGTATGATAGGGCTTTATCTTGTGTAAGGACCCCGTCTGGGAAGACTGACTATTTTTACATCAACATTGGTTTACATCAAGGTTCAACTTTGAGTTCGTTTCTTTTTACTTTGATTATGGACGAGTTGACAAGTCACATTCAGTATGACTTACCTTGGTGTATATTATGCCGATGATATTGTGTTGATTGACGAGACTAGAGATGGAGTAAACGAGAAGCTTGAGGTCTGGAGACATGCATTGGAGACTAAAGGATTTCGTATAAGTAGGGCTAAGACGGAATATATGGAGTGCACCTTTGATGGAAGCAATGGTGAAGGAATTGAGATGAAGATTGGTGACAATAACATTCAGAAGAGATTCTTTTAGATATCTGGGATCTATTTTGCAACAAGATGGGGAAATTGATGGAGATGTTACTAATAGAATAAATGCAGGCTGGCTAAAGTGGAGAGGAGCCTCTGTTTTTCTCTGTGATAGGAAAATTCCTTTAAAAATTAAAGGAAAGTTTTACAAAGCAGCCGTGAGACCTGCTATGCTCTATGGATCTAAATGTTAGTCTGTGAACCATAAACATGTGCAGAGAATGGCTGTAGCAGAAATGAAAATGCTAAAGTTCGATGTGTGGACACACACGTAAAGATCGGTTTCGGAATGATGCAATCAGAAAGAAAGTTGGTGTAGCTCCGATCGAGGCTAAGATGCGAGAAAACCGCTTAAGATGGTTTGGTCATTTGCAAAGAAGATCAACGGATGCACCAGTTAGGAGATGCGATTGTTGAGATGTTGAGCCAGCTAAGAGAGGGCGATGACGGCCCAAGAAGTGTTGGAAAGAGACTATACGAAGGGATCTTAGTTTTTTGTATATAAGCTCGGGATTGACCCAAGATAGATCTGAATGGAGGTAAGAATCCATGTAGCCGACCCTACTTAATTATAGGAAAAGGCTTTGTTGTTGTCGTCGTCATTGTTGTTGTTTATTTTTTATACGCTTCCGCATCATATTTTCTAGCACATATTGACTTGAGAAACTTTAAAGAAAATGCGATGTTATAACTTTTATTGGCTTGCTTGGAAACGGTGTCGTATTATGATTTTTTATGGCAATTCTGATTACTTTTTTGGAGAGGGGAAACTCTGATGTTATAACCTTTTATTGGCTTGCTTGGAAACAATGTTGTATTAGGATTTTTTATGGAAATTCTAATTGTTTTTTTGGAAAGGGGAAACTCTAATGTGCGCTATCAATTACCTCTGGCTCAGAGGCCTTAAAAACTACACTGATGTTTGTGGCTCTGGAGATTATTTATGAAGGTTTATGTATTGAACTTGGATCCATGAGACTTCATCCCCGAAATGTAAAGGGACAAAGCTCCTTCACCCGTATTTGGCAACATGGGTTTTTTGTGTGAATAACAGCTGCCACATTTCTTAATTTTTCTTGGTGTGTTTTATTTTGTTCCCTCCAGTCCATGGAGGTTTCCTTAGGCTTATGGCTACTTCCTGTTTTAAAACATTAAACAACCAACCCTCCAATACACTCTTGATGATCTACATGTGTTGTTCTTTGCTTGCCAAAAAAATATTTTGACTCCAAGTCAGATTTTTTAAAAAAATGAACATGTTTGACATCAGAGTTTGGTAATATAGTACAATTGTTCAATAAGCATTCATTAAGAAAGAATTACGATATACTTTTTGATAGGAAATGGGTGAGATCCCGAGCTGGACTCACCACTCAAATGCAGAAAGAATTATGATATTGTTATTCGATATTCTTAAAATGTCAAATTTTCAATTATATAAACTTTCTTTATGTATGTAATTACCATATTTATATACTGTGGCCCTCATGCCACCTACTGGGTTTTTCTAAGTCAAAATATTGAAAAAGTTACATAAGTCTACTTGAATTTGAAGTCTAAATGTGGGATGATTTTTTAATATTTGTAAATTTAAACAAACATGTATGAATATAATCGAACTCATATATTAACAAAATGAACATATGTTATGTTAATGTTTTGTTCGTTAAGCCATCAAACTAGGATTTGATGTTTATGTCAAGGTCGGTTCAAAAAGTTACCAACTTCTTTGAACCTGTTATCGAGCATCTGTTTTTGAGTACATATATGTTTGGCTCAATCAGCAGCCCTACTAGTGTGCATAGCAAACACACCAACCACTCTTCATACCAATGTAGTATCAAGTTTAGTAAGCATGTTTTGGATAACCAAATTTATTCCTATGATCATGAGCCTTACGGTATATAAACTTCCGCAAATGCTTGTGGCATTCAACTCTCCCAAGAGAGCTATATCCGTATGATGAATATGTTACATCCTACTATTCTGCTCATTGCTGCCAAGTACTCTACGAATTTTGTTGAGACTTTAGGTAGTACTACCCAACCCGACATGTGTGACCTCTGATAAATGGGTGATTTACTCTGGTGTATCAAATCACCTTAATGGGAATAGTACATCTCTTACATATAGCACATTCTCTAACTATATCAAACCTAGATATCTTGCAAATGAGAGTTCATCCCCTAATACCTCAACTGGAACTGTTAATTTTTCTTAAAAATTGAAGCTCAATGATGTTGATGGTGATTCTATATCCCCAACAAAACTTTTATCTATTCGTTGAAATTCAAGAGAAGTATATTGCTCAAAAAACATGTAGGGGATGGGAGTCGACACATTGACATGTGATGAGAGCTCCGGGAGGGCAACACTTGGATACAGGTGCGGTGGAGGTCAAGAAGGGATAGGAAGATACCACCTTCTGACATGTTGGGGGAATCAACAGTCATCTTCGAGTAGTGAAGGGTGACATTTAGAGACAAAAACAAGCGGTTGACATGGCGAGACTCGGTGTCAAGAAGGCGATGCAGTCGATAGTCGAGGGCGGCAACCTTCTCCAAGGGGGTCATGGTGGCAAACCTTGACAACTTGCTAGTGGAAAACCACCATTCGATCCTGTAGGAGGCAGAAGTGAGCTTGGGCCCCCCTTTCTCTGAGGATGTGGTCTTTTAATATAACAATGGTCATTGCTTGTGGTCGAGTGAGGAAGTGGCAGTCATTCTCAGTGATTCATCATCTCTTATGGCATTTTTTATGCTAGATGCGATTAGGTCTTATGATGAAGCATTGGTCATGACGAGACCATGCCTAGTGGAATTTCATAGGGTCCAACTACGGTGCAGGGATCATGTGTCGATTAAAGGTCTCCTACCTGTGCCAAAAGATGTGTTGGAGAAGGTCTCTTAGGTTGTAAGCTTTGGGGCTAACTGAAGTGCATGCAATGCTTGCTGGAAGGCCAAGTTTGTAACTCTAGACAAGGGTTACACATTAAGTAGGTGGGCATCCTTGCCAATGGTGATATCGAAGAACGACGAGATGCCATTGATTGTAGATGCGACAGAGATGGATGTTGACCAGTTACCCAAGTAATATCGCACGATGGAGTACACAACATGTGGCAACACCAAGGCCTTAAATTTTGGATTTCAATTTCATTTACCAAATTTAGAAAGAAAAATTAAAGGATTTCATTGAAATTTTGTCGAAATGGAAATCATGGAAACATCTCTAAACTTGACTTTTTCTAGAAATTAAGGCTTCTAATGTTCTTAAATCAACAAATAAAATATATATACACATTTGATTGTAAAATATAAGTGCACTGAAGTAGTATTATCCCCATGCTAATATGCACTTGCAATGATATTCACCTCTTCAACAAGAATGGGGTGACACATACAATAACAAGATAAGAAAACATATATATTAAAAAATTATATGAAACTATAACTTGTAATTAACACTTAGAGCTTAATCTAACTAAATTAAGTTTGATTCAGAACATAAATTTTAGAATTAACTAAAGAAGCATGTTCATAAAATATAAAGCTCAGAGGGAGAAAGGATAGATGAGTGTTTGGCTCTCACCGCAACAAATTGGATCGCGAGAAGAACAGCTCTAGGGTTTCAACTCTCGCTCCTTCCCTCTCCCATCGCCCCAAGGATCTCGTATCTCTCATCTCTAATTCACCACTTCGACTTCCCGCTGCGCATTATGTTTTTTCTTCTCACGGAATTCCGATGTCTGGAACGGGTCACTGTACAAAAGCTTGATGAGGATAATGGAGAAAATAAGCATTATGTTTCAGCTCGACGTGCAATGAAACTTGGAAATTTGTTATGTAGCTGCTTAAGGAAGCTGAGAGAGGACGATGAGGAGCGAGGAGAGAGATCGGCTGCGGAGGAGAGAGCATCTCCATCTGGAGGCGAGGCGGGGAAGAAAATATCTCCGCTGGGAGGTGAGGAGGGGAGTCCAGTCTTGCATGAGGGCTACCAACTATGGAGAGAAAGGATGCTCGGCTACCATGCAAGGAGTAGAGAGGAAGGAGGATGGGTGGACGGTGGTCTCGCACCGCAAATGGGGCAAACATTGCTACCACTGCGGGCTCTATGGCCATCTAGCCTCATTCTGCTCGCTTGCTCCCCGATGCTTCTCTTGCGGAACGTCTGGTCATCGTCAGGTTGTTTGTCATCAGAAGTTGGTGGAATCATACTACAAGCCTCGCTTGGCCTCCTCTATGAGGGATGGCTTGATCTCGGGAATTCAACTCAGATCTTATGCTGTAGAAGTGGTGGAGGGCTCTGATGAAGGGAAGAGTATCGTTGACTCCATTGAAGTGAAGGAGACGATTCTCATCGACTACAAACACTTGGGTTTTCTGGACATGAACCTGGTTCGTGAGCAAGTCCAACTTATGTTGGGATCTTCTTTTACAGGTGATGTCGTCGCTCTAGATGCAATCCATTGTTGCGCTAGAGGATTGTCGAAGTTGGAGACATCGGTTCTCCTGCACGGAGGCGTGAAGTATGAAGTCTCTTGGAGACTTCCCTGATTTGCAGATGGTGAGGGAGGGAGTAGCCTCGTGTGGGTGCTCACATTTCTGGCGTGTCATTCCTTCATGTCTCGAACTATTGAAGTTCTTCGGTAGGCTTTGAGAAATCTGGGAAGGGTAAAGAAGATTTTGTCTGATGATCGTCGGCCTGGTTTCGATCCTAGGTCGATAATTGCGATTATCGAAGGCAGGATTCCCAGCCATTTCGATTTCACTTGTTCTTTTTGTTAGAGTAATTATGTTATTTGTTTCTTTTAATTGTCCTTTTTCTGTAATTTACCCATAGAGCTTTTCTCCTATATAAGAGAGCTCTAGGGTTAGATGAAAGATCATCTCATTTATTCCCTTTCAACATGGTATCAGAGCGACGGTCCTAGACCGGAGTTCGTGAAACCCTAGCCCTAACCCTACCCCACCCGCCGCCCTTCTCTCTCTGTTTCGAGAATCGACGCCGCCTGCGATCGTCTTGAGCGAGCTCATCGCCGATCGTATCTAGGCGCAAGCTCTCGCGTGGCGAAGCAGGCGATCGCCTTTCAAAGGTCGTCGCCGATCGTCTCTTGCGCGATCAAAGGTCGACGCTCATCTGGAGCCCACCGTGGAGCACGAACCCACGACGCTCATCTGGTGCCCTCACGCAGGATCGAACTAGGGATCTTCGGTTTACAATCGCCCGGTGTCCTCCCATCGCCCTCACGCAACAGGGTCTTCCCGCATCTGGAGTCCTAGTATCTCCTAGCGCATCTGGAGTCCTAGCGCGTGGAGTCCTCCCGCATCTGGAGTCCTCCCCTCTCGCCTCAGGTGGCAGATGCGTGTGTGCACTCAGGTAACTTGCAGTCTTGTGCAGCGTGTGCACTATACGTCCCATCTGTGCATGTTTGGATGCACATATCCTGTGCACATGTAATGTCCAGTCCTGTGCAAACTTCATGAGTGTGTGCACTATACGTCCCATTTGTGCGTTTGTGGATGCACATGTTCTGTGCACATGAGTTGTGGTTTGAGTCCATGAACAAGTAGACATTGTCGTCTGAGTGTTTAACCCCAGTTACAGGTTATTGTTGTCGTCATGTCAGACAACAAGGTAGATTTTCCATCTGTGGGTGCCTTCAAAGGTCCAGCACCCGTTGTGAAGATGGATGGTACAAACTATGAACTGTGGGCCATGCAGTTCATGAGTCTTATGCAGTGCAATGGCAAGAAGCATATCCTCACGCAAGGGGAACCTGTTGACAAGACTGGGGTTAATGCCTCATGGGAGGCTGACGATGCTTATGCACGAGTTTGGCTATCCGGTACTGTGTCCATGGAAATAGCCAATGACATTCTGAGTCAACCCACTGCGAAGGCGATGTGGGATATCCTGGCAGCCACGTATTCTCCGGCGAAGAACGAGTCCAAGATCTTACAACTCCAGCATGATATCTTTACCTCGAAGCAGAACGGGCGTCCTCTTCATACCCTGTATACCAATCTGAGGGGTATGTTTGAGAAGCTACACGGGTACATTCTATTGACAGCTACACCGGAGCAGCTTAAAGCATACAGGGACTCGATGATGATTGGAGTGTTTCTAGCATCCCTTGATCCAGAGTATGATGCCGCCCGAGCACAGATTCTTACAGATGCCACCATACCACCTATGGAAGAGGCCTATCGCAGGTTGAGTAGACTCGTCATATCTCATGGTGGAGTTCCGACACCTTCAGCCATGGCTTCTTCTCGCGGCAGAGGAGGCTACTCCCATTTCAGAGGTAGAGGTGGTCGTGGTCGAGGAGGAGGTAACAGACCTCCTAGACAGCCGTGCACCTACTGTCGCAGGACTGGACACACTGAGGAAACATGCTATTCTAAGCATGGGTTTCCTACTACTACGGCACGTGTGGCGGAGCAGGCTCAGCAGGAAGGGGGTCCTTCCCTAGTCGCGGATCAGAGGTTTGAGGAGTTAGTATCGAGACTCCGGGAGATCATGCCTAGCCAGGGACCAGCTGGTACTTCATGATCTTCAGAGATAGCCGGCTCAGCATCAGCATCCTCTTCAGGTACAACGTATGCACTTACTAGTTGTTACAGAGCAGATCTATCAGAATGGATTATGGACTCAGGAGCATCTCACCATTTATGTGGTGACAAAAGGCAATTGGATGATTTTACTGCGACTCAGACAGGACGCTCCGTGGTAATTGCTGACGGAACACACTCTCCCATTACTGGTCAGGGGGAGGTGCAATTGACCCCTGGGATACGACTTCAGAACGTTCTTTATGCTCCTGATTTTTCCATGAATCTACTATCCATTAGTCAAATCACAAAAGATTTACATTTTCGTGCCATATTTGACCCATCTGCTCTTGTGTTTCAGGACATACTAACGGGCAGAGTGATTGGAACTGGCTGTGAGCAAGGGGGTCTTTATAGACTGGTGCAATCTCCTTATGCTGGTGTCTCTTCTATGAAGGCTGGATCGGTGTCACCCTATACTTGGCATCTTCGATTTGGCCATCTTCCATTGCAAAAGATGGTCCATCTTCTTCCACATATTTCTCCCAAGTCTAATTTTCAGTGTGAGGCATGCCAACTTGGCAAACATCACAGGTCGTCATTTCCGAGTCGTATAGGTCCAAGTCATCATGGTCTGTTTGAGCTGCTACATTTTGATATTTGGGGTCCCAGTCGTGTCCCTGATCTTCAAGGACACATGTTTTATCTTGTTGCTGTGGATGAATTTTCTAGGTTATGTTGGGTTTTTCTACTTAAAAATAAGTCTGATGCTGCGTCTGTTATCCAGTCTTTCATTATTGAAATAAAAAATATTTATTCTGCTAGAGTGAAGTTCATACGGTCTGATAATGCTCTTGAATTATGTAGTTCTCATATCTCAAAATTTCTTATGTCTCATGGAATTGTGCATCAGAAGTCATGTGCTTACACCTCCCAACAAAATGGGGTAGCTGAGCGGAAACATCGTCATTTGTTGGACATTACCAGGACCCTTTTGATTCAGAGTCGTGCCCCTCACTCCTATTGGGGGGATGCGGTTCTAACTGCTTGCTATCTGGTCAACCGTATGCCTTCGTCAGTGTTAGGAGAAAAGATCCCGTTCTTGACTGCGTTTCCCGAGAAGGATCTTTTCTCCCTAACACCTCGCGTCTTTGGCTCCGTTGCATTTGTTCATCTCTTCTCTCCTGGTCTTGACAAGCTCTCTCCCAAAGCTGTCAAATGCGTTTTTGTGGGTTATTCCAAAATCTAAAAAGGGTATCGGTGTTTTGATCCAGTTAGACGACGGTACCATGTTAGTGCTGATGTCACCTTCTTTGAATCCATTATGTATTTCTCTCCTACAGGTGACAGCCTCACTCATTCAGACGAAGGATATGATATCTATGTGCCTCCTACACCATCTATTCCATGCTCTACTCTGCCGCCACCACCACCACAGCCTATACCACCACCACCTCCACCACCACCTTCTACTTTTTATCCTCAGGTCTATCAGCGTCGACCCTCTGTTCATGTGCCTCCTCCATCATCCAGCACGCCCGAGGTATGTAATTAACATTTGAGTACTACTAATGGCACGGGTGATTTGCATGCGCAGACAGATGTACAGGTCACAGATGATACTACCACTACTCCAGTTGATGATCTTGATCTTCCTATTGCCCATAGAAGGCAAAAGCGTGCGCGGACAATGAATCCCAAATATGGGATGGACTTTGCATCACAGGCCTGTTTGGAGCGGTTGTCCCCGGAGTTTCGCAAGTTCGTCCTTGGGTTATCAGCAGTGGAAATCCCAAGGTCATATCAGGAGGCACTTCAGAGCAGTCCATGGCGTTTGGCTATGGAAGAGGAGATGACGGCGTTGCAGTCACGGGGTACGTGGAGTGTTGTGCATCCTCCACCAGGTGCGTCAATAGTCGGAAGCAAATGGGTTTTTACTGTTAAGCATAGGGCAGATGGTACAGTTGATAGATACAAAGCCAGGTTGGTTGCTCGTGGCTTCACCCAAACATATGGGGTGGACTATCAGGAGACGTTTTCTCCAGTAGCCCGTCATTCTACCTTACGGATTCTCATTGCAGTTGCTATTGTCCGTGACTGGCCCCTGTTTCAGTTAGATGTCAAGAACGCTTTCTTATATGGTGACTTGCAGGAAGAGATCTATATGCAGCAGCCACCAGGGTTTGCTGGTAAGGGGGAGTCCAGTATGGTGTGCCGTCTTCATAAGGCCATATATGGCCTGAAGCAGAGTCCACGGGCTTGGTTTCAGAAGCTCTCCGAGTTGATTGAACAGAAGGGCTTCGTCAGATCTACAGCAGATCATACTCTCTTTGTAAAGAGAGACCAGCAAGGTATTGTGATCATCTTAGTGTATGTGGATGATATTGTTATCACTGGTAGTAATAAGCAGGGCATTCAAGCAGCCAAGGATTTTCTTAGTGAGCAGTTTGTTACGAAGGATCTGGGTACACTTCGTTACTTTTTGGGATTGGAGTTTGCAAGAAATGAGCAGGGCATGGTAATGACACAGCGGAAGTATGTTACTGATCTGTTATCTGAGACAGGAATGGCAGGATGTAGACCAGCTACTACTCCTATGGATCCTAATGTTAAACTCTATGATGATGACTCTGAGGAGGTGGACAAGAGACGGTATAGAGAGCTCGTGGGGAAGTTGTTATATGTCACTATTACCCGACCAGATATATCCTTTGCTGTCAGTAGGGTAAGTCAATTTATGGAGCAACCCAGACAGGCTCACATGAATGTTGTTTTTATGATCTTGAGATATCTCAAGTCGTCTCCAGGTGCTGGTCTTCTGTTTAGGAAAGATACCTCTATATCTGTCACAGGTTGTGCTGATGCAGACTATGCTGGGTGCCCTAATGATAGAAAGTCTACTTCAGGCTTTATTGTATTTGTTGCCAGCTCACCAGTAGCATGGAAGAGTAAGAAACAGACTGTCGTGGCTCGATCCAGTGCAGAGTCAGAATATAGGGCAATGGCCCAAGGTAGTGCTGAGATGATGTGGGTTAAATCGGTTTTGAATGATTTAACTATTGAAGTACCTCTTCCTATGCATCTTAAATGTGATAAACAGGCAGCCTTGTTCATAGCCAATAATCCAGCCTTCCATGAAAGGACAAAGCACATTGAAGTGGATTGTCATTATACACGAGACTTAATTCAAAAGGGGCTTATTTCAACTTCTTATGTATCATCAGGAGAGCAGATTGCAGACATGTTCACCAAGGCTCTTGCTAGGGGTCCTTTTCATTTATGTTGTTCCAAGCTGAGCATGATAGATATATATGCTCCAGTTTGAGGGGGAGTGTTAGAGTAATTATGTTATTTGTTTCTTTTAATTGTCCTTTTTCTGTAATTTACCCATAGAGCTTTTCTCTTATATAAGAGAGCTCTAGGGTTAGATGAAAGATCATCTCATTTATTCCCTTTCAACACTTTTCGTGTGGGGCGTGCCTCTTTCAACCTGGTGGTCGAGACTATGGGGTCGTCGCCTCCGCCTTCGGCATTCAGCTCCGTCGACCCCTCGCCTTCTCTGCCATTAACGCATGCACATTCATTGCGCCCGATTACGGTCGATTCGAATCAGCCGTGTTTGGGAAGTTTTCAAATCGAACCACATTCGGTGGATTTTATAGCTACGAAATTAAATGCGATTGATGGCAGCATACCTCGTGATTGTGTGACGCCTCGCCTTCCATCTCTTGAGGAAATTGCTACCTATTCTACCGTTTTTCCAGGGCCAGAAAGTGGCGCCCTTTTTCCACCCTCTGGAGTTTCCGTTTCGCAGGCCTCTAGGCCCCGTTTGTTATGCAGGAATAGAGGAGAGAATGGAATCAATTCCTTTGTTGTTATATCATATTAAGGAAGGAATAACAATTACAAAGGAAACTTGATTCCCTCATTCATGGGAATTGCCATTCCTAGGTACCCCCTAGGAATTGGGATTCCATTCCTTACAAATGCTAATGAATGTATTCTTCTTCAATATTTTTTAATTAATATATCATTGTTACAAATATATGGTTATCGACATGGATATGTGTTTCCTTTTTTTGGATATTTTTTTGGACACTGACATGGATGTGGTTTTTTTTGGACATGGATATATAGACACTGACGTGGATACAAATATATGAATGCAAAAGATTGGATAAGTTACAAATATATGCATATATGGATATTGACATGGATATGTGATATTTTTGTGGATATAGATATAGATACAACTTGATTTTTTTGGATATGGATACAAATATAGTTACAAGATATTCCAGCGGATACGAATACATATATATTAAATATATCTATTATAAGGATAAAACATATCAGATATAATATTTTTACGGATACATATACAAACATGTATATGTATTTTTTATTTTTTTCGGATAAGGATATGGACATGGATATATGATTTTTTTCTAATATGGATATGGCATTGTTGTAAAAATCCCCTGACTGGCCCGACTAGTAGGTCTGATTAGTCTAGTCGATGGAGTTGCCGACCGAGTACTGACTAATTCCGACTAAGGCCAACTAGTCGATCGATTTTCGCTTGGAGATACCATTTATTTTCTATTTTTTAAAGCAAACTTATTCTAATATGCTTATTGTTTTATCTAGATTCAATTTCTTCTTTTGTTTCATTATGATGATATAAAAAATGTAAAATCTATGCAAATATATAAGAATGTACATACAAAAATGATTTATATATTTAAAATAATTAGAAATTCAAAACCGATTAAAGCCCGACTGCTGATTAATCCTTAGTCGGTGACCCAACCGACCGAGTACCGACTACCGATTTTTGCAACCTTGGGATATGGAAACAAATGCAATGTTCAATTTTTAGCAGATATGTATACAGATATGGATATGGATTTTAATTTTTTCTACGGATACATATATTGACATGGATGATGTTATTTTTACGGAAGCGGATATGGATATGGAAATGGATTTTTTTTGAAGCTATAGATACTGATACAGATACCATCTTTAGTTTTTTAGGATATGGATACGGATTACATTTGATTGGATACGTATACGGACAGGGATTTGTGTTTTTATTTTTTTTCTGAATACGGATCCCCATAACATTTTCAATTTTTTTAGAATATGGATATAGATATGGTAATAAAACATTGTAGCGGATACATATATGGATATATCAAATATATCAATTGTATGGAAAAAATCAAAGTAGTTTCCATTTAAATGTGACTATTGATTCTTTATATGAAATATATCGATTATATGAAAAAATAAATCTGAGAATACCGATTATTTTTTCTACTTAACGAAATATATCAAAGGAATGTTATTTTCTTTCTATTCTTTTCTCTTCCAAATATAAGAAAGGAACGTGCCTCAAAATAAATGTTTCAATTCCTAATATGATCCAAACAATGGAATGGAAAAACTTTTTCCTTTCCATTGCATTGTTAATTCCATTCTTGTCTTGATTCCATTCAATTGTAATTCCTTTCCAATCGAACAAATGGGGCCCTAGGGTTACTCCCAAAGCGATGGAACTCGATGATCCCTTTTTGAACCCGAAAACTTCTAGTTGGGTTGTCCATCAAGACCCGATAAACGGGAATGCCCTGTCCTTGGATCATCAGGATCTGAACTGCCCTAATGGGCCAAGTCTGCCTCCACGCGTGTTTTGATGGACCCTAGTTGAATCTGATCCAACTGCTGCCGAGAGCCTTATACTGGGTAGCCCTCTCATGCCTCCTTTGGCGGAGGAAGCTTTGGTTATTGGAGAGCACACTATCGTGAAGGTTCTGACTCCTGTCTCTTCCGCCCATCACGGAGTTCCCTCTTTTCTAGAAAACACGAGTTCTTCTCTCTTGGATCCTGTGGTGGTCGATTCCACGTCATTGGACCCTCAGTTGTTTGCAACATCCGAACCTCTCAATTTGATAGAATCAATGAAGTTGCAGGATTGGAGTTTGAACCTTGTTCAGGCAGTCCAATCGCTGCCGAACGAGATTGGAGAATGTAGTGCTCAGCCAGCGACCTCGTCCAATTCAAGTTTGATGCCCTCCACTTCGGGTATTAAGAGAAGAAATAAGTGTTACAGACCTAGAAAGCAACAGAATAAAAGGGGGTGGTGACTAAAACGATCTCAGAGGACAAAGCTAGGGTGGCGTTTGCAGCAAGAGTAGTGCGGGCTTCGGGAAGTAAGCAGGTATCTCAATGAATGTCCTAACTTGGAATGTAAGGGGTCTGGGTGACTCGGGCAAGTGGCGACTAAAGGGTGACCGCTTTGTTGAATGGGGTTGTGACATTGTCTTCCTGCAAGAGACAAAGCTTTCTTCTTGAATTCTTTGGGGGCTAGACCTATCGCTGTATAATGTGCCTTTGATGCAGATGAAGCGGTAGAGGGTTTGATTACGGCCTCGAAAGAAACATTATTCTCTGTGCGCTCTGAGATCAAGGTCAGACATGTCGTTACAGTTCTTCCGAATAATAACTCTTCGGGCTCACAATTGGCGGTGTCTTGTGTTTACGGGCCCTGCTTGCACTCTTCGTTGGATGAGCTTTGGTCCGACATTCGTGATGTCCGTGCAACATTTCTGGGGATAGCTTGGCTTTTGGGAGGAGACTTTAATGTCACCCTCCTCTCCTCTGACGCTCGCGCACCGACGGGGATCAGGACACAGTGTTCAGAAATGCGGTCCATGCAGCCGCATATGCAGACGCATATGTGTATTCGGTCACTTGACCAAAGCACATATGCCATATGCGGCAATATGCGGTCCGCATATGCGGCATATGCGGCCACATATCTGATAGGATTCAGTTCACAACAACAGCAATAAAGCCTTTTCCCACAATTAAGTAGGGACGGCTACATGGATTCTTCGCCTCCATTAAGATCTATCTTGGATCAACCTCAGGCTTATATCCAAAAAACTAAGATCCCTTCGTATAGTCTCTTTCCAACACTTCTTGTACCGTCCTCACCCTCTCTTAGGCGGCTCAACATCCCAACACTCGCATCTCCTAACTGGTGCATCAGTTGATCTTCTTTGCAAATGATCAAATCATCTCAAGCAGTTTTCTCGCATCTTATCCTTGATCGGAGCTACACCAACTTTCTATCTGATTGCATCATTCTGAATCCGATCTTTATGCGTGTGTCCACACATCCACCTTAGCATTTTCATTTCTGCTACAGCCATTCTCTGCACATGTCTATGGTTCACAGGCCAACATTCAGATCCATAGAGCATAACAGGTGTCACGGCTGCTTTGTAAAACTTTCCTTTAATTTTTAACGGAATTTTCTTATCACGGAGAACAGCAGAGGCTCCTCTCCACTTTAGACAGCTACATTTAGCTATTAGTAACATCTCCATCAATTTCCCCGTCATGTTGCAATAGATCCCAGATATCTAAAAGAATCTCTCTTCCGAATGTTATCGTCACCAATCTTCACCTCGATTCCTTCATCAGTCTTAGCCCTACTTATACAAAATCCTTTAGTCTCCAATGCATGTCTCAAGACCTCAAGCTTCTCATTTACTCCATCTCTAATCTCGTCAATCGACACAATATCATCAACAAATAACATACACCAAGGTAACTCATCCTGAATGTGACTTGTCAACTCGTCTATAATCAAAATAAAAAGAAACAGACTCAAAGTTGAACCTTGATGTAAACTAATCTTGATGTCAAAATAGTCAGTCTTCCCAGACGGGGTCCTCACACTAGATAAAGCCATATCATACATGTCCTTTATGAGGTTAATGTATAGGACATGTACTTGTCTCTTCTCCAAAACTCTCCACAATATCTCTTGTGGGACAAAATCATAAGCCTTCTCCAAATCAATAAAGATCATATGGAGGTTCTTCCTTTTAGTTCTATAAATCTCCAATGTTCTCCTCAGCAAATGGATGGCTTCAGTAGTTGAGCGACCTGGCATGAATCCGAATTGTTTTTCTTTTACGTTGGAAACTTGCCTTAACCTTCTTTCGATCACACGTTCTCAAATTTTAATAGTGTGACTCATCGACTTGATACCTCTGTAATTTGAACAATTTTGAATGTCTCTTTTATTCTTATAAAGAGGCACCATGATACTCCTCCAATTTCCATGAATTTTCTTGCTTCGTCACATTGAATAGATTCGTAAGCCAAGTCAAACCGCGCTCACCTAAAACTATCCATATTTCTACAGAGATGTCATCCGATCCTACACCTTTCCCATGTCTCATAACCTTCAAAGCCTCCTCTACTTCCTTCCTTTGTATTCATCCATAGTTTGCACAATTCAAGTAACTTTCACTACTAGCTAGATCACCCAAAGTGATCACTCTATTTCCTTCCCCAATAAAAAGTTTAGGGAAATACTGCTCTCATCTAGTATCTATATCCTTCTGAGTAACAAGCACATAACCTTCCTCGTCCTTAATGCATCTCACTTGAGAAAGGTCTTTGATCTTTCTTTATCTTGCTTTGGCCAACCAGAGTATATCCTTCTGGCCCTCCTTAGAGTCGAGATTTTTATACAAAACTTCATAAGCTTTTGACTTAGCTTCGCTTACAGCCTTTTTTGCTTCCCTCTTCGCTATTTTGTAGTTTGTGACAGTTTCCTTTGTTCTATCCTTAGACATAGCTTTAAAGCATGCTCTTTTAATTTTTAGCTTCTCTTGCATCCCTTCACTCCACCATCAAGCCTTCTTTTGACATGGAGCTCATCCCTTTGACTCGCCTAGCATCTCTTTGGCTACCTTTCCGATACAAAATGATACTGCCTCCCACATCTCGTTTGCACTTCCGTTACAATCCCAAGATAAGTTTTCTAAAACCTTCTCCCTGAAGCTTGATTGCTTCAGTGGAAGATTCCACCATCTAGTTCTATCTAGTGAACTTAGAAACCCTCACTTTCTTTACCAGCCCTTTTATCTGTACATCCAAGACTAACAAGCGATGTTGGGTTGTTAAACTCTCTCCTGTGATTACTTTGCAGTCTTTAGTACACAACTGATCTATTCTCCTCAACGCAAAGTAATCTATATGTGTTCTAGTTGGCCCACTCTTATAAGAAATTAAATGCTCCTCCCTCTTCTTGAAGAGAGTGTTTGCTATGAAAAGATCATATGCCATTACAAAATCCAGAATGTCTTTTCCCTCTTCATTTCTATCCTCAAAATCATGTCCTCCATGAACATTAGCATACCCTAAAGCATCTTTTCTCACATGTCTATTAAGATCTCCACCTATGCAAATCATCTCTCTTTGTGGGATTCCTTGTAAAATCGTATCCATATCTGCCCAAAAATCTTGTTTAGTCCTTTCATCTAAACCAATTTGCGGTGCATAAACTGAGATGATATTCAGAATTTCTTCTTCAAGCACCAACTTTAGCAAAATAATCCAATCCCTCAATCTTTGCACTTCAACCACACAATCCTTCAAATCCTTATGAACAACCACTCCAACATCGTTTCTACCCTTATATTTACCTGAATACCAAAGTGTAAAGCCTGTCTTCTCGATCTCCCTTGCTTTCTCTCCAATCCATTTAGTCTTTTGAAGACATAGTATATGAATCTTCCTTCTTTCCATCGTATCCACTATCTCCATCAATTTTCTAGTTAAAGTGCTAATATTCCAACTACCAATCCTTGACTTCCTTTGCAATCTCTTTTGGACTAACTTCTTTACTCGCATGCGTCCACTATGCGAGAATCCTTGCAAATTTTGGACTGCATCCGGGCGGTGATGTAACGGAACTAGCTTATTTACTCGCAGGCGTTCCTCATGCGAGAGCCCTTGCAAATTTTGAACTACATCAAGGTTGCGATGTAGCAGCCATTGCCAACTTTTCATTGCATTCGGACGATGCAACGCGTCGCAAGTAGGGAACGCCCCAACGAAATCAGTATGTTTTCTTAAATCCATGTTGAAAAGATCCGACTGTCAGGAGGCAACTTCCTAAATAGTATTTTTTTTAAAAAATACTATTTAGGAAGTTGTCTCAGACTGTTTTATGCTGGCTGTCGGCTACTTAATGCAACCCTCCTCATTTGCTCGGGTTTGGAACCGACCATGACTGAGTTGATAGAATTCATGTTAATCCATGATATGTTGATGACATATGAACTCGTTTTTTACCCGAGAAACTCTTATATCATCTTTTACATTGATGCATCTTTTCGTTATTCTTGTATATGTTGAATTTGGGAATATGATCTAGGTTATTTTTTTCTCATATCCATTTTTTCTCATTGTTCTCAACACCTATTAAATAATAGTTTACTGCTTTTTGATTTTTCTATCTAATGAAATTTATTCTAATTCTTAAAATAAAACATGAAATAATTGACAGACAGTCTGGCACTTTATATTTTTGTGCTTCTAATAAATTTTATATGCAAATATATTTCCCCCTATATTTTGTGTCAACTCCCTTGGAGATACATATATGTGTAAAATTTTGGTATCATTCGTATACCTATGATTATTCTTTAGCTTTTATTATATACAGAATCTATATATACATTCAAGGTTTTCTTATAGAACTCGTGTGTTTCCTGTTGAATCTAAATTTGTATATGTATATATATGCATTAAATTCAAAATACACACTAAAATATAATTATTTTACAATATCATGCTTATATATCTTATAGGTTATATTATCTTATTTGAAATTTTTTATTTTGGATTTTGTTAGATCATCAAAAAAATTATAATCATATTTTATTGTTAATTTATAATATTTTAAATTAAAATATTATAAAACCGCATATACCCCGCATATCCTCTTACTAGCTTTAGACTGCATGACCGAACAAATACCGCATACCGCGATTCTGAACCTTATCAGGACCCAGGTTCTTTGGCGTTTGTTGATGTGATTGATGACCTTGAGCTTGAGGTGATCGATGCGAATGATATAAGGTATACATGGAGGAACTCAGGCTCTCATTCTCGAATCGATTGCTTCCTGGCTTCTCAGGAGCTTTTGAATGACTTCCCTCTGTCTTTCTGCACCTCTAAACCGCGTACGAGATCTGATCATACTCCTCTGTTGTGGGATTCCAGGAGCGGTGCGGTTCAGCAAGGTCTTTTTCGCTTTGAGCATGCATGGCTGCAGGAGGACTCTTTCAGAGATCTCATCCATAATTTTTGGAACTCCACTATTGTCTCTGGTTCAGTCGCCTCCCATTTTGCTGAGAAACTTTCTTTGCTTTGCAAGCATCTTTGCTACTTTAAGAAGGAGGTTAGAGAAGCCAGGTTGGCTAGTCGCATGACAGCTAAAGCAGAAGTGTGCATGATTGATGGAAGATGTCAAAGAGCTAGCAATTAAGCAGTTGGCTACAAGATGTGCGGCACAGAAGACTATTACAGCAGAAGATAGGAAGCGAGTGACTGGATGGAAGCAATGTTCAAGGTAGTGATGGCTCAAAGACGGCGACGCTAACACCACCTACTTCCACCGGGTGGCTAGCGGACGACATCACCACAATTTGTTTTGATCATTGGTGGTGAATGGCACTAGGGTGGAGGGTGATCGTGAAATTGGCATGGTTATTGTTGATCATTTTCACGAGCTTTCGATGAGACAGGAGCCCAGACAATTGAGGTGGACTGGCACGAGGGCAACCCATATTTCCGAGGCACGCACAATCAACCTCGAGCAGAGCTTTGCACCAAAGGAGGTGAAAAACGGAGTATGGAACTTGAATGCAGACAATGCTCCTGGCCCTGATGGATTCCCTATTTTCTTCTTTCGAGAATTCTGGCATTTGGTTGGCCCAGAGGTCGTTTAAGTTCGTTGATGAATTTGTTGTTGATAATGCTGGCTTTGAGATGCTTAACAAAGCACTTATTTTTCTGCTCCCAAAGGAGGTACATGAAAGAGTGAAGGATTTCATATTGATTGTGCTCTCGAACACAATATATCTCGTTGTTGCGAAGGTCCTTGCCATTAGATTAAGCAGGGTCATGGACCATATACATTCCCTGTTACAATCTGCTTTCATTCCTACCAGGCAAATTGCTAACAGCCTAGCCATGGCAACTGAAATAGTCGACGATTGGAAGTGTAGAAGAGTGAAGGGAGTCCTATGGAAGGTGGACTTCTACAACGCTTATGACACGGTGGACTGACATTTTTGTGGGCAGCAATGAGCAAACAGAATTTTCCTGTACGCTGGATCAGTTGAATAAAGCGTTATGTCACTACTGCCTCTTATGTTGTGCCCGTCAATGACTGCCCAGAGGGAGGATTTTTCAGCAACAGAGAGGGGTCCGACATGGATGTCCTCTTGCGCCTATGTTGTTTGTTATTGTGGTTGATGTTCTTTCATGTATGGTGAACTGGGTTATTTGTAATGGCTTTACCTCTGGCTACTCTAATGGTGATATCTCTATTCCCCTCTTGCAGTATGCAGATGGTAATATCTTCTTTATTGAGGGAGGCAGGGAGGAGGCAACTTTGAATATTTACAGTGAAATATCAGGACTTGTTCTCAACCATGGGAAATCTACTTTCGTACATTTAGGCTTTCTGAGGAGGCTGCCAGTGATTGAACTATGAAGTTGGGAATGGCTTGTCTCTGTCGATCTGTTACCTTGGTGTTCCTCTCACTTGCGGGAGAATCAAAATCTTTGATTGGCTACCGTTAATTGAGAAAATGGAGAGGAAGCTATCGGGTTGGAAAGTGACTATCTTGTTCAGAGGTGGACGACTTGTGCTTGTCAAAGCAGTCCTTTCTTCCATACCAATTTTCTTTGTTTTCCCGCCTTCTGCCATGTGGTATCGAGACCAGACATGAGAAGATAATGCGAAGATTTCTGTGGGGAAAGTCGGGACATGATGCAACTAGGATTAATTTGGTAGATTGGGAGATCGGTTCTTTATCGAAAATAGGCGGTGGTCTTGATATCAGGAGCTTGGAGACCATGAATAAGGCACTCTTGCTAAAATGAGTAAGCTGTCTGTGGGGCATAGATGAAGACATTTGTCGTCAATTATTTCGTAGGCTTTATAATATCAGGGATCCCATCAACATATCGCAGCACCAACATGTACACTCCTCAGTTTTTTGGAAGGAAATCAAATCGGTGTTGCCTCACTTTTAGGAGCCTTTTCGAGCGGTGATGGGGGATGAGACCTCTTTCTCTTTTTGGAAAGACAACTGGACTGGCGAGGGTACTTTATCATCCAGGTTCCAACAGCTCTTCGCTTTATCTGGTGACCAAGATGCATTGATCTCGGATTGTTGGATTGACCGGAACTGGATGCCTACATTCTTTGTTGATTTCTCGAACCAACGGTTAGAAGACTTCCTCATTATGCTCGAATCTCTGAGACACAGTGGTAGACTTTCTATGGGCAGAGATCACTGGGTGTGGCAGGATAACTCCTTCAATGTCAAGAAGGCCTATCGGGCAATTTCCAGGACCACATCTCGAACAAACTCTTCAATTCGTGATTGCAACCTCATTTGGGAGCTTTGCCTACCTGCCAAAGTTAGATTTTTTATGTGATTTTTAAGGAGAAGACATATTATAACTAGGGACCGTTGTGCACGACTTTTTCCGGACATTTAGAACAGATGCCCTTTTTGTGAGACACATCGAAACGATGGGTCACCTCTTCTTCCAGTGTGCAAAGACCGCTTCAATCGGGGATGTTGCCAATCTAAGCTAGTGAAAACTCCATGACCTTGACCTCTTTTGGGAATCCATGTTTCTTGCTAAGGATAGTGATAGGGACGACATCCTTTGCCCGTTGGTAACAATCTGAGCTATATGACGAGGCAGAAATGTTATTTTTCATTCTAGGCCTCTC
The DNA here is from genome assembly GCA_037367405.1 of Ottelia alismoides. NCBI lineage: Eukaryota > Viridiplantae > Streptophyta > Magnoliopsida > Alismatales > Hydrocharitaceae > Ottelia > Ottelia alismoides. The sequence goes on from JAZKJV010000020.1 coordinate 360,845, forward strand.
CTCAAGTCCGTAAGTCTTTATGTAACCTCTCTTCTGAATAGAAATGTAACTGGGGCAGATAGCTTAGCATGTTTCCTCCTTTTTGGGTCAATAAAAAATATAAAGCTCTCTTACAATGTAGTACATCCAGTATTGCAGAAGATGATATTCGGTATTCAGTCGGAGGGGTCACTGAATAGACAATAATCGGTATTCAGCCGACTATTTGGAATTATTCGATTTTGTAATTTTTTTAATGTAAAATTTATTTATAATACATATATTCTTACATTTTTATACATATATGATCATTTGTTAACATGAATCCAAGATAAAAGTACCAGTCAATATAATAAATATATAGAATTTGACATCTGTGGCGATACCGTGGTAAAATGTAACACATAAAAATTGAAAATAAAAAATAAAAAAATTAAAAATATCAAAAGTCAAACTCTAGTTGTCCGACTATTCGGTCGAGCCGACTATTCACCGACTGGATGCTTGTTCAGTCGGGGACCCCCTCACACCGCATAGTCGGACTGACTATTCAGGATAGTCGGACGACTATTGCAACACTGAGTACATCAATAAAGAAATAGATAAAAATTCATTGATATAGGTGAATTCTTTTAGGGGAAAATAGGATATAACACCGGGGAGACACCTAACCATAAGGGCTTGTTTGGTTACCAGGTTACACCGAGGGAACATGGTTTAACCCCCTGCATTCTTGTGTCGAAATTCCATCGTAAAATCAATGTGACATCACATCACGTTTCTCATTCTAACCCTCCTAATCATCCAAACAACTATATTCACAAGAGGTTACTCCAACCCAACCCAACCTAGTTACCAAACAGGCCATGAGTTTTTATATATTCACAATGAAAAACAAACAAAAAGTATGAAGACCAAAATATTTTTAGCCTTTTCGCATCGAAATATAGAACCATTATGCGCTAGCCACATAGACCACAAGTTGCTGCCACACAAATCTTGGTAGCACTACTCCCATGTCCTAAAGCGTCCAGTAAAACCCAAAAGTCAGCCCATTCAAGTATAGACCCCATCAAGCAACTTCGCATGCACCTTTTTTTAGAAGAAAAAGGGTGGCCTCCCAAGCTGGGACCCACCACACGAGATATATATGTAATCAAAAATTATAAAGTGTACATAAAATCATGCTACATGGTTCCAAGATGGACACAACGCCCTACAATGTTTGAGTACATTCTCCGAGTAGAACACTTGGCCTCGAAAAAAGACCTCGTTTCTACCATACCAAATTGCCCACAAAATTGTGAATGGATATGAGCTATCCTCATGGTCATTGCCGCAGACCAATCTAATACAATGCCAGAAGATGGAGCCATCCTCCACCATGAGTCAGTGAATGTTGGTGCCACTCCAAATCTGCGTCGAGTGAGGGCAAGAGAAGAACAAATGATACAAGTCATCAATCTCCATCCCACGTCTGTCACAATTGCAGTTATCAACCCCTAAGAACCAGCTCTGATGAGTCTTGGTAAGGACCCTGTCCAAACTGAATAACCAGAGAAATCAAGATGATTCTGTTCGGCATCTTGCTCCTCTAGATGATTTGAGCATCACATCATACATCATTGTGTACCTGCTTAGCATCATCACTAAAGAACTTGTAGGCCTTCTTCACCATGAACCGTCTATCACCTCACATAAAATGATTTTTGCCAGTCGATGGCCCCTCCATGCCTGCAAGATCTCTCTGCATATGGAGTAGTTCCTCCACTCTCTAGCATGGAAGGTCGTATCCCGATATATCGGTGATATATCGCCGATATATCGATATCGACATGGGACCGATATCGAAATCGATATATCGATATATCCGATTTCAGGCATTTTCTTCAGAAAGATTCCTAGATATAGCGATATATCGGCGATATATCGGCGATATATCACCGATATATCGATATCGACACGATATCGAAACGATATCGATATCGATATATCCTTCATTGCTCTCTAGTCGGTAGAGATGAAGAGAAATGGTAAGCCCAGGTTCGTTGCTCCCAGAACTGACTGACAGGTGCCTCTTTGTTTCTAGTCAAGGTGAAGAGCCTCGTGAAGCGCTACTTTAAGGGCCCATCCCATGTCCAACCATCCTGCCAGAATGTAACTCTTTCCACATTCCCAAGAACTGGTCACAGCTTGATTGCCATAGTTGGGAGGACCTTCGTAATAGCCTGGCAAGGCATAGAGGGAGCCCATATCTGAGTGGTCTTCAACGATAGAGAAACCCCATAAATCCTTCTCAAGAGCCGCCACACAACATTTTCTGAGCTACCCCGCAGCTGAATCATCCATTTGTCCACAAGAGCCTTGTTCATCTCCTCCAAACTCAGCACCCCCTACCCACCTTTTCTCTTTGGACTTGTACTCTTGCCCCAATCCACCAAATGGAGCCCCTTCTTCGCATGCTTCCCATCAGACCAGAAATACCTTCTCATCAACAACTCCATCTAGGAAAGAACATGCTTCAAAAGAATTAGTTTACCCCCTTAGAGAGTGTGGCTGCCTTCCAGCCCGTCAACCTTTCCCTAACCTCGCCAATATAGTTCTCCAATCATAGGTCCGCAACCATCCAGACCAAAAGGGAGGCCAAGATAAGTAATACTATAATATGCAGATTACCAATTGGCATCACAATAAGTTTGTCGCCTCCTGCTCAGATAAGCCAAAAGGAACAACCACATACTTCTCTCTGCTGACTTGCAGCCTCGAGACATTCGCAAAAAATGTCCTAAATATGAGTCGTTTGATGAGTCTACTCCATATCTGCCCCCAGAAAAAGCATGGTATCATCAACATATTGTAACAGTGGAATCGAGATGTCACCATTCATATAATCCCCACACCAATTGGTCTCAGACGTCAACCTCATAAGAGTAGCCAGAGCATCTGCAACAAGAACAAAAAGTAAGGATGTAAATGGCCACCCCTGTCTGACACCCGTTGTGTTGAAAGACCCACCCCCCCCAAGTTTGCCATTGGTGAGTACGCATAAGAGGTCATCGTAACACACAGCTTGATCCATGTTATCCATACATTAGGGAATCCCCTCTTCTCCAACGAGGTCCACAAGAATCACCAGCGGACGCAGTCATATGCCTTTTGGAAATCTACTTTCCAGAGTAGGTCTTTGTTCTTATATCTCTTACAATCTGACTCCATTTCCAATGCCAATACCCAGTGTTCATGAAATCGGCCGCACAGGCCGCATATGCGGCCACATATGCATGTGCGGCATGCAGACCGCACAGATTTCATGAATCAATGCATTATTCGCCCTCCCCGCATATGCCCCGCATACTGCTCTAGCAGCTCCAACTTTTCAATATTCTCATTCAGGTCCTCAATTCTATAGCTCTGCCTCTTCCTTCGTTCTAGTGCAAGAATATGACACGTATTTGTATACAATTGTAAATGCATTATATCATTATGTATATGCAATGTTTTATGTTTTTCTCATGTATTGTTTTCACAAGTATATGCAATGTATCATCGAATATTTTTATATATGTCGATTGAGGTTTTGCTCATGTAATGCATGTATGTGTATTGAAGTTTTAATAGCACGAATCATCTAATATGCGAAGTTTTATGGTAAATGTTTTTGTGATTATATATGAGGCAATTAAAAGCATATACACACCCATTTAACATGAACCGTTTCTCTTAAACCTTCTTTAACTCCACTTAGATACACAAATTCAGTGGTAATGTTATTCATAGATATTTATTTATTTTTAAATTTAAAATAGAAAACCATGTAGAACCGCATATACCCCGCATATGCCCCTGCATACCGCTTATTCAGTACTCGGTGACCTGTCCGAACGCATATGCATACTGCTTTCCTGAACCTTGCCAACACCAGCCCATCAGCCATAAGTCTGCCAGGTCAAAAAGTCGTCTGCCCCGAAGATATAATGTCTAGAAGCACCCCCCGCATTGGATTAGCAAGAATATTGGCAATAATGAGGTAAATTGCATTGGAAAGCAAGATAGGTCGGTAATCCTCCACCCTATTAGGATCTTCCTTTTTTGGAAGCAAGAAAAGTAGGACCTTACTCAACATTTCGAAGCCGTAATTACCAACGTGAAACTCTTGCAGTACATCCGTGACGTCCTTCTTGATGACATCCCAGAACTCCCTGTAGAAGAGAATGGAAAAACCATCTAGACCGGGTGCTCCATCTGGCGTTGAGTTGGAACAATGCCATCTTGGTTTTTGCATTTGTAAAATCAAGGATAAGCGAGCTCGCCTGGATGTCAGAGATCCGCGAGACCTCTCTCCCCGGCCATCCCATTTAGCGCACCCATCCCTCCTGCTAAAAGCCAGAAAGTGAGATCGAAGCACCGCCCAACAGCCCGTCCCCATGCACCATTGTGCCACTAACGTCAATGGAGTGAATGAAGTTTATACGCCTCCAACCGCTAGCCATGCATGGAAAAACCGTGTATTTGCATCACCCTCCCTCAACCACCATTGCATGGATCTCTACCTCCATGACACCTCCTTATCCTCTAAGTGGATCTCCTCCAGGTAATTACCTCTAGCATCAAGTTCCTCCGCCATCAACGCCCTCTCATCCTCGAGCCTATCAAGCCTACAAACCTCCTCTTGTGTCCTCAACCTTATGGATCGCCGTCGCAACTTGTTAGTTTTTTGAAACTCCATCAGAAACATCCTCAAGGCCGCCAACTTCAGCGCAAACCGAGTGGTAGTCGACTCGGATGGCTAGCATCCAAGCCAAAAAGCAGACACCGATTCACGGAAATGGTCCTCAAGCAGTCTGGATCCATAGCAGAAGCTTCCACCTCTAAATGTCAACGAATTGATCTTAAGCAATCATCAGATCAAAAACATTCAAGGAGTAGAACAAATATGCCTTCTGCAATGTGAAGTGTGCATCACCCCAGAACCAATGATCAGCAAAATCAGGCATTCCCTCACAAGTCAGTAGAGTCTCTAAGAGTTGACATAACTCCTCGTTCATTTTGATAGGGCAGAGCGAAAAGGTAGTATCCAGCTACCACCTTCCCAATAGTCTCTCACATAAACACATACATCGCTTGCAAGGGCAAAAAGTATGGGAAAATATCAACATAAAGAACCTTCCACGTCCAATCAATAGACCAAAATGGAAACCGCAACTATCACCAACAATGGGCCTCAAGAGTGGCATCACATGAGGAAGAACGGAGCAAATCCCTTTCTAGAAATTAGAAGGCGGAGGTACATCAACACTCTGAGAGGAGGGGTCAAGAGCCACCCTATAAATCAAGTGTAGAATACTGCAAAGCAAATCCAAACCTCCTCCCAAATTGTGGTCACCCACTTTAACAACAATGATTTATTCATCACCCCCAGGCTTTGTATCCTCAAGTCGTCGTCATCCATCTTTCGCAACAAAGTTTTCCACCCTA